>JAZGTH010000040.1:3215000-3295000 GCA_036877525.1 Chromobotia macracanthus
TGGCGTCATAAAGGCACGGAAGATGGCTTCGCGACGCGCTACAGCGGCGCATAGATGCGTCAACGCTCAGCTGTCACAACACGCATTTATATGAAAAGCGAGAAAGCATACAGAAATACCGTGAAGAAGAAACGTGAGGCATTCAGATTAATGTCTCCCGACAGAGTCTGGTGCACTTTGGTTGTTCAACAGTGAGGGACAATGAGTTCGACCACAGATGAAGAATTTAAGGAGAAATTACTATGGAACGTGAAAAGAGAAGTAAGTGTCATTAATTTCACATGCATTTCCATGCTTTTGTTTCGTATTACACTTTTTACTGTATGCTAAGCAAAGTACGTGACGCGAGCTTGCACCGGCAATCCCCATAGGTGGCTGATTGTTGCAATGGATGCAGATGTGAGCAATGCGTTTTGTTGCATGCATAAAGAAGTTTGGTAACGAGTTGCAGTGGCCACATGGGAGTCTCCAGTTATAATACCGCAGGTTTCATATCCTAGATCTGCGTTTGAACCTGTTCACCTGTAGCGCTAAAAGACTCGGATATTTCCTTCCTCATCAGCCTATGTACAACTTAACCAGACCATGGGTGACAGATTCGCAATCAGTGGGTTTTGTTGTGTACAGTAGCTTTCACTCTGTGCACATATAACAAAAATAGTATAAAAACCTTCAGGGTAAATGCGGTATAGGGTCGAATAGTCGCCCTGTGTAAACAAATGACAATTAAACTGACGGCGAAATGGATTTGCAAGGTTTGCCATTGGTTGACAAGTCACGAACAGATACTTCAATGGCTGAGCACACAAGCATACCAACTTTATCACGCCTTTTTTTTTAAAGAAAAACTGATTAAAAATCTCTCACATGCGTCTCTTTCACCACCTTCACTTGAGTTGTGTCTGATCTGGCATTATTGTTCATGTAGCGCATGAATTATTATGTTTTTGAGTTGTTACATATGAATTTTAATGACTTAGTTTTTATTGTGTGATCGGACTGATTTCTGAAGTACCACACGGTGAAATTCATGCCTGCATTAAACGACTATTGCTGGTTCATCTTACAAAGAATTGAACTGGCCAAGGCATACTGCATTTTTATGCCACTATCTGTTTATGGTTTAAAACTTGCCTTCATTTTATTACTTTTTAGTATGTGATACCAAATCACACTCTTACTTCATGCGTTAGGGGAGTTAATAAATAAAAACTTTATTTGATATTCATTTATTATTTTTTATGTATTGGTTATAAGTGTAATAGTTTGACTTGTTTTACTAACTCATCTATAGCTTTATTATATAAATTATTACTTAAATCAGCACCACTTGGGAGTCAGTCATTGTCTGACAAGACTACTTTCATATAGAGTTTGGCATGGTTTTCAGTCCAGGAGCTGTGAAGTGAAATAATCTAATACATTCTTTATCATCAGTATAATTAATATCTTTTGCCTTACAGTGCGGAAAAAGCTAGTTTTAAATTTGGTCCTTATAGATAAATAATAGATATCTTGAATCAATTGCAGCAAAGAATAGATGTTCTAAATTAGTACCAGGATGTCACATCTGTCTGAGCAGATTGTGTCCACATGCGTCTTGATCTTGGTTAAAGGCGCATATTCCTGGCAAATGTCATTTTTCACATTGGTAAAGGGCATGTTTAATGGATGGCAAAAATCATGTTAAGAACTAAAACAAGGTAATATATATATATTCTCCATCATTTGACCTCAGGCCTCGGATCAGTGGCTTGAGTTAATAAGGAAATACATTTTTAACATCATATTGTTCATCAAGTTTTAAAGAACGTTTGTGCACCATATTAACTTCCTTTATCTTCCTTTCTTCCTCGCAAACGTATTAATTTTCTCATCAACGTTCCCTGTTCTTCACTTAGTTCACTTAGATAAACGTGAAATTTAATGAGGATACAGTAAAATAATTTTTTTAAATTTTTCCCTGGTTTGTTCTTGGGGTGTAGAAGTACAGATAAATTACATCTTTAACCCAGGATTTAAAATAACACTTCACAAAATATCAGATCGTGATATTTTGGCATTTATTTTATGTTAAACTATTTCATTTATAATTTGAAAAAAAAAAACTAAAAAAGAAAATGCACTTAAAAATGACTGATTAATAGTGCTGCCATAATACACAGACATTGGCTTTCTTTGTATTACAGCCCAGGTCTCTGTCACTTTAAGCTGCAGTCAGCTGCCTTCTGGTTGCCTAGGAACTGAAAGCATCAGCAGCTACCTAAGAAGTTAAATTGCATCAGTGGACGATTAATACAGCTGTATGAAGCAGGGATTGTCAGAAATGGCTCCCACAAGAGCAGAGCAACTTGGTTTTATTCTACCATTCTCTACTTTTTTGCCCTCAGTATTTACTGACTGCACAGCGTACGAAATGTGCAATGGGCTATTTAATATTTACAAAATAATGCTATAAATTTAAAGCTCTTCTATACAGTAGACTGATTTTCTGAACGAGAGCCTCAGTCCTGCTTCATAGGGTTTTTTTATAGCATCATCTGTGTGATTGACTGTTGTGTTTCATAGTTGTTCACTATTAGCTCTTACATTAGGAAGAGAATGACACCACTCTTTGTATTGACTGATAGGCAGTAAATTAACTGCCTATATGAGCTGCATATGAGCTGCAGAGTTGTATCCACTCTGAAACAGCCACATATTGCATGTGTGTGTGTTTAGACCAAAAAGCTCCTTTTGTCCAATTGTCCTGTTTTCCAGCTGTAAACGTCCTTGAGTGATGACTTCAATAATGCTATTGTTATTTCTGTCAGCCTGCCTGAAAATGAGTTTTAGTTCCATTGTGTTCCAATGAATACAATAGCTTATGCTGAGCATTTCCAATAGCTTACATTAAACGTTTACAATTTACAATATAGCCTCCAACTGTACTCAGTCATTCCAGACTCATTATGCAATGTGACAGATGTAGACTACTACAGAGTACACACTCCAAAAAGTTTTAATTTCCCCCTTCCATTAATTCGAAACACATCAGCTTTGTTCCAGTGTTCCATCCTCCCCTGCCTATTGGCCTTGTGTCAAATCTCATACCGTAGGGCGCACACAAGTCATGCCGTAACCATCACATGCCCATAATTTGCTGCCGATCAACGCTACAATTACCCTTCTGCTGTTCTTCAAATTACACCAACAGTATAAAACAGCCTGCAAGGATTGTGATTAATTAGAGATCTGCTCTACTACTGACAGGTGGGAGAGAAAAATATGACACAGCCTCATTCTACACAGTTCCTTGCACTTCCAACTTATCAGTTGAATGATGTGTAATTAAAGCATTTGTGGTTACACTGTCTGGATTAATTAGTCGCTTTTGTGTGCCAAATTCTAATGTGTGGAAAGATTTTTGTGTTACTGTTTATTCTTTCCAGTCCTGGCTGATGCTAATTGTTTGTCTTTCCATGTCTAGGTAAAGCAGATTATGGAGGAGGCCGTGACCAAGAAGTTTGTACATGAGGACAGCAGTCACATCATTGCACTTTGCAGTAAGTACCAAATCAAGAGCTGTTTCTCTACATCACATGAATAAACTAGGACAAAATTAGCTTGCCACAAAGACATCTGATGACATCATCCTATTTGTTCCAGCACACACATGTTTTTCAGTGGTAGACCCATAAGGAAAGGTTCACTGAAAGGATAGCTGAGGCTTATTGGCATGATGGTTCCGGAGCTTTGGATCACTGCCAGCAATAAGGTTGACTTGTCCAGTACGGATGACTCGCAATGGGTGTGTGACTCACCCTTTTTTTGCTCTAGTGACACAGAGGCAGGCCAGAACATTGGTTCAGGCAGTAATTTATTACGTCAGCATCTGTGGGACACACCGGTGCAGCGTGGCACCCTGGAACACTTGGGGAAATATTGCTTAGTCAATTATTGTGTGTATGGGTGTGAGAGAATATTTGATTCTATTGTCAATCAAATTAATGTGTTATAAGTTAGAGTGTGTGTGTGTGTGTATGCTTGTATGCATATACATACAGTATATACATTCACACACACACACACAAACACAGTATAGTTATACAAGTACAGTAATTGTTCATTCTATCCATTCTTTTGTTACTGTTTAAATGCTAATGACTGAGATCTGCATACCGTAAGTGCTTGATCTACATGTCTATGCAAATTTGTGTTGAATTTGTATTTTGCACATAGCAGATATTTTTGCACTGCAGCTGCTTGAACATGTTGATATTTACAGTTTGTGCCTTACAAGATCAAAATAGCCCAGTAAAAATCTTCAGTAAATGACACTATGGCCACAATTGCTTGTGTGACCCGAACTCTTTCGGAACTGTCATGTTCTCATGTTTTTGCAAAATACCTAAATTTGGTCAAATGCATCCTATTTTCCATGACTGCTTCTGTTAGGAAGCAGCCTGTGTTTGTTGAGGTTAAAGGTCACATGATAACAAGCAGTGATGTTAGCACTGCTCTGTTACTCACCCTCTCTTCCCCTTCATGTCCCATTGTCTGGTTACGGTGGCCAGTTACGTTTTTTTTTGGGGGGGTAATTTGAAATGTTTATTTGGCCCTTTTTACATGTAGTTATAGAGTTCAAATATGACATTTGTCATGTAAGCATTACAACATCTGCTATTAATATCTTAACTCCACCTGCTCTAACCCTCTAAAGCAACCCTCTAAATGTTATTTCTCTGCCTGGCTATTACATTAAGCTCAGCTGTGAGGAACTATTCTTTGAGCCACACAGCTTCTGAGGTTCACTGTGATTCACAGAACCCATTCAAGATTTTTTTTATTTTTAACAATGCCATTAATGGATTTGCACCTGACTGTTTCTATTCGGTTTACTACAGCACATATTAAAATGTACATAACTTTACAAATTATTATCTATTTCAAAATCTCAGTCTCATAATTGTCATAGAATGACAATGCCTGCATTTGAAGTCAAGTGCCATGTTAAAAATTCATGTTATATCGTTTCACATAAAAGCTTTTTTAGTATTTCGTTCTATGCCACTATAAGTTCCTATAGTGGTATAGAATTGGACGTAAAGATGCATTCATTTGCATGTTTATTGCTTTGTTTGGATTAACATTTCTGTCTTTCTGTTTGTCCTTTAGTTAGAAAAGAATAAGGGATAAAATGCATGACTGATTTGAAGTGTTTTGGGTGTTTAAGGGTGAGAACGTCCGAGTCGTGACTGAATATTACGAGGTTTGAGTGTGAAAACTGTTCTGCTCTGCTGTTCCTCAGAGGAGTGTGTGTGTGGGTGGCTAGGGAGGGGTGGTCCGGGAGCTCAGCCAATCTGTTGTCACCACCAAAAAAACGAGCAGCTTCCCTCTATTACAGACAAGAGTCTTTGGTCACGGATTCCCCACACAACCAACCACCCCCTCACTTCTATCCTGGAGCTCTCACGCTCTCACCCACGTCATGCCAATTTAGGACAGTGCACTTTCCAGATAAATTATGTTGTAGGGAATTATTTGATCACAAAGAATTGCACCTGTGCAATGTAGGATGGTACTTGTTTAGCGGGACAATGATTACACAAATGTGGATGCACTTGCACTTGAGCAGCACTTGAGCTTTTTCAGACAAAGGCTGTCTGTCCTACATGGAGAGAGGAATCTGCTAGCATTCCCATTCATTTCAATGGCAGTTGCTTAGCTGGTGAAGGACCCCCCCCCAATCCGCCATAGCAAGTATGCAATTTGAAATCAATAATCTCTGCTCATGTGCACTCAGTTCTGGATAGAGTTGTTTTTGAAGCCAATCATCTGTGCCGTAACTCCTGTGTGACTAATTATTCTAAAGCTGATTGGCTAATGGCACCACAACATTGCGCACTGTTCCCATTTTTACTTTCTCATCCTCTATTTTTATAATAATAGCTACTGTCGTATGTCTCTTGACATTGTGCTATCACTTAAGTCATTACTATGGCAACCACTGTAGATATTCTGGAAAATGACTACACTGTCTGAACAAACATATCTAATTTTATTACTTGCAACTTACGTCCTAATGATCAGATATGAAAAACAAATCAGATTTATCTGCAGTGTGAAAATACCACCTTTCAGAGCTTTGGCCATTAGTAAGAACGCTCTTAAAATGACAGTTGTGTTTCATGCTGATATTTAGGCCATCTAAACTGGCCACTTCTATGACCTTTCTTCAGAATTAAAAGAGTCAACAGGCAAAAAACATGTTTCCCAGAATTCTGTAAGATGACCTTTTTCTGGTGTTTCTTTTGGATCATGTGCCTGTGCCCTGCTGCCTTCCCGTAATTCCGGGCACACACTGTACGGACATACCCGTTCAGATGCTGAGCCATTAGGCACATCAGAGCTACATAATAGTCTCTGTCCTGATACTGCCACCGCTAATGCTTGTTTGAGAATTACATGGGCAACTGCCCTCACAAATCTCTGTGTATTTAGTGTAAAATCAAAAAAATCCCACTTCAGACATTTTCTGTCATAATAAGGATTTTCCATTCACAGTAGAGCTATTGTAGCCTTACGATCTTGTATTTAAACTTCCTGCTTACCAAGTCGTAATTGCAATGTGATGTAAATTGATTTTGGTCGGAATTAAAGACACATTGGGCAATTTCATGTGTCTTTTTCAACTGTGTCAAAAATGCTCATTAGGAGTGTAATTGGTGCTTTAACAGCATTTGTATCATATATCATAGTATGATTTGATGAGAGGATTTCTAACTTACAGTGACACTAAACCTGTGATTGCACATATTCTGTATTAACTACAGGCTTCTGGCATAATTCTTTAATTTACACCTACCCAACACAGCAAGTCGAATCTCCTACTTATTTCCCAGTGGTAATAATAACATAGTGGTGTCCATATGAATTAATTTAGTAAATTGGATCATTTTGACATGATTTAAAGACAGCATTTGTCTAACTGTGTACTGATATGACTTCAGAAATTGTTTGGCTACTATGCTTTAAAAGTTTTGTCCTCTTTCCACATTTAAAATTAACAAGTAGTGGGTTATGTTGGGGTCAGCTTGCTCCAAGCTGTGAGGCCCACTGGCAAATCAATGGGAATCAAATCACAGTCCCTGTAAATCCTCCAGACTCCGTTTCAAACCACAGCTGAGTGTGGGTGGGGTCAAGGGTGACCAGAGGGGGGTGGGAACACAAATTGCTGTTTGTGTATTTAACTTGAATAAAAAACAGTTTGAATTGTGTAGGGAATAAATCACTGTAATTTGGTTTAATTTGTGATACTGTGGTAATTAGTGAAATCCCTTCAGATACTGATGTATCATGATGGATACTTCCTTACTACATAGTATGCAAAAAAAAAACAATGAGTAGTACATCCGAATAGACTGTATTAATGTTTTTGCATAATAAACAAGTAATTTGTTTCTGTGAATGTTTTAGTATGTCATAGTTTATAGTTTGTCCGGGATTTTATTTACAGGTATACCTGCACCTGCATACCTATAGTTCTTTATCAGTATTGCAATAGTAAAATCTTAACCGAATTTAGTTAATACTATGATCTGCAGGAATTCAGGCACAATGTCACATCCGGTGACATCCGATATTTCCTGAATTGTGGAATGCAATTCTAGAATAATAGACTAATTAAGGAAGTAAAGAACAGGGTTGTTGACAAACTCTACCTTTCACACCATTCTTCGGTTTCAGATCCTTCAACATCACATGGAGCTGAGATTATGCATTACAGTCTTTCTCTCGAGCACCTGCGACGCCGTGAGCTACTGTAATTAGACATTAATAAGTGAATGAACAGAGTTATGAGTCATTTCTGTTTACCCACCCTCCCTCACCATGCTGCATCTTGTGAATGAGTCTTGCTTGAGACCCAGATTCAAATTAGACTGTGAACAGACTTTATTTGCGAAGCTCACAGCTGTTCGCTCTGATGTGGCCAAGACAAAAGAAGAGCAGGTAGTACAACAGGGTTTCAGGATAGGAAGCTCCATAGACTCAATGAGTAATCAGCAGTTAGTTTCAAGTTAACAGGGTTTTAATATTTTAATACTTTTTAATAGTTTAAATATTTTACTTGGAGCGGAAGCAGATGGCACAGTGTTATATTCTGAATAGACGTGGTGTGTTCCATAAATACAGAGGGTTAGTCACACAGGAAAACAATTATAAAACAGCGCAGGTGGGTGTAAGGACATGTCCTGTGAATGGACCATAAGATATAGATGACATCTATATCTTCTAAAAAAGATAACAAATATATGTCAATCTGTTTGAGTGATAGAGACAAGGTGTGGGTAGATTTGTGATATAATATTATGCTTTGTGTATTGTATAGTTTTCAGTGATATTCAGTGATAACAGTGATATTGTGACCTTAGTGTTTCCTTTATTACTGGCATGAGAATATTGATTACAATATCATTATATTGTATATGACAGAGATTGGAGGTAAATTAAATAATCAATCAAGCAGTAGTAGTAATTGGCCTGGTCGATATTTTGCTGTATGAGTAGTCTAATTACACTGAGTTCCATTCTGGCAAGCAGTGTTGTAAGCATCATTTAGGGAGACCTATGGAGTCTTCAGAAGACTCTGTAATTGGCTTTGTAATTACAATAAAGTCTGTCACAGCAGGGGAGCAGTTGGCCAAATAGGTTTGCCAAATCAGGGCACCCAAACCCCCACAGATTTGGCCATTTCTGAGTTTCTGAACCAAAAGTTGCTTCTGGGATATCAGCTTGCAAGATACAGGTGCTAACCTCATAAATGACATCAGGTGTGCTCACAATCAATGAGATTATTTCTGTCATGATGCTGAGGATCACACAATCCCCTGTAGCCTCTCTCTGATGCTGTCGGCAGGGGGCTACGTTCCAGGAAGCCAGGTGACATCTGACCTTTATGGCTGAAACTCCACTGAGGTTGTACAGTTCGTTCTGCTCTTGGGGACAGAAACAACGTCATTTACCTGTTGATTTCATCAGCCAGGAGACTACACTGAATGCTGCTCTGTGTTGAATGACATGGGTTCACCAGAGCTGTCTGCAGGGGATGATGGGAAGATCTGTCTCTGGTGTCTTTGACGATGGTGTTTTTGTTGAGTGGAGGTCTACATAGGTGTTATTTATGTGTTGCCATTTGAGTTTTGTGACTGAGTTTTTCACCAGGGGATGTGCAGTTGTGAACAATGCACCTATCGGAATGATGCATATGCATTCTGGCGTGTGATTGGCTGCCTAGAGGGAACGCTGCTGTTTACATGGTCCAAAATTAGCACTTGCCAAGCACAGATTGCAGGTAAAATTGGTTGGTGAGTAAATAAATGTTTATACAGTTTTTACAGTTGTTTGCCAGTGGATGATCTGATAATCTCGTATATTATGCTAAAAGCTTTAAAACTACCTGTGGTATTGTTTCTAGCCATTGGCAGGTGTAGCAGAAAATTAATTTTGGACCCTAGCTTTGGACAGATTTCTGTTGTGGTCATTAATCTCTTCACTGATTGGACGATGTGACAGTCTGGTTTGTAATTGCATGCAAACGTACAAACGCTCACAACATAAACATTAGTTTAACAAACTGTCTCCAGTCCTCATTACACACCTGCTTACAAACAATTAAGTTCACAAACAATCTGGCTTCATCAAAGGTCGTTGTGTACTGATTCTGTAGTCTGAGTGATGTAAACTGTTTCTGGAGATGCTTCTCCCTTCCTTCATCAAACCTTGCATTCCCTCAAGACTCTTGATGCTCCTCAGCATAAAGATTTCAGTCTTTTCATTCTGCTGTTGTCCTTCCACTGGTTCAGTGCTGCTGGACTAGCTGACGTCTCTCTGCTAAGAGATGTGCTTTTTTGGCACATGTACATCTCCTGTGGAGCATGGAAAACCAAGTGCGCAAAATTCTGTATTGTGATCAGTAACATATAGTGTAAGAGAAAATAGATAAGGTGTTAAAGTAAGACTCGTATTCAAACCTCTCCCTTATTAAGCACTAATAAAATGACCTTGTTTCAATGGCGGAACTGCAGGCTTTAACATGTTGTGTGGTGCCGCTTGTGTGTGGGCAACAACAGTTTCAGTCCAGCTGGATTCCACCCCTCTTTATCTTCCCACCACTTCCTGTCCTCTCTTAAACTGTCATATATTTAATAAGCCACAAAAATAATAAAAACATTAATACCAATAGAAGTAGCACAGTTATCTAGACACACACTCGCAAACATCATTGGCCTCACTGTACTATCTCAGAAAATTGCAGCATCGCTATTATACTAGTATTATTAGAGGTATCGGTAACTATTCTCAATGTCTTTCGGTGAGTGTTTCTGTCAAATGAATGTCAACTTTATCACTGATCACAATTTTTCTTGAGCAGATGTTTGATGACTGGTCCACTCTGCTTATAGTCTCAGCAGCTGTGGCAGAGTGCCATGCCTCCCTTAGCTGATTGTCCCAACAGTGTGTTTCTTAAGAGCTTAGACAAAGAAGCTGTGGATCAAATAAAGTTACTTTTCACAGAGTTGATGGAGGACGCTGTGAGCAGATTGATTTTCATTCAGCTTGCTTGCCTTAGCCCAGAGAGATTAGATGAAACTCAGGCCTGCCATCACTGCTGTACCTTGAAGAAGAAATTGCCGATTTGATAAACCATTAGAGTGAATCAATATTTAATCGCCTGGTGTATGTGGAAATAAGTGACAAACACTAGCTGTCGCATCTGAGCTCTTATTAGCATGTTAATATACACCCACATATGCCCAGCTAACAGGGAACATTCCGTTATGTTGAATGTTTTAAAAATGTTAATGTTAATAACAATAACGTTAACAGTAACAGTAATGTTAATACAATGTTTAAAACCGGACGTTTTGAACTTTCCTGGAACTTTAAAAATAACGTTTTTATTATTTAATGGGAAACTTTCTTATAACCTAAATTTGTTAGCAGGGCAGTATCATTCAAAAGTCTGAGTTCACTTTGAAAATAATATAAACCTGAAAATGAACAGAACATTGTAGGATTTTTCTTGTAAAAATGTAAATGAAAGAACGGAAAATTCTGCAATTTCCTAGGCACTAATAAAACAAGCCCATCTGTGACATTAATCATGCTAACATCTTTGTGCAAAAGGTTAGATCTCTTTGCTTTCTTTGTTCTTAGTTTTCATACAAAGTGAAACTACTCCCCTGCTCCTGTGATGTGACTGAACTCAACCATGTGAGGTTTGTTTGGCTTTGAGTCACTGGTTTGGAATGATGTGGCATGGAGGATTATCAGAGCACCGAAAACACAGGTGTCCAAAGAGCCGGAACAAGTTAATGCTTCATGCTGGGTTGTGACACAAGGGAGTTTGTATTTGTGTAAGATTTAAATAAACTGTCTTTGCAAGATTTCCTGGTGACAGAGGAATGGGCTGTTTTTACACTTTCACAATAACAGATGCTTCTATTAATAGTCATGTTTCTGTTCAAACCCAACTCGCTCTCACCTCCTAGAAATAGCAGGGCACTTCTGCTGGCGCTGTTGTTGCCAGTTCTGCTAAAATCCACACAACGCAGCGAAATGGTTTGACATCACAGGTTTGCCTCTGCAGTCAACACACTGATTTGAATTAAACTGAATAGAAATGAATTCAACATACACATATTCCCCCTACATTTCATGTTAGTCTGTTGTCATTGCTATTTAGAGGTCTATATTGACATGATACTCCCATAACGGTCAACACAGAGGGACAAAGATCATCTCCTTTTCTCTTTTCCCTTTTCTTTCTACTCTATTAATCTCTTGTTTTGGATCTGTCATTTTTCATGTCTCTCTCCCCTCATTTTCACACTCTTCCTCGGTTTAACTCTGTCATTCTTCTGCCCTGCCTTTCACTCCTTGTCTAATCTTCTTTTCTATAGTCTTCTAAGTCTTTGTCAAGCCCCTCCACTGCCCACACACAGCTGCTGAGTCCCTCTGTAATGCAGTTCATTACTGTCTATTACTCTCACTCACAGCTTGACTGCGCGGTCAGCGGTGGAGCCCCCCATCCAGCGTGGCGTACAGACGACAGCAAAGGCACCCAGTACACACACGCCCCATTGCTCCATTGTGAAAATAAACTAAATTATACTATTAGACTAACAGGTGATTCACTTTCAGGTAGAGGTGCAACACAATAATTAAAAACATTTTTTTATCTTACAAAACAACACCCCTAGATAAAGTGCTCTGCTTTGCTCTGTCAACACGCAGTCAGTCTGATCTTGAAAGGCTTTGGTTAATTGTGCTACTAGCCTAATTAAATCTTCTGAAGGCTCAGTGGCAAAAAACTCAGGTAGGCCGTCCTTCTTCCATCTAATGGCTTAACAGTCTTTCATGACTGGAATAACATTGGTGGCTTTTAGTCATTAATGCTCCATTATGACTCTCAAAGATGTAGCACATGATTTATGAGAGGTTACATATCCAGTCTGTTGCTCATTAAATCCCCACATTGTGTGTCAGATGCACTTCACAATAGTTAATTCACACCTCATTTAGCAGAGGTTGTTACAGTTAAATCAGATGAATTCACCTTTATTGCCTCCATGATGGTGTATTGATCCTCTGTGATTTTTGTCAATCAAAGCTTTTTGCATTGCACTGAAAACAGATGTAAAATGTTTCATATAACTGTATATTTACACATGTTCTGAGTGGTTGTAATTGAGAAATGCCACACAGAATTTTCGCTTTCATTGAGAATAGACAAGTCATTTCGCAGGTTTGAACATGTGCTTTGATGTGAAAGTGTGTGCAAATGTTTGCATGTTTGCTGCGAGCATGAGGAAAGAGCAGCTTATGGCTGTATACATGCAAGATGCATGCCAAACCAGCAGGCACAAAGGGATTATGTAAAGACATCTTCAAAAGCATTGAACAAGAGTGTCTGGCTTTTTCCTGCTTGATGGATGGAGGCTCAGGGGAACACAGGAAGTGCCATATCTTAAAGGGCCGCTTGGGGCACGAGTCACTTTTTAGCAGAGGAGCATTTACATTCTCCAGGGGGAAGCACTCAGCCTGCACTTAGATGAATCATCTCCAGGAGGGGCGTGGACTACACATTTTTGGAGGTGTGAATTGTGGAGGGAACTACAGTGATCCTCCAAGGCGATTGCTGGATGTCCCTCTTGAATTTGCATGTGCACATATTTGGAGCTTGTTGATGATAAACCTGGCTGGCCTCTATGGATAATCAGCCCACATTTTCCCTTTATGTATTTTATGTGCTTTCTTTGAAAGTGTCAAACAGGCTCTTGAAGGGAAAATCTCTGAAGCAGAAGAGCGCTTATGCTGCTTTTGCCCGTGGCGCAAGCAAAGCAATAAAAGTGCTATTACCTCCATAAACATCTGATTGCTTTCTCAAATGCAGTCGATTATGTAGCGGCAGTGGAGATATTGATAGCATCAATCACACAGTGAGTCGACAGGTTGATTTTACTCAGCTGTCGGAGCCGATGCAAATCTCACGAATGGCCTTTCATTTCAATCATGTAAAAATCAATAAATAATCTTTATTTCATTTGCTGAGCAATCTTGTCATGCATCTTGATTTATAACATTTTTTTTTTGTCGTGTGTGAGTAGTTGGGTGCTTGTCAAGAGAGATGGACAAACACATTAGTTATATTTTGTGCTACACTGAACATCTGTTCCATCCTTCATAGGTAAGATTGTGGTGGTTTGGGCTGGGAAAACTTGGTTTTATTTATTTGCTTTTGAAGTGAGCTCACAGTTCTTTAGGGGGTTGTAGCTAAGCAGAAACAGTCACAGTAACAGGAAGTTTGACTGTGCCTTACTGAAATATTTAACTCTGCTCCAGAAATGAGTGTTAAATCTTGCCAATTGCCACTGTGGGCCTGTCATAAGTGTTTACCTCACAAAAGCCAAATAAGATGAAACACAGTGGGGCACAACAGTAGTTTATCAAGTAAAAATCCAAAGGTTTTCTCTAAAGACAATTTGTTTTTTAATGATAACGTATAAACCTTTAAAGACAGAAGTAACATGAGATTGTAAAGTATATGCTTTGGTTGAAGCCTCAGGTTAAATGTGATTTTTCAGCTTGTTTTAGTTTTAATACAAATCATGTTCAGAAGCCAAATTCCCACCTAAGAACTTCATTACGGAGTCATAAAGAGCTCCTTCTTGGATCCACCAATAAGAAAAGTTGTGGTTACCATGGAAACTAAAACAACACCAGCTCAGCAGCATCCTTCCAACTGTACATCAATAGTTGTATATTATACCATAATTTTTGATTGGATTGCATTGTTCATTGCCTCATAAACGATGTACACAGTTCTTGGGGTTTTTTGTATTTTCAAGAATTAAAGTTGGAACAGATGCTGAAAGCTGCAGTGTATTCAGTATTTTATGTCATCTTTTCATGCATACTTCTCCATACTATCACCTCCTTCTGTTTTCCTGCAGGCTCCATTGAGGCTTGCTTAAGCCACCTGCTAAAGCGCCGAGCTGCAGGGTTCCTCCGCAGCGATAAGATCGCCGCCCTCTTCACCAAGATTGGCAAGGTGGACACCACGGCAAGTGAGGTGTGTCGCAAGGTGCAAGAGCAGTTGCAGCAGCAGGCCGAAATCACCAGGTCTGACAACCCACTTCTAAACAAAATAAATAGTGATGGCTGATTTTCATGTTACGCATTCCGTGATTCACCAGTGCATGTTGTTATATAGAACAAAAGTCTTTCTGATTCAATTTCATCCAGTCCAGGTTAACACACAACCAAACTACTCTGTTATTTAAGCACCGTCTCAAATTCATGCTATTGGTTGAGAAAGAAGTTATTTTGGGCAGCTGAAACAAACAGAACAATGTTTGGAAGGCGCCACAGTGTTTGGAGATTCAAATTACTTGTTATGATTTTTTTTCTGTACATTAAACTGGGAGAAAGCATTTTAGCAGAATAATTACACACTTCCCCTTTTAATAATCTCTTACTCTGCTTATTATTGTACACTGTAAGCAGAGGAGAGGGAAAATTAAAGCAAAGAAAGGCAGTTACAGGAAATGATCTTATTAGGGATATTAACTGCCTTATGACTGATATGGCATTCAGACAATGGTGCTAGCAGGACGCAGATCATATTTGGTGTGCGAGGAGAGATTTGCTGCTTTCTCAGGCTTTAAACAGCTGACTGGCTCAGTACAGTAGCACTCTAAATGAGGGATGGTTTGGGTGGATGCTCCAGGGCTTCGGCTAGCTTCTTATTTTCCCATTATCTCTCCATTAGCAGAACGACATGGCCAATGTGCCACTCAAGAGAGGAATGCTCTTGCCTAATAGCCACTATCGCTAGGTGACTCAAAATCTCTCTTGTGGTCAGAGATTAGTTGAAGCCCCTTGTGTATGTAGGTCTGTGCAGTAGCTACAACACACTGTTTTGTGGAATTTCCTTGCCTGTTCATTTGAATAGCTCCTCCCCCATTGCCGCACACTTGGTTACTCATGTTGCCACAGCAACGCCATGGTGTCACCATCGCTAGAGCAACAAGATGCTTGCTGGTTATTGAATACCTCTTCCACAGCCATTCAGGGCTCAGACTAATTTCTAAATCAAAGATATTACAAACAATATCACGGGTCTAATAAGGTAACCGCATGTGATTAGTCTCTCGTTCAAGGGAGCTATTGCACCAGAAACTCATTTGTACTTCATTTCTTCATTGATGTTATTGATTGGGTTGTCTTCCCTGCATACAGAAACTCAGTGCCAACCTTTCTGTTGTAAGCTCCTTACTATAGCATGGAGCTGGTCTAAATTACTGCATTTAAGACTGCAAAATATATTATATTAATTATATATTATAAAATAAATAAAATTGTTTTGTTTTGCTTGTAACTTAGCTTAAAGCTTGAACTGAAAAAACAAAGAATCTCATTGCCTGGCAATATTGAAAGCTTTATGCTCACAGTACAGTTAATACTAGTCCTGAGGACAATTTTTAATCCCGTTGCTATTAAAAAATTGACATGTTTGTCATGAAACTAGCATGTTGCCATGGACAACAGTCAGATATACAAGTTAGTGTTCATTGTGCAAAACTATGACCATTCCATGCAGACATTAACCAATCAGAATCAAGCATTCCAGTATTCCACAGCTGAAAAGCGACGTGTCATATGTAAGGCAAAGATATGGTATTTGAGGATTCATTAGGCATATATTGAACCCTCACTTTCTCTCCATTAACTGCAGTCTGAAGCTGCTTTGAATGCATTGCATTATTGCTGTAGATGCAGATTTTCATCTCCATGGCATCCGCATAGCTCACGCAGCTCATCTCCAATGCAGGGATTTATTTCCTTGTTTACAATGAACGTCCACTACTGTGGCCAACAAACACAGCAGACTAAGAGGTGGGCCGTTATGAGATCAGTGCCTATGTAAATCAGAGGAGATGAGGACCACTTTGGCACAGACAGTAGACTCATCCATCTCTGGTCCGTCTGCAGCTGTGCTGTGCTATGTGTTGCTGTGGTGTGGTGTCTGGGCTGAAGGGAGATTGATGGTTGTGGTGTATTATTGGGTTAGGCTTTTGATTAAGTCCCTCATCTGTGCACTTAACATTACAACACTTCGGCATGCTCTCTACAGCCTCCATACTGATCCTGGATAAGTCACACAATATATTTGTGGATATTTGTGTTGTTTTTAAAGTTATGCAACTTTTAGTTCATGTGTGTTAGCTTTGAGGCCAAGTGTTTGCCAGTGTGTTCTTAAAAGGAAGGACAAGATTTATTTTTAGCAGATAAAATTTCAAACGTACAGTGACTCATACAGATTCTGTCATAGAAATCCTAGAATAACCCCAAACAGCTGAGTTTTGAAAAACACCACCTGTTCACAGAGACGATTCTGAATTTTTGGTGCTGTAGACTTTATTTAGACTTTATGTTCGATGTGAGTTAAAAATAAAAAGAAATAATCCTTTCAACTCTTTATCAATCATGCCGACCTCCACCAGGCTATGCTATTTTTTCATTGGTACTGTTGTGTTCCTTCTCAACAGCTTTGTTCAAGCTCTGCTTTCCGTGCTTGTAGCTGGTGACAGCGCCCTAAAGCAAGAAGATATTTTTTTAAGCTTGTTGGATCTTCTGTGATTTCGCTATGTTCTGAGAGTGCTGTGACAACTCGCTGCTAGCCTAAAGCTGCTGTCTGGCTCTCAAGAAACATCAGGGATAAGTCACAGCAGTTCCTTAAAGTGTGGTGATGTCATTTCGTCAAAAACATAATGGCAGGGATTTTGTCCAAACATGCTTTCAGGTATAAGATGAATAGCTATTTGGATGGGTTAAGTGGCCCCTGTGACTGTTCTAGCCCCTGTCTAAATCTGTGAGCTTTATCTCTATTAATACTGTCTGGGTCTTTTGGGGTGACACATGCTCTGTGTCATTGTGTGAATATGCGTGTGTTGTCTGTGTACTGAATGACCCAGCGGGTTCCAGTGGGCTTTGTGTCTGCCGCTGGCCCTCCTGCTCTGTTGTAGATGAGCAGTCCGCTCACCTTGTTGAGATGCTGTATGGAAAAGTACACAGCTCGAAAACAGAAATAACCCACCAACAGACACTGTCATAATCCTTTTATCTCCCTTTATAAGAGAATGTGTCTTTTTTTGCAGGCTAAAAAAGGACAAATGGAGCTGGAAAATAAAGACCTTTTCACACCAAGTCTAAACTTTTGTTACAATAAATATAAATAAAAATATTTGAAAATGAAAGACTGCATCACTGTGAACTGTGACGATCCATCATTTTTATATTCTGAGTTGAGTTATTCAAGCTTCATTCATATGGATTTTCCTGTCATTCACCAGATAGTTAAAGAGTGAGAAATAATTAGCATATATTTCACACATTCATGCTATTAGTCACATCAGACTTCGACAGTCCCACGCAGCTTTTTGGCGTAAAACCTCAGACCTCACTTTATGTGCCTGTGTTTTTTTTTGAGTTAGCTCAACATGTTTGTTATTGGTCTTCTCTCTCAGGAGAAGCCAGAGCACAGGACAGGAGCCCCTCAGGAGACAGGGCTCGTCTGCTGGCCGAGCTCCCCAGCCTCTCTCCGCACAGGCCATCAAGCACATATGGGTCCGTACTGCCCTCTTCGAAAAAGTCCTGGACAAAATTGTGCAGTATATTGTGGATAATGCAAGGTAATTGGAATGTCTGCACTGGCTGTCACTGCTGTCCCTTTGGCCTTCTGTGTTTGATTTTGTATAAATAGACAGTAAGGATTTTAAAATCGCATTTATTTTCTCCATAAAGAAACTTATAAACCTTTCGAGAGCAGAACTGCTGTGACCAGAGATTGATGCATAATACATGCTTCTGAAGAACCCACAGTTTAAAAAATAATTCTATAGTGGACAGCCACTGTTTTGTTCTCTTGTGACAGCACAACATTAATCCTTAAAAGTACATCCATGTTTGTTATTAGTATTTGCCAAGATTAATGCTTGAAATATATTCTCTTTATGTTCATGTTAATTGCTTTCACTCTTAAGAATAATGAGTGTGTTGTTCAGCCTTTGAAATGGGTTTCTGGCTATTAACATACACATTGTGTGTTGTTTGTGTGTGTAGTAAGTATTATGAAAGGGAGGCTCTCATGCACGATTCTGTGTTTGGCCCAATACTGGCAGCACTTCTGGGTATGTTCATCTGATGCTTGCAAACACACACATTATGTTTTCATAATGTAGCTAACAGAGATTTATAGATCACTGAAGAATGAGATTTAAATGGTGTTAGCTCTGTGCCTTTGTTATTGTATTATATTTCACTCCGAGAGATCCAAGATTTGTCAAATATGTTGCAAATTTCGTTTTGTGTGAAATCGATTTTTTTATTAATTTGTAGTTGGGCCTTGTGCTCTGGAGTACACCAAGCTCAAGACGTCAGATCATTTCTGGACAGACCCATCAGCCAATGAGCTGGTGCAGAGGCACCGGATCCACGGGGCCCAC
The DNA here is from genome assembly GCA_036877525.1 of Chromobotia macracanthus. NCBI lineage: Eukaryota > Metazoa > Chordata > Actinopteri > Cypriniformes > Botiidae > Chromobotia > Chromobotia macracanthus. Next base: position 3,234,053 of record JAZGTH010000040.1, read on the forward strand.
AGGGGCCAAGAGGTCTCGCCGAGTCGCAGACCTGCCCTCGGGGTAAGAAAGTCATGCCGTTAGTGCATATGGGAGTATCTGTGCAATATTTTTGTAGTAGTATTATTAAATGTAATGGTCTGCGTATATTACACAGATATGTCATGTTTGCTATGTGTTTCACAGATACGAAAGCGACAGTCCAGTGGCAGTATGTCTGAGGACAAGTTTGCAGCCTCGGCGAGAGAGTATGTCGAATCCCTCCATCAAAATTCACGAGTTCACTTGCTCTACGGAAAGAACAATGTACTCGTTCAACCGGTAAGACACAGCACACACAAACACACTGACTCTGTCTTACACATGCAGATGCACTCACTGGAAAACTGGTTTGATCTGCGGAAAAAATTAATTCTTCTGATGGATGTAACATAATGGATTGATTGTAGATTAATTTGATCAATAGGGGCTCCACAGCTTGGAACTCAAGATGCTTATGGGAAGTGAGTCACAATGGTTAGAGCCACTGTCAGCATACTTGTTTATCAGTTTTTGCCCCTTGGAATTGATATTTCGAGGCATTTTTTACCTTAATGAGGGCAAATGTTTTTCTAATCCTATATAATAGCAAATGTTGTCTATTCACGGTAAATATCTTAACTGAATCAGTGAATTATAAAATATTTCTCAAATATATCCCAAAGTATATAATACTTAATAGCTGCATATAAGTATATAATAATAGCTGTATATAATAATGCCAAGATCTTATACAATGAAATGTGCTTCTGCTTTCAAAATAATTTATTGGGACTTGTTTAATTATACCATTAAATATGATAGATTATAATATCAGATAAAATAAAAAGAACCAGGAATGCCCTGGTTAATTTTTGGTTAACACTGTATGTGGAGAAGCGTATTGATCTCCACTAGTTAAAATTCATCTGCCCCAGTATGCATCCTCTCTATTAGTGAGTCCTTAGCCATCTCAGTCATGCTCTTTGTCTGAACAGGCCCTGACATTTCCAGCTGTCTGGTGTATAAGCCAGATCACTGATACTCTTATGGACTTCCTGACTGACAGTTGGCTACTTGTCTGAACTGGAAAAGGCAGACTGGATTAGCCATTACACCGCATTAGATTTATCATCAACTATGAGTCAGTGATGGGGTGTCTGAGTGTGTTTGCATGCGTGTCTGTAAGATTTGCAACAGTGACTGATATAACTGGCACAGAGAGTGCTGCGTCTGGCAAGGATCTGTAGAAATCAATAGTGTAAACGACCCTTGCCAATAAGATTAGTGATTCAGGTCTAACTGGATTTCTGTGTGAAACATGATGCATCTTACAGCTATGTAAATCGTAAGAGACTTTTTATTTCTCACTCTCTCACTCACTCTCACTTATTCACTCACTCACTCTCTCTCTCTCTCTCTCTCTCTCTCTCTTCTGTCTCTACAAGTGGTAATATGCATTTTCAATAGACTATACTTTTCACACCTCTTAAATTTTTCCGTAAATCCTGACGCAGTGCTTTTAGGAAGAGAGATATATCAATAAGACCATCAAAACAATTAGTGCAACAAAAGATTTCATGATGTTTGCAAGATCATTTTGGTCATTAAATGAATTATAAATCAAAACAATGGCCAAATGAACTGTGGTGGAGTTCACCCACACTGCTGTTGTGCTGAATGACTGAAGAAAATGTACTGAGGTATTGCGAAATGCACCTAATCAACTGTAGGAAGTCATTAAGACAGATGACCTGTATGAGTAAGATTGCTGATTATACTAGTTTGTTTTTTTTAGACAGCTGGGAAATGGGAAAGCCGTTGTGATTGTTGTGATTATTGTGATTATTGTGATTATTGTGACATAACTGTGATTGTTGTTTGCAGAAGAAGGACATGGAGGTCCTGCGTGGTTACCTGTCCCTTCATCAGGCGGCAGAAACCCTCACGCTGAAGTGGACACCCAATCAGCTGATCAACGGCACTCTGGGCGAATGTGACCTGGAGAAAAGGTGATTATATCTGTATATACACATATAGTACAGAGGGTGAATTCAAGAAGATTTGGTCAGTAAGGCTGTAGTGTCATAGTCCTTTGAACATGGCCAATCACTGTGAATCATCTTAAACTTCTGTCATAACTGTACTTAGCAACACATAGCGATTGATTTGATTGGTCTGAATTTGTTAAAGTGGACAGAGAAATTGCTTCTAGAGAGGATGTCTGGGAACAACATGAGCATGTCCTGTTACTTGTCAATGATATGGTTATATAGGGTTATATAATGTATCTGTAAAGAACAAATGAACATCTGTGTGTAATGTCAATATGTTCACGGCACTATAAGAGTTCTCCCTTATTTAAATCATTGGTGAGAACGTGGCTCAATTGACCCCATGTGCTTCATCATATATACAGTAGACTTCATTGAGCTTTATAGTATACAATATACTGTACCACCACTGTTACTAAATCTTCTCTCTCTTCCTCTCTCTCTCTCTCTCTCTCTCTCACACACACTCTAGTATTTATTGGGATTACGCATTGACTGTGCCTTTAAGACAGATCGTCTGCATTCATTGTCACCAGCGTCGTGAGTCTCTTCACTCTTCTGACAGGCTGTTCATTTGCTTTCTAATCAAATTTTCATCTTTAAATGACAAAGCAATAATGATGATAAAACAATAACGACCACTTAGTATTTAATTTTGCTTAGACCACATATCACAAATATTCAGGTTTGTCATCCATGCAATATTTTATTAACTTCATCTAGTTTATTAGTATTAATGTGTGTATTTTTTTTAGCGGACTGTGGCGGAACTCTGGTGTTAGTAAGTCAGGATGGGATCCAGCGCCCCCCCCTGCACTTCCCTCCTGGGGGCCACTTACTAGCTTTCCTGTCCTGTTTGGAGTCAGGTCTGCTGCCCCGGGGTCAGCTGGAGCCCCCCCTCTGGTCACAGAGGGGTAAGGTGAGTGTTTTCTGAAGCCCTAAGATCAGCTTTAACTTGCTACACTAAAATTCTTACAGACATTTGTTTGAATTTGGAAAAGTGTCTGCAAATCTTCATATAGAATAAATTGAATTTACTTCCTTAATAATTAGCATAGCCACAGCTTTTTATGACCTCTCTGAATCTTTCTTTCACAAATTAATGCTTGAAGTCAGTAAATAGTTGTTTCACTTTGTTTGTGGCATTTTAGTTTTTTGCTTATTGTCACATTTAGTTCAGCATTTCAGATTAATTGCAGATTAACCTTAAATTAATCTGCAATTAATTTAAGATTAACCTAAAATGCAATTTAAGATTAACCTAAAGTTAAATTAACCTGTTTTCCTTTGAAATATAATTGTGTGTGTGTGTTAAACTAACAGGGCAAAGTCTTCCCTAAGCTTCGTAAGAGGAACAGCACGGCTCGTTTGGTGGATCAGGATGGAGACGGAGAGGAACAGATTGCTGCAGACTATGTGTTTCGTATTGTTTATCCGGGACACCCTCACGATTCAAGTGAGTTTCAGCAGATACGTGCCTGTTCTTCTTTTCACCTCCATCCACCTTCATCTGTCCATCTGTCCATCCATCCATCCCTCCACACATTTCATCTACATCTTTAAAGCTGCTAGTGGTGTAGATGGTGGGCTGTGTGATTAGCCGTGGTTCAGATCACAAATGAGATGTATTGCTGGTAAAAATAATTCTAATTGTTTCTTCTTGGTCATTCTAATTTGACAAGGAATCCGTTCGGCGTTCTGCAGGGAAAGTGTTTTTAAATAAATTGCAGCTGTGCGTGATACGTCAGACCATGAGCAATTATTAGTGCGTGAATCAAACGGAAAACAAGCAGACTATTTCTGACACCCCATTTGTATTATATCTCTGCATGTGGGCAAATCCTAGAACAGTAAAATCACTCACTGCAACATTAACTTCTCCTCCGCCATGTCTGCACATGACTACAGCATCTCACAGCAGACCCTTTGAGCTTCACTGTCTTTGATCACTGACTTTGATGCAGTTTTTTACCCCAAAACAAAACAAACTAATTGATCGCCAGTCAAGTGGCTCTAACTGTCTAAGTGGGTAGTTCTTGATCCAAAAACCACCTTGTTGCCTCAGTTTGTTTTAAATTGATGTCTTCCAGTCACTTAGAGCAACTTTCAGCACCTCAAGGTGTGTACGGCCCATAAACATCCACACACTCTTCTTTCTGTTTATCACTGTGCCTCTGCACATCATTGTTGTCCGTGTGTTTTGCTCACACATTTTTGTGGAACATAACAGCCGTTGTGGAGGATGCTGGGAAGGACGTGAGTATTAAGACGCAGCATTTTGTTCTGGGTTGACTGCACCTTTTTATATCTGCGTGTGTGTTTGTGCGTGAGTGAAGTGTGACTTTGCTTCGTAGGCGGGTGCTAAACTGTGTTTCTTTATTGCCCAAGCAGTCACTATAAACTACCACCACACCACGGGCAGTCGTGCACCCTCACTGGACGACGATGAGGAGGAGGAAGATAGACTTCATGCAATGATCTCAATGATCTGCTCACGGAACCTCACAGACCCTAATGTCATGAAAGGTTTTTATCACCAGTGGGCCACTTCATTACCACTCCTTCTTTCCGTCCAACTGTTACCTGGTCCCCACAGCAGTGACCCAGCAGTGCGGCCATTTGTGAGTCAGTAGGGGCGGATTCAGGCACGGTAGGCGCCTCGGGCGTCATGGTGTCTGCGTCATTTATTAAGTCGGGTCTGCTTCTTGTGGCCTGACCCGTGTGCATGTAACCATGGTAATATTAGAACGTAAGATAGTTAAGTGACAAGCCCTATTAGTATCTGCGTTTTATGTATGCTACAAGCAACCTATACTAGCTTTATTAGGCAAACACTCACTGATTACTGTTGCTCATTCTTGGGGTTTGGGATTTTTTATTGAACTTACATCAGGAAGTACAGTAGAAAGGGTGGGCTATTACTTTTCTAGGTCATTGGGTGAATATTGCTTGGCAATGTAAAAATAAACTTAACTTGTGTAATTGCTTAAGGTAGCAAATGCATAGAAACATTACAAACCACATAGGAACACCCACCTAAATAGCACTAGCATCTTGAGAGCTAGTTTTGCATGGGCACCAATGACTATATTTCACAAAATGTATAATTCTAGTTCTTTAAATATATGCAAATAAATATTTTCTGTTGGGATTGCAGCCAACTTTACACGTGTTTGTGTATTGTGTGTGAGGTCAGTACAGTGCACATTTCTCTCCACCTGACTCGCATCCCCTAACTGACGTCACACTGTTCCCTCCTCGCCTCTGTTGCCGGGGGTTACCTGCGCTAACCTTTCGCACAGTTGGTGAAGCGTTTACTAAACTGCCACGTTGTCACACTATTACACTGCTTTTATCCATTATACCTCTCACATATTCACACACACTCCCTGACCTGGCTAAGAGAGGTGTTGTAGGATTATGGGATTGAATGACTCCTCCCTACAGCTCTCTCCTCTCTGCACTGTTGGGCCAGACTGTGGTGGCCAGGCAACAATGCTTCCAATTATTTGCTCAGTTTTACTTTTGCACTCTTTAGTTGACCTGGTCCCTGAAGAGATCTTGTTCGTTTTGGGGTTTTTTTTCTTTATTTGATTTTCTCTGCAAAAAGTTAATGGGCTTTGCATGTCACATTTGCACACGTTATGTATTATGTTTCTTAATTTACCTTTGCGGCGAATGCGCTTATTTGTCAGAACTGTGTCTCCTTCCCATTATAAATTCTCACTTCTTCTTTGGTTTGAGTTGTTTTGTGTTGACGATCTTCTGCAATGCTGTTCACAGTAATTCTTCACAGACTGCAGTCACCTTTCATTATATCAGTGAGGTCCTGTGGGGTTCTGGTGCAGTAGACATGTCAACTGTTTCCGAGAATGCGTCGCCCATTCTAACATAGACTTACCAAAGTCCCATAGACCAGATATATAATACATGCTATCCATTCATTTCATTTTGGTTACAACAAGGGAAGTTACGATGTATAGCAGGTCACCAGCTCCAACCTGAAGAATTAAGGTGAAGAGCATTTTCTCCGTTCAATATTGAATCTTTTGGTTCAGTTGGTCCAGTATCTTCACATTTTATAAACGATACATATACAAATATATTTTTTCTTTATTTTTCTTTATTTTTGTCATGGTTCAATCTGATGCATCCAGCATGGATGGAATGGTTCCTGTTTGTTCTTCTATATTTCTCTCCAAGCTCTACCAGTGCCTGGCTTGATTTGTGACCCTCTGTGATTGATTGATTGATTGATGGATTGACTGATTGGCAGGTCTCCTGGCATGGCATCCCTGCATTGTTTTACACTCTTTCCTGTTCATTCATAGATGCATGTTTTTGATATCTTTCCTCAGGTTTGCTTTGATTTAATGTTCATTTAAGGACATCTCTTTAACAAGATTTTAACAAATATTTCTGAAATGAAGAACCATTGGCAAAGAAATCCAATCTGCATTTACTGCCATCCAAAATAACAAAATAACGACTATATAGTGGGGTCCAAAATTTTAGGACCAAATTAAAAATTTCATAGTGATATACAGCAAGTTTTATGGATTTGTAAGACATTAATATTAGTTACATTTATTACAGAAATATGATTCTGCAATAATTTGTATATTGTTAATCAAATAACATTCCAACATTATGATATTTGTATTAATATTATTACTGTTTTATTCATATTGTTATGCTGATGATACAATTTGGAGTGAAAAGTATTATAGTACATTACAAAAATAGAAACATTTTCACATTTTGAACCCCACTGTTTAAATAACTAAAAATATGCAAAAATATATATATAATTTAAGTTAAGAGGGATGCATTTTGCTCTACCTTAATTGTCACGGTTGAGCTGAGGCCTGTAGCATTCAAATCACTCTGAATATATGAATCTGAATATGAGGTTTTGTGCCCATTCTAACCTCTAGAGATTAATTAGGGTGTCTGGGATGTGAATTGAATTTACATGTGGTAGCTTTCTGCCATACACTGTTTACTACTGTAGTTTTGAGAGGGAAGTAAATAACCAATTTTTGTTCTCCTAATAACACTAATACATCGAGGGTAATGACTCACAAAGCAAATATTCTTCACATGCAGGTGAACAAAGCAGGTTTCGTATTTGCTTATTCATCTCTCTTTCTCTCACTCTTCTTCTTTTTCTTCTTTCTCTTTTCCTCTCCCACGCCCTGGTAGACCACGGGGACATGATGGAGATGCAGGGCTTTGGCGGCAGCCCGTTGTCATGGCAGCAGGGCGAGTGCACCAGTCATAAGTCATCCTGTCTGTCCTGCTCCACTGGGGGCAGTAATGCTTCCGCCGAGCTTCCCGCAGGCTGCACCTGCATGCACGACCGGTGAGAGTTCTGCGCAGAAATACAGCATATGGCTGTTTCTGTAATCACAAATGCTTTTAGCCGTCTTAATAAAATAAACTCCATTAAAAAATATGCATAAAAACATGCATCAAGAGAGACTTGTCATTTTTCTCAAACAACAAATGTATTTGCCAACATATCTTAAATTGTGTGTAACAACATGTGGTTAAAATGACTGTAGTGATAATAACATTTAAAATATTTTATGGAATAAAACAACTCCTAATTCCATAGCTGGCATTTTGCGAATCCTAAACACTCACAAATAATCAAACTTTAACACAAATTCCAACTGACCCTCTGTTGTGCTGTCATTTCCACAATAATTTCTATACATTTAATATTGAAATGGTTTATAACTATTTTACTGCTTATTTAGATAAAAATATTACTGTTAATGTAACCGTTAATGACAGATTTATGTCCCCTGGGACATAACAGTGCCTGTAGTTCAAAGAAACACCCATATGTTTTTAATGAGTACATTATATAAGATGTGTGGCTGTAGTTTGCATATATTTTCACTAAAGCAGCTGACCAGGCTTCACTTAACGGATGTTTTCCTTCTGTGCACAGTATTCCACTGAAGATGTTGTGCCAAAATATGAAGAGACAGATTGTGTCTCGGGCATTTTATGGCTGTAAGTCAAAAAAGCTGTTTGTTGGTTAATTCATTAATATGAAGTAGTAGCCTAATTATAATATGCATAAATAAACACGCAGCTGTGCACACTAAGTGCTCTTTGCAACCTGTTTGTAGGGCTGGCCTACTGTCGGCACCTGTCTACTGTAAGGACTCACCTCTCAGAGCTGGTCAACCATAATATTGTCGCTCCAGACAAACCCTGTGAAGCTTCCGGGGGGCTTAGCAAAGATGTGTGGAGTAAATATCAGAAAGACTGTAAGGTTAGCCAAGCACTCCTCAACTTTGATCACTAGAGGGTACTAGTGGTAAGTGAAAAGTAGTTGGTTGCAGTATTGTCACTGTCTGTTATTAATCCTCATTGGCAGAATTATAAGGAGCTGGAGCTGCTGCGATTGGTTTATTACGGAGGGGTGGAGCATGAGATTAGAAAAGAGGTGTGGCCATTTTTGCTGGGTCATTATAAATTTGGAATGGACAAGAAAAGCATGACCCAGGTAAGAAAACTTTACACAGTTCTCATGTTTAGTTTACTTCAGTTCTCATTGGTCATATATATTCTACACACTGCAAGTAAAGTTGCCTAATCATGTTCTGCATGGTTGTCGCAGAGTTGGCAGTGTGTGCTAAATGGCTTTCTCCTAGTGTGATATCCTGACTGTCTGATGTGCTTTGTAGATTGATGAGAAGATCACAGCAAGATATCAGCAGGTGATGCGAGAGTGGAAGGCGTGTGAGGTCATCGTGAAACAACGGGAAAAAGAGATGCAGTCGGCCATTTTTGCCAAATTGTCCTCAGGCAGCAGTATAGACAGTCACGTCCTCAGACTCATCCATAGAGACTCTACTATCAGTAACGAGGTGAGTGACACAGAGGCCAACCCTGCTGAGAAGAAAAGCACTGCTGGTCACCAGCATGTTGTGCTTTACAGCCTGGCATCATTACCAGGATTTGTAACTAACATAACCAACATAAAGTTGACCAGTGCTGGTTGATTTGCACTTTTTGCTAACCAGCAGAATCTAGCTTGGACCGGCATCACTACAAAAAATCGTATTTTTATAAGATGCATTTATTTATAAAGCAAAATGTTATAAGATTTTTTTCAGAGAGTATGTCTTTGTTTATATTTTGTAACCAGTTGGCCTTTTTTTTGTAAGTATAGAATGCAAACACAAAACTTTTGTTAAATTTAGCTTACGAGCAAGAAAATTAAAAACTATTTAAAGTGAAAGTGACATTTGTCAGATATGGTAACCCATACCCGAAATGTGGCCTCTGCATTTAACCATCACTGGTCAGAAGTGAACACACACTGGTGTAAGAAAATTAACATCAGGTCTTAGCTAACAAAGTTTTGCCTCCTAAGTAAGTTTATTTAAAGGATACTCCTTTTTGCTTTATAAAGATAAAAAAGCTGAAAATAAGTCAGCCTTTTCAAAAGAGAAAAGTACCAGAAATACGTCAGTAAAGTGTTTATATATAATTGTTACTCAGTCTCCTCTCTAACTTCTCAGGTATTCATGTCAGTGGATGAACCTGATGCCAGGGGTCACGACACCTCATGTGAACGAGGAAACACTCCCACCTTAACCACTGTGGTGACCCCAGCTGTGCTGGCTCCAGATGAGAGGCCTCAGGTGGAGTTTGACTCCCCAGATTCAGGTCTGCCCTCCTCTAGGAACTACTCAGTGACGTCAGGACATTCTCAAATCATGTCTAGCATTGATGATGGGCAGAGTATGGAGGAGGACACCACACCCACTGGAGGTCTGGAGGAACATGGTGGACGGGACTCTTTGAGTGAGGACAAACTCTGCAGTCAGTTGGACAGACTTACAACCACCAATGAGGGCACTATACCATCTTTCTCCTCTTATACGGTATTATTGTACATTAATGTGCACTTGTCAGTTATAATAGGAGTGATCTAGATTTATCTTCTCCAGATGCATGTATCCAAACTTTATTGGCAGATAAGCAGGCTTGTTTGTTGTTGTCACCTAGGTTATAGTTGTACACTACAGCTGTGGATGTTAAACAATAATATGCAGTGTAATAATAAACAGGATAACATTAAATGCCAAACCACAATGCAGGAATTACACCTTGATTTAAGAGACCCAGTATGAAGTGTAAAAATCTTTCTTTTGTTTTGTCATACTGCACTGTGTGCAGATTGAGCTGCTGGACACGGTGGCATTGAATCTTCACAGGATAGATAAAGACGTCCAGCGCTGTGATCGCAACTACTATTATTTCACCACCAGCAACCTGGAGAAACTGCGCAACATCATGTGCAGGTCAGCAGAGCTGTGTTGACTGCTCGCTCTATATGTGTTCTCACTGAATTCATAAATAACAAACTATAACTAATGAAGTCTCTCATGTTTTATGAATCAGTTATGTGTGGGAACATCTGGAGATTGGTTATATGCAAGGCATGTGTGACCTTCTAGCCCCACTGATGGTCATTCTGGATGATGGTAAGGGTGATATTTGAACGTTGCCAAACAAATAGTTTCGTTTCAGTGTTGTCTTTGCTAACAGGTGTTTAGCTGCTAACTATTTAAGTATTGTTCATTAACATAAAATGTTGGGACTGGCAAAGTGTTGTTAAAGTCACTTAGAATGCAGTGTTAACTACAGTACAATAGTGATGGACAAACGATGTTGTCAAAACAGTGACTGCAAACATGTTAGCCATATACATATGTCAATACTTTGCCAAGTACTATTTGAGGAGACACTTTGCCTGTGGCTTTTTTGTGTATCTTAGCCTCCATCTTCATGAATATTTATTTCTTCCTTTTACCTCTCTTAAAGAGTGCTTGGCCTACAGCTGTTTCACTCAGCTAATGAAACGAATGAGTCAGAATTTCCCTTCCGGAGGAGCAATGGACACTCATTTTGCCAACATGAGGTCACTGATACAGGTAATGTGACACACGATCTGATTTGTTCATCTTGTTCCTGAGTCAGTGCCATGATTCATCCATTCCTTTGATGCAACCTGTGACATCAGTAGAGCTTAACGTTGATGTTTTTCTAGATCCTGGACTCCGAATTGTTTGAGCTCATGCATCAGAATGGAGATTACACCCATTTTTACTTCTGTTACCGCTGGTTCCTCTTAGACTTCAAAAGAGGTAACAACACTCTGAATTGGCACCTTGATGACTTCATTTCAGATTGTAACTTCACTTAAAGGAAAAGTTCAGAATGAAAATTCAAATGACAAATGAGAATATTTGCTCAGTTCCAAACCCTCATGATGTTATTTTTGGTGGAACACAAAAGTAGGCATGTTTGAAGAATAATTACCCAGCCTTTGCCATGCAATTTTTAAATAGTTTTTTGTTTTTAAGAGTTTTAAATTTAGAGGGTTTTTTTAGTGACCAAGTGCTAAGAACCCCTAAAAAAGCTATTGAAAAATCATTAAAATATCACCTGACTTGTGTGCGGTATTCCACAAAGATTTGTGTGAGGAACAGACTGAAATGCAAGTTATTCAGTATAAAGGCAACCACATTTTTACCTCACTGTTTACTCTGTCTATCAGAGCTTGTCTATGAGGATGTGTTTGCAGTATGGGAGGTTATCTGGGTCGCCCCCCGCATCTCTTCCAAGCACTTTGTCCTCTTCATTGCACTGGCCTTGGTGGAGGTGTACAGGGACATTATCCTCGACAACAACATGGACTTCACTGACATCATCAAATTCTTTAACGGTGAGAAAATCAACATGTTTAATCAGGAGCAACACAACTTCCACAACTTTTGAATAAGGAAGTGTGCCTTGCCTGGCATGCGGCCATGTGATAACATCAAGCTGCTGAGTCACTGTTTTGTGTTCATCTCTGACAGAGATGGCAGAGCGCCACGACGTGCAGCGCATCCTCCGAATCGCGCGGGAGCTGGTACACAAGGTGCAGACCCTCATCGAGAACAAGTGAGAATGAAGAGAACAGAAGCCTGACGCCCACCAAACCCTGCCTTGCCGTTTCTAACGTTCTCCTCCTCCACAGCCCCGAGGCTTCGGATCGCACAGGTTCTGCCACCAGCTGTGTGGGCATCGAGTTCTTGAGTATTAATATTGTTTGCCTGCCACAGAATGCCGTTGTGCCAGACCCTGGCGTTGTCTGCATGCTCGTGGTGTTTGAGCACACTGTGACGGAGGTTTTTCTTCTCTTGCTGTACACGCCTCCAGCACACGCCGCACAAATCAGGTCCTTTAAGATCTGCTTTAATAAGAAACGATAAGCCTTGTATATTGGGGCAACAACCATTTCCGTTCCCTAATGTCTGCCAAATCTCAATATTCAACACCTAGTGGTGACTCACCAGAGGATGATGTTGTTGTTCGACTGTCTTGGATGAAAATGGCACCAAGCAGTTTAGCTGAGCACAGTTTTAAATGCGCAAAATCAAGGCTGTGTTAGCCCAGCGCCTCTAAATAATAACTAAGCCACGAAGAAGTTAAGCAAGCAGTGTGTGACCAAAAGGACTGTGCCAATGACCTTGTTATAGTATTTATATGGTTTGTTTTTGTTTGTTTGACTGTTGGTTTTGCCTTTATGACTAGTTCCCCCGTTCTCCTGTAAGATCCCTTTGATATTTTGGTTGATGGTAATTACAGAATAAACATAGTTGCCTTCATAACACGTTTCACACACAAAACTACATCCACATATTTGCACTTTGAATCTGTCACTCTGACACCAGTGACTCTCCTTTAGCCTTAAACAGGAAAAAAGGGGTTAAGGTGTTGTTCCAGATTCACTCCACTTCCTTTGATGTTCCCAAGTCTGGAAAGGGGTCTTTGAGAAGATGCCACCAGACTCTTCCATTGGTCAGCAATCTGCTTCCACATTATGAGAGGAGTGCAATGTGACAAGACCAATTTGTCCTAAAACGTTCTAGCAGGGATGCTGGTTGGTGTCTTCATACACTAATTTACGTAGGTTTTGTTCATGTAGGTAATTTGCTCTCTGTGAACAAAGCCTCAGTTTATTTAAACATTAGAAATTAGGTTTTCTTCAGCTACTGTCTCTGCCTAGCTTTTTAGGTATATGATGCGTGTATTATCAGATGTGTCTTATTTTCTCTTGGTAAGAACAGATTGCATACTGGTTGTACACTTCTAGAAAGACTCATGAGTGTAATTCACTTCCGTATTGTCTTCCCCATCCCTTAGGTATTTGATACCTTAGGCTATGTTCAGAATACAATATTAATTTACTGTTAGTACTGTACAGTATACTGCACACATGCGTACCAATGTGTTAAATGTTTAATATTTAAAAAGTTTTATTCCTTAATATTGTTCTTGACAACTTAATTTAGCTAAAAGAAATTATTACAATGGATTATAAATGTTGATCTTGGACATCAAATAATAGTCAAGAAAGATTTTGGTTTATAATACTTATCACACTGGAAAATGCGATGTTGAGCAGAGTGCATTGTGGGATACAGAATTCTGTGCAATGTGTTCATTTGCACACTTAGTAATTAAATAGATTTTCCATGCCTATGGAAAATTCAGATACTGTGCATGCTATACATACATTACATACAGTACTGCAGAGATAAAATCACTGGTATGATAGTAAACTATTCTGAACATAGCCCAAGTTAAACCCCCTAATATCAAAAGAACTATACTTTTAAAACAGTTAATAGAGATTATGGGAAAAGTGATTTTACAATGTCACTGGTCACTGCCTCAAATCTTGCCAACTCCTTTTGTCCCTGGTTCAGGTTAAACGTGTGTGAGGGATCTTTTAACCCTTTTGGAAGTTCTGACAGGAGCTTGTGTACCAAAGCCTCTAAAATATCATCCTTGTCTTACAAATGTGCAATCTTAATCCATAACTCAAAGACTGTTGATTAGGTGTACAAGAGACAAATCGTTCCTTTATTTCTACTGTAAAACAGTTAATTTGTTAATCTCCTTTCCATGTGTGCTATAAATACAAAGAGAAAAGCCCTGGATTTCTATGAGGACAAAACTGTCAACTGTATTTTAAAATCTATTTTTTACTTTGGTTTTAGAGACTGCGCTTCTAAGAAATATTAAAATCTGGAGAGCTGTACAATGTGAATGTGGGAAACCATTGTTACTTGTTGACTGTTATGTTCTTTATCAACGTTGTGCACTGGTTTCTATTTGTTTTAAAAATGTATATTTTGTTTGAATGCCAACATCAGAATGAAGTCTGTATTGTGACGGATGTATCATTTACCTTGAATGTATATGTATTCTGGAAACAAGTCCCTTAATATTAAAACATTTTCATATGCAGGAATTATGGCTTTGTTGGCAATATTTAATTATGGCTATATTTAATAATACTTCATACATTTATGAATTAGCTGGTTAAATGATTGAAACAGTGCTGCATTGGGTTATATGACCTTATGTTGTACCTGGCAAGTTGCGTCCAGTTATCAACGGATGATGTGCATTTTAGTTTAATTTTTGTAAAAATTAACTTTTGATTAAAATGAATCACCATTACAGCTATAATGTTATCCTATCATGTAATGAATGGCTCAAGAGTATTTAAAACACCAGCTGATATTACTTACAGTTTAATTTGTCATGGACACAAAACATATAATACTAAACACACTTATCTTTTCAACTCCCTGTAAATCACGGGTTATGGTGGCGTATGGCTTTCTTAATATCATTTATTTTAATATTTAGAGAGTAAATATTCTTTCGCCATACAATGTAGAGTTTCCAGAAACAGCAACACATGCTCAGGTTAATACAGATGTAATGAGGTCGCAGGTTTTTTAAATAATTTATGTTTATTAAATAATTTTTAGAAAGGGGCTCAACCAAATCATAGCTATCCGTTTACTATCCGTTAAAAAATAACTAATATGCAACATCAAACATAGGCAATATTCTGAAAGCGCCACACTTGGGAAAACCTGGGAATGGCCTATACAGGTTTTAACGTGTAGTGTGTCAAAGTAACCGCTAGGGGGCATCAGAGTGACAACGAAATTATTTCACTGTAGTCAAAATAGACTAAATTATCTTCAACTTTAAAACAACATACAGATTTATTTGATAAATTCGCTTTAACCATAGCAATAGTTTGAGCTTTGGCAAGCATAACAAGACCACGTCCCGTTCCATATCCCGCACATTGGCTGCCAACAGAGCTCATGGGTTTTATTTCATTGACAGAAATTAAAGTACATAATTATGATTTATACTCAAGTACAAAAATAATTGTAAAAATAACAAATCCACACAACCACAACTGATGTGAGCTTCTCTGCCAATGGAGAAATGTCAAAGAGCCTCTTGTGTTAAACACTGACAGCTTATTTATTACAGCTCTCAATGTACGCAAGGTCACTCTACTGTGAACGCAGAGAAACAAAATGCGTTGTCATCTCTACACACGTTTACTAGCTCAAGATTAAAATCTTGCACATCATTCAGTACCCAAAGAATTGCACGTTACAAAGGCATGAAAATAAAAGAACAACATTAAAACAGATTGTATCTTCTAAAGCTAACGTTCCTCCATAAATACATTCTTGAGCTAATGAAATCCACTGTATTTTCTTATAACAGAATCACAGGTTTATGTAGCCAGAAAAATGAAGCAACATTATAAGCATACAGTGTGGAAAAAACATAAGAAAAAGAAACACAAAAATTTAAAAAAAGCAATGACATTCTTAGGCCACAATTGTTACAGTACAACATCAAAGGCCAAAACTGTCCCCCTAAAAGTGGTCCGGGCCCAGAGGCCTGTGTGTTTGTGTGTGTTTCCATGCATGGAGGAGGTCCCAGCATAGCGGGGGTGACGTAAATCCATCATGGTCCCACAACATCTACTTCTACTCAGCCCTGAAACACAGTAAGAGCAGCTGAGTAAGAGTCCAGCTGTGAGAGCAGTTAAGCTATGTTTAGAATACAATGTGATTTAGTGAGATGGGAGAATGTATTGGGCTGTGTGATGTAGCATGATGCATTTATAGCCTGGATTGCTGAAACAGCACACAGAAAACTCAAAGATACAGGTCATTCTCAAGAAATGCCTAGTGTGCCAAGCGTGTCTCTATCGTGACTTGCTATACTGTGTAATTGACAGGATATAGGATGTCATTAAGAGGATAATGTGCTTAGTCACTTTTGTAAATAATTCATTTTATATTTAATATATTTATTATTTAACAGATACTTACTGTAATGCAAAAAATCATATTTAAAATAACTGATCACATGATTTAAACAGAGGCAGCAGTAAATCAAATGAAATGGAAAAAATCTGTTCTTAAAAAAACCTTTTCTATCACAAATGACAGTTTCCTGAGAATGACCAAAATGATCAGAAAAATGTCAGAACCAGAGTTTGCCAATAAAAATAACAGTAACTCACTTCTATGAATAAATCTCTTCTAACTTGGGTTTGGCTTTTCTGGGGACTTCTGGATCTGCGGATACAAGACAGAGACATCTGTTACACATCCCTTGAAAGAAGTCCATCTTTCCATGTGTGGACACAATACAGCACAGCTGAGTTCAGTGAAGTGCATGAGTGAATAGAGTTTCGGTACATCTGTATTGTTCTGGGGATTCCTTCAGTAATGTTACTTCACTCTATCATTCTGAGTTCCCATTAAGTTCACTTTAAAATACAGAAAGGAGGCTGTTGCAGTTTGATTAGACAGTGTATGTGGTGTTTAAAAAAAAAAAATAGTGCATATAGCCACAATGGCCTCCAGTTCCTATAATCCAGTTGAACAGCAATGCCAACCCAACGTCATTTGGTGAAAAAAATCTGCTTATTTCACCCTGATCATCACTCAAGAAGTTGAAAAATTGAATCTGTACAAGAGGGGGCAGTATAGAGTCTGGCTTCAAATAGTCTGGCTTGAAATCCAGTGTCTGAAATGAGGTCACAGACAAAACTAACCACTGATGCGATTGGATGCGTTCCCAAAAACAAAAACATGAGATCAGAGAACAACAGGCTGGAGCAGGTCGCAGAGTGCCAAATTAACCAGCATTATGACAAAAAAGATTATGTAAACAGCAAGGCATCAGTGTGAGGAAGCAGATGGAAATTGAAAATGTCCAATGACCATCGTTTTATTTACTGACTTTGGGAGTGAAAACAGAAAGAATAAAATCAATGGAAAACAACAGCTATTTAGGAAAGAACTTAAGAACAGGCAGAATATCTACCATACCTGTGTCTGTTCTTTAAGAAAATCAGGTAGCTGAAATTCACCCTTAAAGACCTGGAAAAACAGAGAGCTCACTTTAGAAGCTTTGACACTGTGCAAATACGGGAACTACAACAAAGCTATTTTTCCTCAGTACACTGTTTCCAAAGGAATTAAATGGTGTATAATGAATTCATTATACAGTTCAAACCTCTACTTCTGTTTTTGGAGGTTTACCTGAGGTAGACCTGCTTTTCCTTTTCTGCCTAAAATGATTTCAGTCTCTCAGGCATCGAGAATGGCCAAATGAAAAGCCTTGCATACAGTCTTCATAAAACGAACAAAACAAACAGCAGACCTCTTGTGTGAAACACTCTCTCTGGCTGCTAAGAGGATATTGTGTGTCAATTCCCAGTGTGTTTAACTTCACAAAATTCACAAGTCCTTTCCAGGCATCAGAGCCAGGGATAAAAGAAAGGCTGAAAGATTGGGAAGGAATGAAAGAATGCGAGAGAGAGGGGGAAAGAGGGAGAAAGAGAGAGAGACAGACAAAATGTTGTTCACTCTTGATATGAGAACCAGCCAACATGTCTGCTTCACTGAGCATTTTAGCAGAACCAGAGGGGGCTGGGAAGACAACTTACAATCTCCAATTAAGACAAATCCAGCTGATCTCACTTCCTGGATTTCTAAGCTTGCAAAACCCGGTAATGAGGAACTGGCTGGGAAGTGTGCAAAGTGTTTGGGATGAATGCATTTGAATGTGCGAGCGTGTGAGTGCAGGAAAGAAGCAGTGACCCGAGGTGCCAGACAGCTTAGTGGTGAAGCCACTACATCAAAACACTTTCTTCTGTAGTAGGTCTAGACTGTGAGAAACGTGAAGCTCTCTGGTGCCACTGTAGAAACTGTAGGTTACTGGAGCTCTACAAGTGTCTTTTAAATGACTTTCTCATGCCTTGTCTCTGGATGGCCAGAAACAGTGAGTAAGCTCTTTTTCCACCTACAGGATCCTGGTGCCTAACCTGAAACTTTTCCATGTTTGTCCACCATAGAAAAAAATATCATGCGTGTAAGTTCATACGTAATAATTATTTAATTTCTTGCATAAAAAGAAACTTGTGATTACGTAAAGACATATTACTTCAGGGGGTTAACATATGTTCTCAAAATTCGTAAATGTGTTACGTCATCATTTGGCTCTCAAGCCAGTGGAAAGGTGGGCCAGTTCCTAAAAGTGGTTTACAGGTTCTCCAGCCGAGTACTTGCTCAACCCTGAGAATCAACACCAGTTCAGTAAAAGGGTATCTGTTAGGAATGAACAGATCAAGCCAAACTTTCCCCCAAATCTGTATTCCATCCATTTAATGCTCATTTGTTTAGGAGAACTTACTGAGCCAAAATCAATTGCCATGAAACACTTCTAAAACAATTCTGAAACGGCAATGCTCCAAAAGTGTGATCAGCCCTGTCTTACAGTTAAATGTGTTGACATAAAACACATTTAGTGAAGCTGAAAGAATCCACACTGTGGACAACTCCAAAGAATCTTCTCATTGGCTTTTTTTGAGTGTTTGTATTCAGGGCATTTTCTTGTGGAGAGGGAATCTAAGTGAATTTGGCTCGCTCTCTTCATCACAGCCTGCTCGACCGTGGGGTATGGCTGTTATGTGAGACTTCATACCCAGTTACCGTGTGGAGACTCGAGGCTGCTGGTTAAACAGCCAGTATCACTGGTGGGTCAAGAAGGGGGGTTCAGCTGCTGGGTGCAGAGGAAGAGAGATTAGGAATGGGATTCTTTTGTGTTGAGCTGGCTGGCCTGGTTTGCATTTAGGAGCCTGAGTGGAATTTGTTTGCAACACAAAAAGGCACGTATGTTTCACATTTCCCCAGGTTGTGAAACAACCTAGGAAATGTAAGGTTTCATTACAACCCATCTCGCATACAAAACTGTTACACTCAATTTTGTTTTTCCTGCTTTGGAATGCAGGTCATCAAAAGGAAAAATGTTCCTCTGCTATATCACAATGGTAAAGGGAAAACCAATCAGACTCTCTTGAGACCATAGCCATACCTAGATCTTCAGCCTGAACCATTCACCGTGTTAGCAGAGGAGCTGAATGCAGTTCAGGTGGATTTGTAGAACACACGGGTCATAAGCGGCAGCTCATATTTTATTATGTATCCCCACATGCTCCTTTACATCCCCATAAAACAATCGTCAATGACAACCAGGCCTGTGCTGGCTGTTAGGACATATCTGCTTGTCTATTCTCTTTGAGGGATATAACAGCAGTGACACACCAAACGAGGCACACAAGATCTGTAAAGATTATTTGTTCTGCAATTTTTTACAATTTTTCTATCGCTGATGTAACAGGAGACATTTATTCTGCAAGCAAGAACTTTTAGCTGTGAGAAGAATCTGTCAAAACTTGCGGGAAACCCAGCATGCGTGTGATTCGGGCTTCATATGGGAGCAACATTCTTCAAATCCTCACAGCTCCTGAGCTCCAGGAGAGGTCGGTTTGAATGGAAAAACTGATTTTGCGGTTCGGCAGGGGAATTCTGTACAGGAATGTTTACGTTGAGCTATGAGTGCGGTTTGGTTACTGAACAGTAGGTTGACGTCTACACACTGAAAATGAAAAGCCAGACTGGTGGCTTCAATAGAGACATATCCCCACCTCAGAGCTCACAGGAGGTCCGTCTTTAAAGGTTTATAAATTACTGAAATTATATAAATTATAAAACAAATTATGGGAAAAATGCATTGCATATGCTGTTAGGAAGAAAAAAAGTGAAATTCCTTTATGCACACTTAAATAAAATTCTTTTGTGTAATTTAATCTTTTTCATCTAATTTAATCTTTAGTGTAATTTAAGGATTATCACAGACCTAAAATGTGATTACAGCAAAAGAAAACAGCCTCTTCTTTCTCCCTTATGTAAAGACAAGATTAAAGAGCTTAAAGTATAATAACTAAAGCACAGTAGGGTGGTTAATCCCTAATGGTGGTTCAGCTTGCTGTCAACAGTGTGCTGCAAATGACAGGGGCAGGGTAGACAGTGATGTTGACACATGCACGGCTGACTGCACCGCAGCCTCAGGTGGTGGAACCAACGTCTGTGATCTCCACCACTTCCAGAAGCACCTGCTGAAGCCTCTGACAAGAGGTGCAGCAGAGTGCAGAGAAAACCGGTGGAGAAACGGTGCTCACTGTTCCACATCAGAGAAACAGCAAAACGCTGTTTATCAAAAGATGAACTGGAATGTGGTCACAATGTCATGTGTTACAGTTCAGCTAATGCAGGATGACACTGTTGACTCAAAGAGTTAACAGACACGTCAGACAGATCTCCCTATCTCCTGCTTCTGAAGGCATGACTTTCCACACTTTTTCTTACCTTGGGCAGCTCTGTGTCACTGTTAGACATGCAGGACAGGGCAGTATTAACAAAACTGTATGCGATTAATTTACAGATCAATTAATTTACACACACACACACACACACACACACACACACACACACACACACACACACACACACACACACACACACACACACACACACACACACACACACACACACACACACACACACACACACACACACACACAGTTTTGTATTTACAAATCTAAACTTTGTTAATACTATGATAAAGGTTACAGGCCCTGATGAAGTGTTACCCAACACTTATATAAACTTGTTAAACCCATGATCACTCAGTCACTTTGAAGAAAACAATCCCTCATTGCTGTATTACAGTATTACATATTTTGCTGCTAAACGATTTTAAACTCTGAACCAGTTAAACACGACTGTTTTCACATTATTTCACTAGCAGTGCTGTTGAGACCAAGTACATATTGATCCTAATATCAATTTCTCAACATGAATCACGAAGCCGCTTAATAGGTATTGATTGTGGCTTTGGAAAGGATTCAAATTGTATTAATTCACATAAGACCAACAACAGAAAATGTAAGGGTCTGTATTCTACAATGTGTGGAAACCTTTTTGATCATCCACACTTTAATTACACATACGGACGGGCCTGATGTCACGCACTACATAGTTTACGTAGATCGCTTTGAACTGAATTAAGCATATAAAAGCCACCAACATAGTTTCATCAAAGTGGCCATTTGTGAGATGATCGTGGAAGCAGCTGACAGGAACCAGATTTATCAGCCAACGTTTAAATCTGCGTGTGGCATTTTCTGTTTACTTATGACAAGAATGCACTGGATTACTGTGACCTGGTAAACATGTCAACCAAACAAAAATCACGGATTCCTTTAATAATGAGCCAAACTGATCGTTTTAAAACTCAAGTGTTGCTTGTACCCCGCCAGCACTGAATTCCAATAATCTGCTTAGTTTTCACTAAACAGCAGAACACTGGATATGTGATAGTGGTACCTTCATTATTCCAAATTAGTCTGGAGTGGTCAGATCAATATTAGGGTCTGGTAAAGCCATGATACTTAATTGCAGAAATGGTGCATTACTGCCACAACAAATTAGGTCCAAATGAATTACTACAGGACACAAGCATTTAAAATGTCGTGGAGCCTGGATGGTGTCTGTGCAAAAAGCACTGCAGTTTCAAAACTGTTTACTGCAGTTTTAATACAGAAAAGAGGGTTTTAAATATCTGTTAAAGACCTGTTAAAACAGTAATTTGGATCCAAAGCTATTGAAGACCATGTCCCTTTTCTTTTAAATACCCAGTATGATTTAGTTGAATCACAGTCATAAATCAGGATTTGCTACTTGCTGGGCAGTGGCAGGAGGTATTAGTCGGAGGGATATTCTCAATCTAGAGAACATCTGATTAGCCATACATTGTGTGGTGCATCATTAGTCATCAGTATTTTTGGTGTCAATGTTTAGAAGCAAGCTACACTCTTTAAAATAAAGGTTCTTAAACACAGCAATTCACAGCAATTCTATAGAAGAACTATTTTTGGTTCCCCTAAGAACCATTCGACCAAAGAATCTTAAAAGAGCAATTTCTTTCTCACCTTTTTATAATCTAAAGAACTTTTTTCGTCCACAAAGAACCTTTTGTGAAACAGAAAGGATCTACTGATGTTAAAGGTTCTTTATGGAACCATACAGCCAAAAATGGTTCTTCTGTGGTTCTTGTTAAGTACCTTTTTTAAGAGCGTAGCATAAACACACATGCAGTGAAAGCTACAATACTCTAATTCTGTCATACAGTCTTAAAAGGCCCTAATTCAACATACCGTAACATACAGTTATTTTCGAAGACAAATGAAACACTGTTCTTCAAAACAGACAAAGAAGCACATGTTAGGGCAGAGCAGCTGCAAAAGCTATCAGGTCTTACCAGACCTCCGCTGCACCCCCGGCTCATGAGGTCTCGCTTACAGACCACCACCATAACTGTGCACCATGACTGTTCTCTGATGAGCTCCAGTCTTTCAATTCAGCCCTGTTACCAAGGAAACCTGTCTTTGAATGCACGTCTGCCTGTGATTTCTGTACAGTATCTTGATAGATTTAAAAAGGCTTCTAATAATTTCAGAAGCATTCTGAAAGTATAAAAAAATCCCACCTCACCATGGCCTGCTTACAACAAGAACAACCAGTGAAAGAGACCTAGTGTATCTAATGGTGAATCAATTAATGACATGGGTCATTTGAAAGTATTTGAGTTATGCACAACCTAAACACTCCTTGTACACTGGGGACATGTGCTTTCTCATTTATAAGCACTTCAAAAAGTTGTTTTACATGCAAATGTTTGCACTCCATTTTACAAAACTCTGATTCTGAAAGCATTACTAAACAAAAGAATATTTCTCAGCTGTAACAATATACAGTATAACACCAAGCAATATTTAAAACATAAAGAAGCTCTGAGTTTAATGGACGTTAACAATTAGAAAAGTTTTTTTTGCACATGCTCAGTGTTTTGAACACCTTGTGAGCAGATCTTAGATCTTCGGTGCTGTGTGTGTTGTACTCCATGTCAAAAAATGGAGGGGGGCATCATGATCCATGCAGCTGTGCTTGATCCAGGGGAAATACACATTAATACAATGCAGATGTGCATCTCTCTTTCTGCCTCTTCTGTCACAAAGAAGAATCTGGTTATTTTCTTTTCTGAAGAATGCTGAATGAATCTAGACTGCGGGAGGAAGGCATTCACAAAGAGGCCCCAATGTTTGCCAACACACAAACAACTGCAAGCAAAATTGCAGAAAACTACAAAAATACAAAGACACATGGGGCATGGAGGCCCACAGAGTTCCAGGTCCTGGTCTCCTGGGTCCAATTATTGAGCTAAACATTACACAGTCATGACTTTGCCCATTTGTGTTGAACGTTTTTCTGAATTAACTTCTTGAATAAGTATTATTTTCAAACTCAGATGTTTTCAAACTCAAACAGTGTTTAGGAGATTACAGAGATTAACTGCTAGGGATTTATTGAATAGGCGAAACATATTGAACTTTGAAACTGTGATTGGTGCCAATTTAATAGTAGTGAGTGATGTGTCCAAAAATAGCAACACTTTCTCACCTAAAAGGGATCTTTAATGTGTGGGAAAGATGGAATAACTATAGCAGACAGAACTGCAAAATATCTTATTAAGGTTCCTCAGTTCAAGACTGACAAGTTTCCTGTTATCAAGTTATTCATCCAAACACTTCAGCCGTGTCCCAGATGATCTGTACAGCGGAGATGCTGTATAGAATCTCGATGGAGAAACTGGAATGAATTGGAATTTTGAAACATTCCATGCAGATCTCGCCAGCAATCACTGCCCAGCCATGTCAATGCCCTTTAAGATGAACAGTTTTCCAAGAGTAAGAAATGTATCCTAGACACTGACACAGCTTTTCCCTCTGAGCCGGGCTGACACAGTGATGGAACTCGACAGGGGCCTCGTCCAAACCGTACAAATTCATCTGCAGACGAAATGCCATGACTCTTCTCACTCTATCGTGGCTGTGAGTCAGTGCTCAAGCAGTATAAAAAGTGCTTTCCATCAGTCAGCATTTTATAAAGCCATGCAACTTTCCAAAGCTGTCCGAAGCGCCAGTGTTTTATCACTAAAGGGAAAAGTGATGCCAGTCTTGTCAAAGTGACTTCCTCTATAATGTATCTGTCCTCTTAAACTTTCAAATTAAATACAAATTATTCTACAGAGACAGTGGAAAATGCTACATCCAGAAAAGCTCCAATTGCCATCTCTGGCAAAACTTTGCACTCTAAATCAAAACACCACAAGACCTGTTGGCTTTACAGGAACATGGAGCCATTTTAATTAAATTTAAAGGCTCATGTGAGGCACTAAACAAATTTTACTTTTCTTCTTCCATGGTTTAGCATATGATTTCATCATTAACTGCTGAAAATGGAGAACATCTGTGAGTGAGCATGGTATAACATTCCTGACGTAAAAGAATAGAGCCAAAATGCTCTTTATCTTACACAAGGTTTCAGAAGTAATTTAAAGCAAAGACATTCTGAGGTAATTTTTCTGTCAAGCTTTTCTCATGTTGAGATTATTGAGATTGTAGTTTAAGATCATAGATTAGATTAGCCATAAAGCCATTTAACCTTAGTAAACATTCTTACTGTAACTATTCGTACAAGCAATATGTACACATAAGCTTTTCATCCAAAAGGAATTACGTGCAAGAAAGTGAGATTAATGGGAAATAATGCTAATGCCGGAATGGCCGGTCAATTGACCAGCTCAGTTCATAACAGAATGAACATTTATTAAGCTTTGATGGCAATAAGCCAAGTCTATACAGTCACCAGCATACCATGAATTATTAGCAATCAATAACTTCAGAGACCATATGATAGTGAGATGGATTCAATGGAGTGTCAATCAATCTACAGTAATTTATAAAGAACACCCACTTTATCTTAATATGGGGCTACAAACTCAGCTATGTCAGGCAAAAAGCACAATATTTTGGCATTTTTGGCTTTTAAGAGCTGTCTCATTTCCAAGAAATGTAGTGAGGCAAATGTTACTCCTTGAGATCCAAATAATTTATATTCCAGCCCAATAGTAAAAACATCTGAAACAAATTATTTGAAAATCTACAAGCGAACAGTCTAGATGTAATAGCTCACATGCGACTGTCCAATCGGTGTATCCGCTGTGCACTACGCCCAAGTACCCATTTCACCACAGAGAGCTGTTTGACCTTGCAAGCTATCTGGAATGTTAATGGACTTTAAAACTTGGATTAGAAAGTAAAAATAAGTACTAGATGCTAAGCGATACAAAATCCTCTGATCCCTCGTGTCTCATAACATGCCTCCTGACACATGAGGAATATCGTCTAAACCGCATACATAGATGTATCAGATAAACGCCAGACCTAATAACAGCAAGATGTCTTAGAAACTGCTAGAGGAAAACAAGGTTGACTTTGTAAGGTGTTTTCAGGTAAAACTGTTACAAGTGAAGTTACAAAACTTTAAGCAGAACTTCTGATCTGTTGTTGCAATGTTGCCAATGCAGACTCACCCTTCTGGTGTTGTCCAGGACGAGCGGGTCGGGTCGGCCATAGTTGGGAGGGTTGGCATGGGGATCGTATCCGAGCCTGGCCAGCATGGGTGCAATGATGGCCATGTCCCGCAGAACATCTGGGGGGATTTTACCCACCCACTTGGATAAGGCCTCCACGTTGACAGGCTTGATCACCTGGTCCGTGGATCTCTCCACCCTGTGGAGCAGAAGAAGAATGTTAATGAAGCTCTAGAGAGCAGGAACATGTGTGCTTAGTGTTCTAACCACAGTGGACTAATTAAACTTAATTAGTTCAAGCAACACAATTAAAGAATGCACCAGGCATCCTTGCATTAAAGGCTGTGTGACTGCGTTAAAATAAATGTCTCTTAGGTTGCCATACATCACTGGTCATATTTCACACTTGATGCAAACAATGACATTGATGCAAACAAATGTTTGTTCATCTGCTAGTCCAGATGCACAAATTACTGCATGAACTGGCAGTTTCAATGGCTTTGTCTGTATGGCACATATCTTACAACCATTGACATTAATGCAATTCGAAGACACTGCTTTTCAAACAATAAACATTTTAATCATTTTATCAGTATGTGCACTCCCTCAGAATCAAACCCATGACCTTGGTGTTGCTAGTGCTATGCTCTACTAGTTCAGCTACAGGAAAGTGTATATTAATTGCTATAATTGGATACTTAAATAAATAATTGTTTAGCTTTGTTTACTGCAGAGGGTGTCCTAGCATTCTAACAGCACACCTGCTAAACGCACAGCTTCCATTACTCCGCCATAAAATGCGTGTGGCTTCAAATTTGCAAAGATATTAAAAATGAAGTAGGCATTATGTCACATCCTAAGTAAATTATTAATATGTCTGAAATGAAATATTTACTAAGCCGGCAATGAACCAGTGTACATCAAGTGTTGTTTATAAAGTAAACATTGTGTGGCTTATTTGTCAGTATTAGCCCCATATAGATTACATATGACCAATATTTGCATATGGAATCAATTAACATTTTCTCTGGCTTCTGGGAAATTGGAAAATTAACTGGTGAGCTATTATTGTTCTTGTATTACAGTGGATGGGAACAGCAAATACAGGATGAATCACATAAAATATGTCAGGGTCATATTTCACCCCCTGCAGAAAAAGTATATATTTTGCATATAGAATAAAGCCTATTAGAATAAAGCAATCAAACATAAATAATTCTTTAGTATGTTGAAGTAAGTAAAGCCTATTTTAGGGCCATTATGCATTCTTTTAAATAAAGAATGCATAATGGCCCTAAAATAGGCTTACGGTTAAGTTTCAGGTGACCTTAGCCCTGTTAAAAATACAGTCTCAAATTTTTCTCTGTTATTTGGACTGAGATAACTACAGTTTGAGTAGGACAGAATCATTGAGGCTATATTCCCCCATTTTATTATTTCCTCTTTCAAAGAGAGGACTGTCTCCAGATGGAAAATAGATTACTCTACTAAACCCCAATCTGAGGACAAGACACTAGGGATTTTCAGCCCTACTGTCACTCAACATCACAGTGTAGATCCAGAAGAAAATAGCCCCAAAACATCTTCTGTTTTTATGGCTGTCTTCCCTATAATCTCCCAATAGAGCAAACAATGATTATATCATGTGAATGACCCATGAGTCAGTGTGACAACCTGCCTCATCAAGCCTCCTCAAATATCACTCACAGGGCTGCCCACCATAAACCGTGACTGTGGTCGACAGAAAGTAGTCATCTGGACTTCACGTTGTGCCAAAATTCTCATCATGAATACTTCAGTCTTAAATTCCTTATTTAACTTCTAGGTCATTGATGAAAAATGCCAATCTGCTTCTCTGGAATGACAAAGACCACATTTACACTGTAGTTACAACAGTTGTCACACCTCTTCTGAGCTCTAATGTTGTTCTTTACACTCAAGAGTTTAGTACAGGCAAAATCACTCCCAGAGAGATTCCAGTTGTGTTGCATGTGGATAATATGCAGTGTTAATAAATTCACTCTCTGTTGGGCCTAGGTGAAGTGCTTAAATAACAGACACAGAATTATGTGCAAATTTTTTGCAAATTTTTCCATTGCTCCCACCAGCCATGCATTCTAGCGACAACCAATGAGTGTGGTCTAGAGTGCGCATTTTACACCAGCTTTGATCGTCCAATCAGAATGCAGAGTCAGAACTATCAATTTTGGAAATGGCCTGTAATTGGATACTACAAAAGATCCTAAATAAATATTCTTAAGATTCAAATTCTAAAACTTTTCTCATGCACTCATACATACTGGTATGCGGGAACTCAGCGGTCTGAGTTATTGAGTTCACCTTCCCATCACACCCTCCCCAACCTCAGCCTCAGAGTTAGAGACCTGCCTCTCTCCCCAGGCGCAGCAAAGTCCATTTATACTGGAAAGCAGCTCGGCTGTACATTTCATTGTTCAAGTCCCTGGCCAGCACAGTGCTTTACTTCAATAATCCATTTACACTGGAATTGCATTTCAGCTCCTGCATGATTAATAGATTTACTTTTTCCCCAAGACGGACAAAACTGTTTCCTTTTCTCCATATTTTGCTCCAGTATTTTTTCTTAATGGAAAACTCAAAATCATTCATTGACAACCGAAAAACACACAGCATCGACAGCAGGAAAATAAATTTCTGACAGCCTGGCAGTGGCTGCATCATGCCATTCTCTAGAAAATAACATCCTCTGTTCTGCAGTTGCTATGGCCAACACATGCCAGAGAGGGAGTCAGTCTGCTCTGACCCTAATTGGTATGAATCCTTTCATGATACATTGACTCCCTCTGAGGTGAGATTTGCATCTGTATACTTTGCTGTTGCCATTCATCTTCTGTTTGTGCTTTTACAGAGATGTTGCGTCAGTAGCTAAAGCAAAAATGCAGAAGTGATCCAGTCTTTAACCAAAATGCTTGGCCTACTGATAATCGCACTATGTTTTGATATAGCATATACATAGATTCAATTCAGTGATGTTACAATTAAATGAGGAATTGCTTTTCTTAATGGCTCCTCAGGAATAAATTACTGCAGTAATGTTAGACTAAAAAAACAAGTCTAAGCTGTTAAAAATATTCAATGATATGGAGGCAATTGAGGCTTAGAAAATGACATTACCATGTAGATTTAGGACATACCACATTCTACAGTCCATTAATATAAAAAATTTATATAAATATATAATACATAATATATGACATATATAATATATTGATATATAATATGAAGCTAAAGAGGGTGCTGCTCTTTGGCCCTTAAGCTTTTCAAAGTTAATGTGGAAAAAGGATAGAAAAGAAGAACAGGACTGGGAAATGAGCTGGCCTCGAACTTGAGTCACCCACATGTATAGGAGTGCATGTGCTAACCACCAGACCACAGCTCCAACAAACATGAGACATTTAATTGTGCAAAGCTGTCTTATATTTCCCATGGAAGGTATCTGCAGTCTGTCTTTACCACCCACAGCCCATATGTACAGCAACCACTCTGAAAGCAACACAAATCACCATGCTGTCTATGAGCAGTTGGGCTGGAGAGATGAAGGAGATCATTTAACTCAGCTACTTCTTGAGACATCCATTATTAAATGCAGGAGCTATATGACAGAAGACGCTGCATATATCATGATGTGACAAGCGGAGCTCAGTGCTCTGCAGCTGACACTGGCGACCCACTTCATTTTCTTCCGTATGCCGGGATATGCAAATGTATAGTGAGGTCATGTACAGCTCCCTTCTGGAAAAGCGGCTTAATGGTTTCTGGCTGTTTGACAATTATTCAGGGTGCTGGAGCTTTTTGTATGGTGGTGTACTTTCTAAAGCCAGATAACACAGACTTTAGCTACAATGCCGCTGCAATCATGCATTCAGAATAGATGTTATTGGTCTGGTGGCCCATGTATTGTCCAGAGAGTCAGGGCCCAATCAGGGTGATGAGCCAAAAATTTCACTGCTCCCACCAGCCATGTATTCTAGCGGCAACCCATGAGTGTGGTCTAGAGTGCGCATTTTACACCAGCTTTGATCGTCCAATCAGAATGCAGAGTCAGAACTATCAATTTTGGAAATGGCCTCTGATTGGATACTACAAAAGATCCTAAATAAATATTCTTAAGATTCAAATTCTAAAACTTTTCTCATGCACTCATACATACTGGTATGCGGGAACTCAGCGGTCTGAGTTATTGAGTTCACCTTCCCATCACACCCTCCCCAACCTCTGCCTCAGAGTTAAGAGACCTGCCTCTCTCCCCAGGCGCAGCAAAGTCCATTTGGGCCCAGAGAGAGTAAGGGCCCAATCGGGGTGGTGAGCCACTGATCAATACAAAAAAACAAACACATAGGAACCTAGCACAAGCAGACCTAAGTGAAGAGAGCTTCTCCCAGGGTGTTGTGGGCTAAATTTAATGGACTTATCTGTCCGTATCTGTGTGTCCCCTCTGGGATGAAGGGCCGGGTTTAGTGTTTATCATCAGCCATTAGGGCCCTGCAGGCTCCCCTCTGCGTAAAATCATATCAGTTGCTTCTCTGAAATAAGCTATGATGGTTTAAATCCCCTCAAGGACTGCAGAAACATCCAGTCTTGAGCTAGCATGTTTGTCGGACTCATTCTGAGGAGAGCAGACTTTTCGCCCGAGTCCTGCAGGAGAGCTCCCCTGTGTGTGCTGAAACTTTCATGCATATATGTGCATTGTGTGTGTGTGTATATATACAATGTGTATACAGCTGTGTATGTATACAGCTGTACTGAGCTGTATGAGCAGCAGTTAACAATACCGGCTTAAAAAGTTTGCAGGTTCAAACCCACAACTACCTTTGAGCAAGGCACTTCACTTAATTTGCTCAAATGAGCTGTAGAAAGTGTACCACATAAAATGTATGTAAACCATGACAGTATAATGTCATAACATGAATGTATTTCATTGCACAGATTGCACACCAAGTATATTCTGCACAAACAAATTTCTGACTTGATGTAAGAGGCAGAACAAAACAGATTTTGAAGAGTGCCTCTGCAAAACAGGCTTTAATTTGGCAGAGACTATGAAACATTTAGCTAAAACTTCAGCTTCACACCTTAGTTAACTTGACACTTTCTTAATATTTTGTTTGTTATACATTTTCAAAACAATGTTGTTGAAATTCAAACAGTAACTGGTCGACCCCATGCAGCATCTCCTGGACAAGAATCAACATGCTGAAGAAAGAGAAGCACTTGCTTTTGTCTGGACAACAGAGAAGACAGGTCTAGCCTCTTCTCCATCAACCCATCCATCTCTTTACCATCTCTTTATCTCTCTTCAGAGAACTGGGTTAGGATCTCAAGCTCTCTCAAGCTTCACATCACCGAGTCATGAGACAGAACTATTGCTCACTTATTGCTCATTTAGGATTTTTATGGATAAACAAAAGCAGTCATCCAACCTTTCACAGAAACCACAAAAGACAAGAACAGAGACCCCGTCACCAGAGAGCTCTCACTAATTTAACAGAGCCTGGGTGGAACTCCTGAGTGCTTACTGGAGCAGGCACAACAAACACAAAGAACACTCAAGACTCGCCCCAGGGCACATGGGCAATGTGGCAGAACAACAACAGTAAAATATCTGTTGAAGTCACCACAGATCCTCCTGAGAGATTCTTTGGACAGATCTGTATAGCACTGCATAAATCTTCATGAACCCCATTAAGGCTGGAAAGCCAGATACAGCAACAGTTAGAGGCATTATCAGTGCTGCTGTGGTTGTGGTATAGAGACTGCCAGAAAGCAAACAGGAAAGGCTGTTGCAATTAAAAACTTTTTTACACTTTCGTAGAGAAACGGTGCTTGTCTACGCAAAACACGCAGCATGATGCTAGTCTGGGTGGTCGCCAGTGTGTTGTTATGATACTGCTGTGGTGTGCCGGGTGGTTGCAAGAGTGTCGCTATGTGGTTACTATGGTGTTCTGAGTGGTTGCTAGGGTGTGTTCTAAGAGTGATTTCTAAGTGGCTGCTAACTGGTTCCAAGTTATGTTGCTAATTTGAAGTCTGACAGCTAAATAATCGGTCAGTCAGGTTAACAGTAATTTACTTCTTTCATTGTACCTAGAAATGAGTCATTGACAAACAGGCTTAATAAGTCAGCGTCATCATACAAACATCAACTTGTCCATTCAGTGGCTGTAATGATATCGTACATTCATTCATTATGCTGTTTTTGAAAAGTAACACAGTGTTCACTAAGGTGTCCTCAACTCATCCATTTCCCTTTTCAAAACAGACCCTAAAATAAAGCACCTCTTTTATTGACCACACTTTATTCCACAAGCGCTGCTTTTAACTGGCTGCCCTTTCAGCTTCCTTCCAAACGTTCTTCAGAAGAGCATAAACAGCAGTTTCCAATATCATGCACCATTACTGAAAGCAGTTCTGAAACAGCCCTATGCAAATACAAGGAGACTCATTTTTATTAGCGTATTCCTAACACCAAAAACGTACCTGCTTACAAAATATGTCCACCACACAAAAGAAAATTTCCTGATAATTCAGTCACCCCCAACATTTTTATCCATCTAATCCAATTCAACTGGGTTCATCGTTTTGAAGGTCCAAAATAAAGTTTCAGTGCAGCTTTAAATAACTCTTCTCGACACAAGCCTACAAATAAGGGTCTCATCTAGCAAAACAATGTGTCATTTACAGAATAAAATAAAAATGTATAAGGTGTTGAAAGTGTACTAATCTATGTGACCTCTTTGTGTTTTAGAGATTTCAAAGACTTGTCAAATACCTAACAAATCACGATCCATTTCACCCATGCTTTGTAGTTTAGACTTTTCTTAATTTAAAGTGATTAATGGAAGAGCCACTAACATTGTTCTGTTCTTGAATATGTAACTCCCTAAAGTGCAGTAACAGATTAAGGGAGGGAAGCATCTGAGCTGGCTTTAACAAAAGACTGAACAAAAAGCCCAAAATTAAAAAAACGATAAAAACGATGAAAAATGATGAGCTCATGTGGGAGTCTTTGAGAATTACGCATCTATTTTTCTTATTGGAAAAAACTGTCACCCTGGTTCAAACATGTAAAAACATGTTTTACTGCAGCAGAAATGCTGCCTGTTAACCATGCCCTCATGTTTGGTCTGTTCAGTGTATATTAAAACAGAGTAGTGATTAGCCTTTTAAGTGTCTTAAAAGCTGCAACACAGCCCATTGTGGTAAAAACGATCTTGTAAACACAACTACTCCCCAGAGATCAAATTCATATCTGCAAGAAATGAAGAGAATATTTTAATGGACAGTGAGACACATACAGTAACAGTTTGACACAATGAGAGTCGCCCACACACATCTGGATAATTACACATACAAGGTACACATACATATACATAAACACAGTTTGCTATGGCAACAAGGATTTTTAAGGACATCAAAACTGTCTGAGAGAAATACACCTGGTGACATTAACTATATAAGATAAGTGAACTGAGCTCCAGTTGTCCACATGACTCATTAATCCAGGACATTGATTCTGGAATGAAGCAGTCAAAATTTTTCAGGGTTACACAAGAAAATGATTTTGGCTCGATACTTATATCAGGGTGCAACAGATATTCATAACAAAAGAGCCTACAGGTCATTGGTACTTACTTGGAGAGAGACACACCTCCTGCTTTCCCGATGAGCTCTTCGTGGTGCAGAACTGCATCATTCCAAGGAATGTTCAGGAATTTCAGAAGCGTCCTCATCCACTTTTCTGGGTGCAGGACGAGCTGTTCATAGTGCACAGGTAGGCACTTGTCAGCTGCCTCTAGGCATTGTGTGTACATTGTCTCTATGGCCCGGTTCCATTTTGTTAGGCAGTCTCGATAGCTACTCAAGTCAAATCCGGCGATAGTGACCTTGCGAGAGATCATGGAGTGGACAGAGGCCCTGCCGTCACGGACCATGAGGATAAACTTGGCATGGGGGAAGATTTTAGCCAGATAGGTAAGTGACTTCAGGGCAAAAGGGTCTTTATTACACAGATAAGTGGCTGGCTCCCCATGCTTTACTATGATCTCTAGCAGGAATGCCTGCATTGCTGAGTCCAAGACCTCATCGGTTACTCCAGCCTCATCCAGACGCATCTTCTCCCGTCCAGAGCGGCTCCACATCTGCTTCATGGCCAGAATGCGAGGGATGACGCGGGTCTCTTCCCCACAGCGTATGTCAGGGTGTGCGTCCAGCATGGCCCGCATAAGAGTGGTACCACTGCGGGGGACTCCACCGATAAATACAAGTGGCATGTCTTTATTGTAGATGAAGGGGTTGCTGAGGTTCTGGCCTGTACGTAGGGTTGTGTGCAAGCTGCTCAGAAGCGGCTGGCTGCGCTCCTCGACCCGGTGGTGGCACTCCATGGCATGCCTTCCCAGGTAGAAGACTGTGACGGAGCTGATGACCAGACAGGCCACTAGTAAGTTCTGCTTTAGCTTGCCGATCATCTCAGGAGCTGGTTAAGGAGACAGGGATGGACTGAGATAGGGGAAGGATCAGAAAAGGAGGGTGATCGAGCAAGGTGCGGGGTAATTAGAACATCCAGCGCTCAGGACTGGCTGTGATGGAGCGAGAAAAAGCTGTGATCTGCTGCATGCAGCACTCGTTGTGTACCTGGCTCCATCAGGCCTGTAATACACAACAGAACAGGGTTCCATTATCCACTCAACATCATATTATTACAGCATTTGTAAAGGCTGAACTTAGCTATTGATCAAAAGCCAACACTGCAAACCCATTTTAAAATCTAGATGAATACTACTGGTGGCTAAAAACATAAAAACAACACTGTCAGCAAGAACAAAAAAGTATCAAACTTTAACATATTGGACAATAAGCAGAATTGTGTTTTAAATGAAGATGTTTGCGGAAGAGTCTGAAATCAGAGACAAATCTAGTCAGATATCTTCAGCTTGACTCATGTTTCTACCCACACTCTATGTACAAAGAGCTCATCTCCACCAGCAACATGATGTATGACCTTGCAGCCTTTAATCCGCACTGAGCAGCACACAATTTTAAGGAGTGGGCAGCAAACTTGACAAAACAAGTGGTATGCATAAAACTTGACCACGCTGTTTTGGCTCTGCCATGTTGGGTTTGTTGCAAGGTTTTCCCTGTGCTATTTCCTGACCCAAATACTAATCAGTGTAGCAGCACTGCAATTAAATACAACACTGGTAAAGGTGATTCAGCAAGGCAGAATTCTTGCAAAACATGATGTAAAGCAGGTGTTTATATTTTCTAAATAATGTGGGGTGTTGTGGGTGGTTGCCAAGGGGTTGCTATGGGGGTTGCCAAGATGTTCTGAGTGGCTTTCACTCTATGGTTATATGGTGTTATACATTGTTCAAAAAAATAATAATAATATAATAAAATAATAATAATAAAAAATTACAATATGATTTTTGGGCCAAAAATGTCCTATTTCTAGGTGGTTGCATACTGCCCCCAAGTCTCTGTGATACTGTGGTCCCTAGATATGGCTTGAGTCCTTTTTTAGTGCAAGTCTATGGGATTTTTTCACCCACTTAATTGCCCCCTGGCAAAAGCGTCTGATCAGTTAGAGCTATAATTGTTTCATTTACTAAAACTGGTATAATAGTTTTTACGGTAACTCGTTTACTTTACCTCTTTTACTGCATTTCTAAAATGCTTTTATAACTGTCAGATACAAGTACACAAATGGGCTGATTCCATAACAGTTTGAAGACAGCTATCTGAAACACATAAGAAACACATATCACCTAATAACTCATCAAGGGAACAAAATGTGTTTAAGGAGGTTTAAGGCACTTCCCTCAGAGTATTCACAGGTATTCCAAAGCCACGGGACCTTCTCAAGCTACTGAAAGAGGCTAGTAAGCATAACGACCCACCCGGGAATCCATCCAATATTGTTTCTTGAGACACCTGAACTTGGTACCACTGGGAATTTATTTCAGGATGCTGATGACCCGTAATGGACACAGATCTTCATCTATGTCCACATAAGGAAGATTGTAGGATCACCATTATTCACTGTTGTCAAGACGTTCTTAGAGAACTGGTATTACACTACACTGCAACCTACATAAAAACTCAATTCTGTGAACTTAATTACCCCTACACAGGCACTTAAATGTACAGATAGTCATCCGATCAGATTCAGATGGCACTGGAGAGTCTACCAAGGCTGCAGATTTGAACTTTAAAGATAGTTTTTAAGTTTGTGCAGTCACCTTAAAATAGTACAACTGAAAAACAGTATGTTCTTTCAACCCTTGTTTTCATTCACATCAAATTAAAGAGCGAGAGAAAGAGAGAGAGAGAGAGAGAGACACAATCAAAGAGATGATTTCTATTTGAAGGTGGCTGAAAGCTGGGAGGTGTTCAGATGTACTCAAGGACAACACCTCCTCCAAACATGACAATTCTTGAGCACACTGACCCCACACACACATACACACATTCTCATGGTCATTCACAGAAGTACTGTTATGCAAAGAATAACTGTGATCCTTTAGCTCAGTTGGTCGAGCGTTGCCTTAACAGCGCAAAAATTGTGGGTTCGATTTCTAGGGAACACGTACTGACAAATTGCATAGCTTGAACGTACTGTAAGTCGCTTTGGATAAAAGCATCTGCCAAATGCGTAAATGTAAACAAATGCCTAATTGTCTCAGAACTGCTAGATTTCTTACTGCTGTTTGTCAAATATTATGGGCATTTCTGGCCCTGTGAAAATTTTCTTTATTTTGTTTGAACCAATAAATAATATTTAATTTTCACCATTAAATTGTGACTGGCAGCATTCGTTGACAGAAATCACAGCGGTGGAAATGACATTTTAATTCTTTTTTAATAAAACAGCTCCTGAATCTTGATTATCTTATTTTATAACAGCTTTTTTTTGCATAATTTCACAAGCGATAATTGATTGCTTGATATGAAATATGAGATGTAGTATATGAAGAAATCCAAAATCCAAAAATAAACATCCCAGTGATTCAAACCCACAACCTTTGTGCTGCAAACGCAATGCTCAACCAGTTGAGCTACAGGAACACTAATATTCTTATTTATTATTCCTGACCTCAATTAAATTCCTGTGAAAAACACTCACAAAACCCCACAATGTTATTCCTGATATCAGTCTTATGGTTTAATCGTAAGCTGATATAACTGTGTCAGAGCTGTCCTTGTTAAAGTGACATCCCAAGAATGTCAGCCACTTCTGATGCATGTGGGAACGTAAAGCTCTCTTTCAAGGTCTGTGCAGGTTTACTTTGATACCGTACAGAGAGGCCTTGTTTGTGATGGGTTTCTCAGCCCACAGTGCTGACAGATGGTAAACAAGAATTCCACACCCAGAATCATCAGTGTAATGGATGAGAATGGATTCAAGAACATCTTTTTTAAAACGTGTCACAGGATGAGTCAAGGTTTCAACCTCTAGCCTGTTATCTTTATGCTGAAGCCTCCTTATAAACATTCATGCGTTAGAGACCTGCTCTAATTTATTCCATAGAGGAGAAGCAGATCTCAATTGTGGCTAACACATAAGCTGAGTGGGATGTTGTGCAGTTTACAGGAAATCTCTTGAGAAGGCTACATCACTAATCATTAGGAACACACTGAATAAATGGAAGACATGGCAAGGTAAGATGCCGGCCTGTTGTTTGCATGCATTTTAAGAGTACACTGATGTAAAAACCAGCATCCTCTAAAATGTAAATCCGGCCTCATCACAGTATACCAGCCTCTTGGCTGATTTAAAACTGTGGCTAAGCAATGTTTAATCTCACGTTCCACATTTGTAAAAGTGAAATCAAGAAGGTGTTGATATTTAATGAATAGAGCTTCCACACTTCTGTTACAGATACCCTCCACTGGATCCGTCATTGATCTGTTTGGGAATCCTCTGTAGACCAGCGGTGAAACCAGACAACAGCAACGCTTAATAATGAGAAGAGCCTGAGAAGGACAGGGACTGGGTCTCACTATATCAGGGAGGTCTTCTGGAATGAGGAACATGCTGCCTTGGGCTCCTTCTCCTCGTGGTCATTTCTTGCCAGCTGAATGTTGAAAATCCCAAATCTGCAATTCATTGTGCAGTGTTCTTCTGACTGACTGGCTATATGAAGAAATGTGCTGCACAGAGAAAACCGTGATAAACCATTTCACCTCCCCATACAATATAACTTAATGGCCAACTCTCAAAGACAAGATACCACAGGGTTACAGAGACGGCATAAAACTAGAGCTTTTAGGGCTTCTGTTAAATTAGAGCTCACACTAATAGTATTACTAGTTGATCTCTGACTATTGTGAGATTATCGGCACTGCCCAGTAACTGTGCTAGTCCCCAATAAATTCTATAAATATTAGCATTCTATCAGACATATGCCACTGTGCTATTGGCATTGCTTATTGAAAAAAGCATATTGAAATAGTTTTACAATTAAACAAAGTATTTCTTCTAAAAAATTAAATGTTTCCCTTTAAACCAAAATTAGACTCATCATTTGGATTACTTAGGTAGCACAATAAATGTGAAAGTGGAAACAGAGGAAAGTCGGACAATTCAGATAACAAGCTCAGTAATCTTCTTTCATACAACGCTGATCCTTCCTAAGGAGGTTCAACCTGGACCACTTCAACAAACCCTTCAGTAAAGATACCTCTAAAAATGAAATCCAGCACCTGTGCTTGAATGAGCAATGGACAAAGCTAGCAGGATACTTTTCGTTTTAAACATAAGGGTTCATTGAGCGAGATGAGGATGAAAATGTTTCTGCAAAAAGCTCTCGGAAAGCAGAACCGTACAATCATATCTGAGTTTGACAGGCACGTGTCAATAGACTCTCTGAGCATTCACAAAAGACATAAAAGAAGCTCTTGGGTCACATGTCAGCCCTTTTGTAACAGTCACGCACCTCCACCCATGTTCCACCTGTGGCCTTACAAGTTTAGGTTTAATACACCTATTACAGCTTCTGAAAACAGCTGTAATGGGTTTAAGAAGATACAAAGGGCACAAAACACGCCAGAGATGTTTCACTTAAGCAAAAACATAACATGTTGGTGAATATGATTCCAAATATGATTCTTTAATCAGGGCTGAAACAAAGACTGGTATATTTCTCTTATTCCAGCAGGAATTCATAACCACCAATGGCTGCATTACACCCCATACTAATCAGTAATATTCTTATTTCTTGCGACCTCCAACCCCAAGCCATTCTCTAGAAAGCAAGATCACGTTACTTCATGTTCATACATCCACATTTTGACGAGTCTACTTCAGTCCATTTTTTCCTAGAGAGGCTTTTAGGTTCCTGAATGAATTTTATGCAATAGCGAACAAATTGCTAACACATATTGGTCTCTGATAATGTCAACTTCATGAGATCTAATGTAACATTCAAATGCTCCAGTTGTGTTTTGCCTAGGATTTCCAAAGTTCAGTTTTGAAAAGCTAAAACTGCCAATTCAGTCATTTCCCAAGCACAAAACCTAATTTCTCTGTAGTTTACATTCATAATGAACATTAAAGGTGATGATCAGCTGCCTCTGAGCAAAACATACCAATCCCCACTGCCTTCTTGCACCTGGGTCAGCACTGTCTCCGCTAGTGGACAAACCCTAAGTTATCATGCAAGATGTAATTGGGATTAAATTTTAACACATTATGCTCATAAGTAGTGAACACAGTAGGACTCTTAGCCTAGACTATTAAACAGGGTCAGATCACCACAGGAAGGCATTTGTTTCCACATGTTGAAAGTTCAAAATACACATCTCTGTACACAACTGTGATTGCGTAAATAGACAGATCAATACGCAAGTACTCTGTTTCCCCTTCATAAAACCGCTTGAGAAGTTAATAATGCAATGAAGTGATCACAAAATGATTCTCCATCTCTTGATTAGGAAAAGGTGGTATAATGTTAATCTATTGGAGAATACTTAATAAGCAACTACAAATTACTCATTGACAAACACAATAACTCAAATGCCCAAAACTCTATTGCTATTAAGCCATCTCAAGAGGATGTCTGGTCATAAATTATGAATTTGGCTACAGTGACTGCCAGGCCATGAGGGTACAGGCACTGCTATTACAAACAACATAAATACAATCACCTGTCAGCCCGTATATAGAGATCACAATATAATACAATCATAGCAATAACTCAAGTAACTTCAATGTTATTCACACAACCCTAATTCACATCAATTGCACACATTGAACTATTTACACTAAACAGTTCAAGTGAATCTCGTTTTATCGCTCATCATGGTTTGTCGATAACAAGGCAGATGAAAGTCACTGACAGTTCAGCTGCGACCACGGCACGCGCCGCGTCTGCATCATTTCTTCCTCCAGTCAAAACACAAGAGGCTGCTAATTATTTCAAAGAATAAAATATCGTTTTATGTAATAACTCAAAAAAAAAAGCGACTAACATGGAAGAAATTTGCTCCTTTCGAGATACGACTATCAATGTCGTTAAGGTATATAGAGAGTAACGCAGCGACACTTTTGCGGCGTGTCGGGGAACGTACCTGGCGCGATTGATCCGTCACAAGAAGACGAATAGCGGATCAGACGAGAGCTGTTCGTGATCGGACCTCGACACGAAGATGCTGCTCCGTTCACCGCTTAAAAATGCGACACTGTGGACGTCTCGACGGTATACCACAACCGTATCACACCGAACGCTCGTCACCTTCACCGGGTTGCCAGATGCCCGCTCTAGTTCCCCTTTTCTCGTAAGTTTATCCTATTCGGTACCCCCACAAACATCGCTTCATTATCGGTAGTTTATAGGAAGTGAATAAAATGTCCAGTTTTATAAAATGTAATGTCTTGATTTAGTTGTTCAGTGGAAATCTCTCGTCTGACCAAATTATTTATAACGGGTATTGGAGAGGCGCTTTATACCTCAATCTGGTAACACGATCGCTAGTCGACGCGCTAGAAAAATATTCTAATAGATGGACTCTGATTGGTCCGGAGCGCGTTGACGCGGGTATGTCGACGTCCGGGATTG
Organism: Chromobotia macracanthus; assembly: GCA_036877525.1. Lineage (NCBI taxonomy): Eukaryota > Metazoa > Chordata > Actinopteri > Cypriniformes > Botiidae > Chromobotia > Chromobotia macracanthus. The sequence continues at coordinate 3,274,965 of JAZGTH010000040.1, forward strand.
GCTAAATCAAGCAGTAGGCGTTTACGCCACCCTCTTGAGTTGTGTTTTGCAAGATGGTACTAATGCCACAGGGCTCTTAAAGGGGCAGTGCACACTGCAGCGCAGACCACAATGAAAGAACTTCTGCTACTAATTTTTAAGAATGTACCTTTTTAATTTTAAAATACGTTTTCGTAAAGTTATGCATGTGAAACAATAAATATGTCTGAAATAATACATAACATACATTTTGTAACATAAGGACAGCCAAAATGTGTAATAATTATCTATTTTAATTTAAAATTATACTCATGAAATATCCTGTGTAATGCAAATGTTAAGTAAAGAAAGGCTTACTATCATACTTTGAAACAGTAGAACATTTTTACATTTATGCATTTGGCAGACGCTTTTATCCAAAGCGACTTACAGTACATTGAAGTTACATTTTCTTAGTACATGTACTCCCAGGGAATTAAACCCACGACCTCTTGCGCTGCTAACACAATGCTCTACCACTAAGCTACAGGTGAACCTTTTTAAGCTTAATTGTGTTTTACCCTATGTTGCTATCTGTAGGAAGTTCTCAACAGCTATAGGTTTTGTGCAAAAATGAATTTTCATCATTCTTATTAGTGATTTGACAAGCAAACAAAAGTCACAGTCTCTCTTGGGAGCAGTTTTTCCTGGTCTGTATCTCCGGCAATTCAAACATCACCTGTGTGATGCAAAAAAAATATGACCGACTATGCAATGACTAACAAGCAGGTGAGTCAACCATGGCATCTTAAACAATATGTCCCTGAAGACTGGAATCAATGGTTCTGAGACAGCACACCAAAGTGTGGAAACAGATGGGTCTTGGGAGAATGGCAGGAAATCACAGCCTGTGTGGTGCAACATAGAGTGTCGCCGTATGGGCCTGTTCAAATCTACAGTGGGACAAGCTCTGGGGCAGAGAGAAAAAAGCCACCACCAAGTGTGAACACTTCCTCTGGCCTCTGTGTAATCCGCTTCAATAGGCTGCTTGTAACAGTTACTACATCCTTCACATAAAGCAAGGATGTAATGAAATTAAATAATTGTCAGATTTAGAACCTAATACTGAACCAGCATGGAATCCTATTCAAAAGTCTTACAAAAGAAAAACAGTGCCTCACGACTTATGAACAGTTAACTATTAATTTGATTACAAAAGATTAAATACAATCTTCAATTTTTATTTTTTACAGTGCTAGAGATACATAACAAAAGCATGCAAATACAGATGAAATCTGTATTTCAATCTGTAAAATCAACATAAAAAAGCATTAATATCTCATTTTGCTTCAATATTGTTTTGTATTACTGAAAGAAACAGAATATTCAATGAGGGAAAAAATGGACGTTTTAAAAAGTAAATTAAGGCAGTTTTGATTTTATGTTGACTTACCGAAGAACAGGGTCACAATCAAAAAATATTACGGTACAATACAAAATCATTAACCCTGGTGGGTAATTGCCTATTTGTTAATTCTGCAATTATTGTCCGTGTGATGAATCTTGCTATAAAGAGTTATGGTGAGTGGGCTTTTAACACCAAGGCTGAAGACTCTGTTTCACATAAATTAGAGTTAATGAGATCACAATTCTTTTTGTTCACTGTGTGTGCTTAAGTAAGGCACTTTAATGTAAGCTGTTCCAGGGTAACATAGCCTGTAATTAGTAAGCTGAAATAGTACCTTAGATTAATAAGCATTTGCCTTTGCGTAAACACTCAGTTCAAACAGCATGAAGATTGTTGAGCAGTGAATATATTTAAAAGCACATTTTTAGTTCAATCCACCCAGTTGCCTGCATTGAGGTCTAGTGAGACTGATGCAATAAAGGGGCTAATTGGTTAAATTGGGTAAAGAGCATTGCAAAAAAGGACTATGTGTGTCCATTTAAAAATGCAGACAGTTATATTCAAGTTACCCTCAATTCATTATTGGAAACACGTTTCGAGAAAGCACAAAATGTAAGGTATTTATGCTCTGTATACAATGTTAGAATACAAAGGCTTGCTTAACATGCTTTGTCTATGATTATTTGTGATGTGTGTGTTGTGATGTCTGCCACAAAAGATGGATGTCTGAATGTGTCTCTCTTTGTCCACCCCCTACCCCACAGCAATCAAATTCTTAATCAGTCACACACAGTGTCTGGCTTGATTAGGTCAAAGCTATCAAGCTCTACTAAAAACAAAAGTTTGAGGGCAGATGGGAGGGTGATGAAGTGCTTGGCCCAGATAACTTTTAATAATAAATAATAACAAAATAAAATAATAATATTTTTACAAGAATTAAAAAATACAGCTCTCTGTGTTACACCACAATCAATTATTTGATTAAACTACCACTTTGTGAGCAAGAATGAATAACAGCCATAGAAATTTGTACAAATAGTACTTTCTGTACTTCTAAATTATGCTGCATAACCAAAGATGACATTAAAATCTAGGTGATGCTTAGCCAAAAAACAATAATATGCTGTTGTGCTGCTAGATGCAGTTCTATAACTGTTTTTAGAACAGAACTCCTCTAGCTCATTAAAAATGGTTGTCTAGTGCTATAACACAATGTAACAGTGGCTTCCAGCTGACCTGACTGTCTGCAAGTCTGCAGTTCGTGTACAGCTCTGTGGTGAATGCTATATGCACTGAATTAGCAGGCTGTCCCCCACAGTTTAATTGAGGTGAATCAGGCTTGGCAGGCTGCCTGGACTGATTTTTGACTAAGCTGATTTTCATCACCCATTATTTGGGGGAATGATCCTGAGGCAGATGGTACATCTAGTGGGTTAAAACACAAGCAACATTGGTAATTTAAGTCATGCACAGTTCAAGATAAACAGAAACAGCACAGTGCTTATGTCGCACATACCTCAAGTAAGAGCTCTTGATAGCTGTAGGAACAGCATGCAAAAGTCAAATTTCTTCTAAATGAGCCTGATTGTTCTGTTTATTTTTGGCTCTACACCACCAAGTTTTTTTTATGGCAACAGTCTGTTTAAGGGCTTCAGCCCTATACAGGGCTACCAAGAACTGTGCTGTTAGAAAGAGTGCATGTCGGATACATGCCGCAGGAAATGAAAGTATCCGGCCCATACAGCCAGAGAAAAAACAACTAAATAAACGAGTCCTCCATTTGTTTCACATTCATTCAGACTAAAAAGTGAACAAACAGCTTTGTATGAAGTTACTGCCTCTTAACACATACATCCTCTCCACAAAAACATTAACGAAAGCTTTAAAAGGCATTTGAGACAGTAACTTTGCTGTTCTTTTCAAAGACGTACATTGTTATCAGCAAGATGACAAAGGTGTGTGGTAATTGTACCTCACTGCATGTTCATATATCTTAGCCAGAGGGCGGTGGAACATATCTAAGAAAAATGAGTCACAGAGACTCATGGCCTTACTGCAGCATAGCACATTCCACTGGGTCCTTCAGAAACCGAGAGGGTGTCTTTTCTAGAGACCTCTGACCTAAGTCTAGAGCATGTCAAAGGCAACAAAACAAAGATTTACAAGATGCAGGTTTCATGTTTCCAAAACAGAGAGGAACATTTGAATCTTATCACAATGATCTGGCTATAAACATCTGAAACACACCTTTCTGGGAATGTGCCATGCAATTGAACCATGGGGTAATTATTTTCAGTCAGACACAGCACCATGTGTGTTATGCATTTGGTACTTCATGCAAAATTGCAGAGGATTAACTAAAATGGAAAGCTGACCCTGTAGCTGCTTCTTATCATCGTTCAATGTCATCATACATCACTTTGCAGCCACTGTTGGTTTTTAGGCTTTTACAGATAAAAGTGATTAAGTTTATCTAATCCTCAAAGCTTAATGACTCAGAGCACATAACTTATGTCTTTGGTGCACTACATGGCCAAAAGTGTGTGAACAATCGAACACCACACCCATGTTGGCTTATTAAACATTCACGTTTGATAAAGTCATTGGAATTATTTGGAACTTGATCTTCCCTTTGCAAACTACAGCTTCCATTCTTCCCTGAAGGTTTTCCATTGAATATTGGAACATGTGGATTCTCTCAGCTCTGTGTTTGATCACTATGTGATCATTGATACGGTCAATTATTGATTTTGTTGCACCTTCTGATAACAGCACAATAGCTGGAGTAAACCTACATGCCTCTACCAAAGGATTAAACAACACAAGCCTGTGGGCTACGTCAACACAGAATTAATAAATCAGTAAAACTGACAGAGAAGACAACAGAGGACATCCTATGTGCCTTACAGTTCATAAAAAGATTCGGTGACCTTAGGTCTAGCAGAATAGATTCTTGTGTAGTAAAAAAAGCCTTACTTGTTATGAAGCAAATAAACGGCATGTCTGATTCATTAAAGTGAGCAGAGCTACAGTAATTCAAAGCTAATGTCGCAGCAGCTGGCAAGAGAGCTGCGGACACAGGCTCAGTGAATTCCTTCATCTCTGCTTCTCTCACTGTGCAACACACAAACAAAGAGCTTCAACATCATCATCCACCCACCATTCAAACCCTATTTAAACCACTATGGCATGTCTCCGGAGTGATCAAACAATATGGTGTAACATTTGATTTTTCTTATTGTTTTGAAACTTTTTACACCATGATAATTAGCGATGTGAATCCGCAAGTACCTGGTAATACAGTATATGCGCCCCAATGAACATACCCAAACGACAATAACAGGTGACTCCTATATTTATATCCTGCCCTTTATCCTGGTGTGTCATGGTAAGAATAAGGTCTTCTATTTTTTAAATCCAACCATCCACCCAAATATCCTTAAATCACAGGCACGTAAGCTTAAAGTCATATCCTGATTCACAACAGTAAGTTTTGTGGGAAATTTCAGTCTGATTTCATTCGACTGTGTACATATGTCACATCCATAAACAGAAAGAAGACCCAGCTACTCAGCTGTGTGTGTGGGTGCTGAAGAGTTTGTAGCTTGTTCTTACAGCAGCTGCTTAACATTTAAACTTGCTACCACATTAAGAATAAAACTAACTTGCAATTTTGTGTTTCAAACAGATAGAGACAAGTTACAGATGGCAGATTTAAAAGAACTAGTTTGTGGATTATAATAATAACCAGTGGCTTGTACGTGCAGTGTAACTGGTATGGGTCAGAGACTTCCACTGTCAGCAACCGGTGAGAACCCACATGGTGTCTATTCCCAGTCACATCCTCATAGACAGACACTCAGATGAATAGTGGGAAGTAGCAAACAGCACGTCCACACTGAAGTTATATTTTGAAGTGCAAATGAGGACTTATCTCAGATCACATCACATGCTGTAAACACTGGCAGTTTTCCCCTTTACATTTGGCTAATCAAACAGATTTGTTCTTTAATAAGATTTGACATTTAATTGCCTTTCTTCCTCGAATTGCCTCATAGATTCATGGACCTGGCTGATGCTTGTGCGGTGAAATATGAGACCAATCAAGGACTAAGATTTTGAGACCTTATAAATTCTGCTGGTCAGTATGTAGGACAATAGCACTCTCTTGTCTGGTGTGCTATAGTATCTGCAGGTTTTGTGTCTTCTGTGTCCACAACCAACTATCCCCTGCTGTGGAGCCGCAGTCCCAGACTTTGCCACCCAGGGAAAGATGTATTTGTTACTTTGTGCAAAGACCCATCAATGGTCTTCCACAGTGGGGTCTGGTTACACTGTCTCAACACCATCTGTGCTGAGAGGCATAAAGCCAGCAGGGGCTGCATGTTGCTAAAAAACATGCCATACACATTTAGATATAAATTGTAAAAAATGTTGACAAAGAATTAAAAAATGCTGCAATGTAAACATAAATATGTTAACTGTAAGTTACTGTATAGGGTAAAAAATAAACTATAATCTAAATTCAAACTAAATTAAAAATATTAATTTCTAAAATTATTTTGTGTATAATGTCCACCAGTGTAGCTGGTGTGAATCTACAAAGTACTAATAACCCACCTGAGACTTTTATCACTGTTTAACTAGTACTCATCACTAGTCACTGATCAGTAAATTTGAGTTTCAACTCCCTTGATAGGTAAAATGTGGCATTCACAAGATAATTATGGCTGAGGTTAATTCAAAGTCAATACAACCATTTCAGTTCATTATCTGAACAGTCTCAATACAAATGTATGGCTGGATTTCTCCAGTGTAACAGCTGCACTGCATAAATTGAAATGGAACAGACCCAAAACCAGCAACCACAGGGGATCTACCATCCGCAGCATGCTCAACAGAAACTGTTCTCGCAAAGAATGTGCATTTTTTCTTCACTTTTGCAAATGCAGTCAATGACTAAAATTTTGAGAAAATTATAATCTTCATAACAGATGCTCTCCTGAAAGAATTTATTTGTTTACTTAGTTTTTTTTAATTTAACTATTAATATCACACTGAGATGGAAAGTTCCACCAACACACATCTGACAAGGCTGTTTAAATAAAGGTATTAAAATCACTGAGATGTAATGAAAACTGCATTGTTTACAGCCTATGGGGAAAGTAGTTAATCTCTTAAACAAATAGACACAAATAGAGCCTTCCCACATTGATGATAATATGTAAATGGACACTCCCAGTTGGAAACGAGAGATCAATACTGTCTGGAAATATTAACATGTGGGTTTGGGCTTAATTGCAGTGGCGAAAGGTGCTTAGGTATCCAAAATCAATATTTCCACCTTAACACTGACGATAATTCTCAGATGGCACCAAAAACAAACACTCATTGCAAACAAATAAGAATAAAAAGTGACTATGAAAGATCTGAGGCTGCAGCAATTAATATAAATATTTTAGCTTCACTTCTGTGCCAAATCAAACTGAAGCCACATGTCAGGCAGAAATGACAAAAACTCCATGTTTACTTCTTAAGATAGTCAGATCTGGTTCTCATTTAAAGCAGCCATTTTGTGTTTCCTAATGACTTATGAATAACTTGAGGTGGACCTTGAAAAGGAGAAATGGGTTTCTGTTATATCTCAGAACCAGGTCTGTAAGGTTTAACTGGTTTATGACTATAAGCGCTGCTGGCAGTAAAATCAACTGATATCACTATGCTTATGGACCTGGTGAGCTCTTACACAACAAAGGTAAATATACATCTACACTTTGTGTTCTGAAGTACAACTGACCATAAAATAAGGCTTTACCCTGCATCTGGATATAAGCATCTGTGTTCCATTTAGCTACATATATGCAGGGAGGAAATGTTTCAATATGACTGTTCCAAAACTTCATGAAGACAAACATTTTTTCTGGTGTCTTGGGAGTGCTTATATGCTTATAAGGGTACAGAGCACTGAGCATGTACAGGAGATATGAAACATCACTGTCAGAGTGGCAGAATTCTGCTGCTACCTGACGGCTTCAGAATATATCCTAAAGATGCAAGAAGGGGAGAACAACTAGCCAAATGAGAAGAGGAAGATAGAATGTCATGTACACACCTACACATTCTGTGCTGGTTCTACCAGCTTTTTTAAAGACAGCTAGAAAGAGTTGAGTGGCAAACCACTGCTATTTAATTGAAAGAAGCCTTTTCCAGAAGTGATGTCATAGAGGAAAAAGATATAAAAGTGAAAGAAGTACATTTCACCAAGCAAATATTTAAAAAATATATAAAAGTATATATATTATATATATGATATATAGTATCAGCATCAGTATCAAAGGCTTAAGCAGTAAAGTTTAGTGTTTATTGCTTTTATAGAAAGTTTAACACAAAATAAAAACATTAAGGGCTGATATTTTTGACTGGGCAATGCTTTCTGTAGGCTTTTTTTTGTATTTAACTATATATTTCATCACTGTAAAGATTTCCTATACAGCTGTGCTAGTTTTCATGTCCAATATCACTCTGCAGTTTTTACTGTCTCAGATAATAAAGATAATTTCAACTTAATCATTATTTCATTTCCATTTATTTGTTTATTTGGAAGCAGCCATGAAAAAAACAGTATAATTTAATTTCATAATGAACTGGCTGACTACACATTATTGTGTACATTATATACATTGTATAAGTTGAGGCTTAATTAATACCAATTTTTGTATAGATTCAGCTGTAAAAAGTATCCATAGTACCATATGGCCCATTGTTAATGAGACAAAACATCTGAACAGGATTTTCATCAGTCACTAATTCTGAGCAACAATGATATACTGTCAAATTCGCAATTAAAACCTTGGGCACATAACTAGGTTGAAACCTTCACAAATACCACGAATACTGTACCTTACTATAATCATTACTTAAGCTCTGTGTTTTGTTTTCTCCCTAATATGATCTGCTGAGCTCTTAAATGAAGGGATGAGCTTTTACTAAACATAAATAATCTTCTTTAAAGCTCAGCTCATTGTCTAAAGCCTCAGTATCAAAAGCTATGTGAAGAATGAGCATGATTCGGTGAATCCACCCTGCTGAGCATTTAGCTCAGCTATACTCTATACAGCTATACTCTACTGAAACATCACTCTCCCCTGAGAGCTACTCTGTACTGGCTTGATTTAGCTCCCGTCAACCACCAGGACACTGGAAAAAACCTGTTGCGCCTACACTGGTCACAACAAAGCCCTTAACAATGTATCAGAGCCTTAAAAAGCAACACATTCTGACAAAAATCCTTGCAGTTCAGTGAGGGGGAGGACAATAGGCTCTCTCATATGCTTCACTAGCTTTTGTTAGCCAGTCTGAGAGCTACACAGGACTCTTCAATCTCTGCACCATGAAGCTGAAAGTCTGTTTCATTGAGCTGTAGAATCAGGGGTGCAATGCAAACACGCATGAGAGACTTGCTCACTTTTTGACCTTGCAGCTAGGTTGGAACAATGGCTGCAGTGAAAGCCCTCAGAGGCTCAGCTGATGGCTTCTGTAATGAGGAGGTTAAATGAACATAGAGCCTCCACAGAGGCAGCAAGAGGTTAGTCAGCAGAAGGAAAGTGTGGGTGGAAAAAGAGAATTTGAGCAACAGAGTGGCAACTGGGGACCTGTAGGTTAAAGGAAAACATTGGATTTTCCACTAAGTCGCTCATGAAAGTGATTTAAAGTGGGTTGGGACAGGAGGGCAGTGCCTCTATCTAACTCCTCAAATGCATTACGTTCTTTCTTGTTTAAAGTAAAACCCTATCCTTAATTCTTCTGAATAGAACTCTTAAATAAAACTCACAAGACAAAGACAACTCCATTGTCAACACTTCCTTACAAATACTAAATAAATTAAAGAACATACACAGCATTGCAATATACATTCCACAAAAATGTGCAGTTGTCCACATAAGAAACTATTTCTACCTGAACCAAACCCTAAAAATGACAGATGTTGTTTTAACCTAATTTAGTCAGACCAGTTGTGTTAAAGAACATTTTGTGACTTGAATAAAACAAGTTAATGGTGACATTACTACATGATAAACATTTATTCATTTGGCAGATGCTTGTATCTACAGCAACCTACAGTTCATTCATTCATTTCATCAGTATTTGTGTTTTATGGTAATTAAACCTATGACTTTGGCAATACTAACATCATGCTCTCCCAGTTATAAAAACAATATAGTGCAGTTCCAGAGATTTTATCTTTAACATAGTAGGAGATCTGTAAAGAGAGACATATCAGTAGTTACAGAAGCAGGTACTGAATCTTGGCATGAGCCTGACTTATTTTTTATTTAGGCCTCAACATTAGATAAAAAAGCAGCTTGCAGCAGGGAGTAAACATGAGGTGGAAGTAATCTGGACCAGCTGGACCTTCACTGCTGTCTGAACAGCATGTGATGCTTTACAATAATGATCAAAGAATGAGTAAGACCAGAAATTTGTTGGTCCGTCAGCAGTTGTGATTTAATTGTGAATAAACAAATAGCATTACATTCACAGTGGACTATTAATGAGCGAGACGTGAATTGTCAGCTGTAGTTTGGTAATGAAAATGTTATATGCATGATTCTGCATTCATTGCCAGTCAATTAGTCATTTGGCTTCCAACAATCTGCTGGCAGAGATGAGAAAGCAAACACAGAGGGTAAAAAGTGTGTTTGAGCGGCAGCGCAAATGGAAAAGATCGGGAAGGTGTGGGAGGACCAGTCACTTAGCACAAACATTCATAACCACTGTACATGCCAAGGTTAGGGGTTAATGTGTTTCCATGGAAACTGAAACACTGGAGCCGTGAGACTGAGGAGAGATTTGCCTTCTTTTTTTTTGATGACTAAACTAATACAGATTGTGAGTGAGTTGTGATTACTAAATCATCATACATATTTAGGTTTTGCTTCTACTGCCAGAATTTAGGTCCTGTTGCCTATAAACTCTATTTAACTGTTGGGTTTTACAGTAAAAAACAGTGGTGTCTTATTTTATATGTTTATGTATATTTATATACCATGCTGGCTTTCTTACCGTGAGCAATGGTTTGGACCCTAAACCACGCAATTGTGATGCTATTGTGATAGACTGTTACAGTACTGTGACGTTTTAATTTAATTTTAATATTATGCAGTTATAAGTACTGCATTTAGTGTAGTAGAAAATGTTTTGTTTCATAGCAACATGCTGTTATAGTTAACATGTCAGGGACTACATCCTCCAGCAGAACAACAAGACATGAATAATAATCAGTTTAATCAAATAATATTTTAATAATAACTTATTTTCGCATTTGACCTATAACGCCCATTAGCCATAAATATATTCATAATATAGCATGGCCTACTGTACCTTATTGCTTAATTAAGTCTGTGCTAAAAAGTTAAGTCTAAGGCAGTAATAATCAGCCTAACCACTGCTTACAGGAACATACAGTGTTCACAGATTAATCTTGGAGTAGTTTTGTAGTTTGTGAAGATAATTTTTTAGATTCACCAAACATCTTGTTCATCTAAGGTTTTACAAGAAAGTTTAAACTGTAAGAGAGCGCCATCTGGTGAGCATTGCTGGCAGCTGCATTGTACATATGAAATGAAATAAAAGCTCAAAACCATGTCTTCTAGTGGTTCTGTTTTGTGATTTAAGAAAACACAACGCAAGTTTAAAAGACTATAGAAACTATTTCATTCCGGAAACAAACCTGCTTTGCCACATTAAAGATGTTTATTAAATTTGCTCTAAATAAAAACTCATTATGATTACAACAAAATGCTTAGAAAACAACACTACCCATTTACTTTTGCGATTAGTATTACTACTAATCTCAAAAGTAATAGTCTAACATTACTTTTTTTTATCATTAACATCTTTATATTTAAACACTTAAAAGCAAAAAATTATAAAACAGTTGTCAACATTAGTATATATAAAAACTCACGTGCTCTTTATGAGGTCATCATATAAGAGGGATAACAATGGTTGCATCCTTACTCATACAATGCAATAATAATGCTAACTGTAAAATCCAGTTGTCCAGTTGGGAAATACTTATTAACATGACAAAAAAATGACAAAAAGTTCAATCGTATGCCATTTGTTGATGTTGATGTTCATTTAACATTACTCGTTGGATGACTACAAAATTTAATAGCCATCTAATGATGAACGGAGTCAATTATTCAGTATAAACCAGAGTTATCAAATATACATACCAAAAACGTGTCAGAGTTTGTTCTCACAAACTATCCTGGGTGTATAGCTACCTTTTAATCTTGCTTTAAAAATTAATGTGTAACATGTAGCTGTAGGACACACATGAAACTAGTTGTGTATTATGGAAAAGTCACCAAAATCTTTTTGCACTTCCACTTTTTGAACTAACTTCTGACCCACTAAATTTCTAAGTGTGGAAAAAAAGCATTAATAAGCATTCTGCTTATGACTTTGTATAGAGAGGAATCGATCCTCACATAAACATATCAATTCTAAAACTAGTAATTTTATTAGTACCAAGGAAACTGAATGCACCAAGTAAACTTTAAAGTGAGGAAAAACAAACTGGCAGCTCTCCTTCAAATAGAGCTGACAAAGTGTTGTCAGAGACAGAAATTTCACTTAACACTATACAAAAGGCACCAATAAATGTAACATTTATTAACACTGGTTTTATGTGAACGTTTTAATTTTAGGTTTTTATGATTTGTGTAGCTGTTTTAAGTAAATTAACTTGCATCACCGGTGGTTGTAGTATAAAGCTAACAAAGACAAGGAACTAACAAAAATAGCCTTTAATCCATAAAACTCACAAAAAACAGGGAAACACGCACCTTAGATTGATTTAGGACAGGACAAAGGAACACAAGGAGTATATATACAAGATTAAAGACCTAATGAGGCAATTAATGAAGTAGGTGAACTAAGGAGACTATCAGATGAAACTTGATCACATAGGACTGAACCGAAAAACACAATGAAACAGAAACTAGAACATGTTAAAACTTGCACTTGAATGTTAAAAATTATGACTTTTAATTATACTGTAATGTTGAATGGCATTCTTTACAGTTCGTTGTAAAAGGAAACCAAATATTATTAAATATAATTAAATATTATAAATATAAATAAATAATTTTAATTAATTAAAATATACTTTGTATTTCATTTAATTTGGAGATTCAGTGCAAAACATATGATTACAAATTTTAATGGTATAGCGATTAAGCATGATTAATAATGGACACGTGGGATTCAGCAATTTCTTTTAAACCTAATTTCTGTAACCTATACCTATTCAGTTTAATTCCAGGGCTCAAGCACTGTTTAGTGCATCTCTAACGCAAACAAACAGACGAGCCTGGATGAAGCCCAACTGCAGCATAGAGGGGTTCAGTGAATGTGGTGTTGAATGTGTGTAAGTGTGTATGTTTGTCAGAGATGCTATAGAAGGACAGAGTGCCGGCCAACCAGTCCAGATACACTCCCACTCTGTTAGAGTGGAATGGGGCTGATATTTCTGTGATGTTTTTATTATGTATTGCAGAGTAACTGTTATTTGTGCAGTTAAGAGCCCAGGACTTCTCACTGTACCCAAAGTAACACTCAGTACTATCGCCCTTTCTCTTTAACCCTTTATATACTACTGCTATATAGGCCACCCCAGTCCATTCAGCCTCCCAGTAACATCGTCCTGTCAGGTCCTCTCTACACATAACATTACCATAGTAATCAAATCTCTCTGGATGATCTGCATATGGCTGCTTCTCTTTCACCCGTGTCACTGTTAGGTTGTCCTCAGACAAAGCTAGATGAGAATGTGCTGTGTTGAAATCCAGAGTGAGGTGACAGGAGTCTGTAGATGAAAAACAACAGAAACATTCATGACATGGCTGAGAGAGTGAAAACATCACACCAACCATAGCAACTCCCCTTTCTTTCTTTAATAAATTACTTCTACATCTTAAAGGGGACATTGGATGCCCATTTTCCACAAGTTGGTATGATTCCTTAGGGCCTTCATGAATTGTCTGTAACATACTTTAAAATTCCTCAATGGTCATGTAAAATAACACCCTTTATACCCTGACCAAACAGCTCTGTTCACAGCGACATGTTTTGGTGCATGTCTATTTAAATGATAATAAGCCTTTTAAGCCAAACACAGAGCACGCTACATGCCAGGATCGCTTGATTGTCTAAATTTGCTAAAACAAATTGTAGTAGCTTTATTAGCTAGCTTCACTACCTGTGTATAAAACAGGCGGAAGGGGAGACAGCTCAAGTGGTTGTGTGTTTTCAGCTTTTCTGAGCTGAAGACACAACAGAAACCTGACTAAATGCAAAAAAAAGTGAATGAAATACATGAAATACAATGTCCCCTTTAAGTACTCTGGTGTTTTATACTTATACATATGTACTAATGTGTTTATTATAACTTACACTTTTTTCAGTCCTGGTGTAATTCTGCTCTCTCCTCCATGATCCAAACTATAGACACACAAACACACACATATATTAATGTACAGACATGAGGGGATTCTTGCTCATAGATGTTTATATTATGTTGCACTTACTTGAGTATCTCCAAAGTGCAATTTAGATCGCTCAGTCTCTCAGAGAGCAGCTGAGCTCCTGAGTCTCCTGGGTGGTTATAGCTCAAATCCAGCTCTCTCAGGTGTGAGGGGTTTGAACTCAGAGCTAAAGCCAGATAGCAACAGCCTTCCTCTGTCACCATACAGCCTGATAACCTACACATACACAAACACACACAAAAACAAACACACATTAACAGACAGATAATCTGCAGACACATAAACAACCAGATAAACAACAGATACACACATCAAAAGCCTGAAAACGTAGCATGTAATATTATATTTAAATTGTGTATCAAAGGTATCTGACTAATCTAGTTTACCAGTGTCCCTCCATTCATGCCCCACCCCCAAGTTAATGGACAGATAATCTTTATATTATAAAAATATATGTATATAATAAAAAAAGATACTACTCATGGTTAAATAGTACTTGTTTACTGTACTTGTTTACTGTAACTTTACTGTTGGTAAAGGGCCTATAGCTTGACTGGTCAAGACCACCAGAAAAAGCATATTTTTAAAGAAACTACAGAAAATCAATCCTACCTGAACCTGAAGTACTATGCAAATTACATTTTATAAATGCTGAAAGCCTTAAAGATCTGTATCTGTACCTTACCTCAGTATCTGTAGGTGACAGTTTGAACTCTTCAGAGCATCAGACATCAGCTTCACTCCTGAAACCTGCAGGTCATTGTTACTGAGGTCCAGCTCTCTCAGGAGAGACTTTGAGGATTGTACGGCTGAAGCCACAGTTTCACAGCACTGGCCAGTGAGATTACAGTCAGCAAGACTGAAAAAGAGTAAAGCACTTTTTCAATGTTTGTAGACAAAATCCATAGTGTGATTAGTGTGATGGTTTAAGCCAATACAAAATACATATTCTGTTTATGATATCATACTCCTCTCCCCAATCATTCTAAAATGTTTCAAGTGTGATGATGTCATATAAAAAATTTATTTTTTGATTTTGTATGTGCTGATCTGGTAGTCGCTATCAACTATGACATATTAGCAGCTATTACCCTTAAGCTGTCATGACTTTGTCATGAGTCTGTATTGTGTTTGTTTGCATTTTCATACTGTCTGGCACAACCTTTTTTCTTGTCTGTGCCACGTGCTGATAGGAGTCACTGGATATTTCTGCGGAATCAGTCTCAGCACTCGTTCATCAGCATGATTGATCTCACTTGTTTCTCATCCCCTTGAGGTTAGCTTGTGTCTTTCAAACTGAACTGAGACATGCTTAGAACGGAACATGCATGTTTCAAACAGTACACATACTGTGACGGCGGTTTCTGTATTACTGGTACACTAAACCTAGAACTGCTTCTTTCTGACACATCCGGCATAATGATAACCGATGACTGATAACCAACTGAGGTGTTGACACTGAGGAAGTGTATACCTACTAAACAGTAGTCGAGTCAAGAATTGCAAAAGCAAAACTTTTTTTGTAATTTACTCATAATCACTCATAATACAAATTTGCACTTTGTGTCCTCTGGGTTTACAATTTAAATCCTGTCAATGACAAGTTGTGATGTGGTAAAGCACTATGTGTTCTTATCCAAAGAGAACTCTTTCTCCTTAATTAGTCATGACAGCATGTAGTGCCTTCCTGTGACAGGCCCTACAAACTGTAGGATCATTGGGCCTGTAGACATTCATGTATGCATTCATGGGCTGCCAGCGTCTGTTTCTGTGCTGTAAAACTTACAATACAAAAAAATACAAAAATGAAATACAAAAAGGGTATTTCATGACTTTTCCTGCGATGCTGTGTTGTTTCCTCAGCGCTACCCACTCACGTCCCTACCTCTCACAGCAGTCTAGGCTTGGCGCGGTATTCTGTGTTACAGTGTTTAACCATACACCAATTATATTACTTGCCCGCCTGTATTTTATTAAAATAAAACCAATTTCATTCACTTAGACAATGAGGGCTACAATTATAAAGCAAGGCATGTCTGAATGAACGCCATATATAAATGAATAAAAAAAAGAACAAAAATCAGTTATTGACAGATGACAGATCACCGTTCAACGTGATCTCCTTACCTTCCTACAGTTCCCAAAGGCAAGCTTATAATAATGATTTATCATTTGAGCAGTCCAATTTAAGGTTCAATTATGCAGAAAGTGTCTGTCGATAGACAAAAATAAGATTTAGCTACTATATTGCTTGCCTGGGTAAGGTAGATGGTGCAGCATTTGTAGCTTGCAATTTTATTTTTCTATTACAGATGGTGGTAGAGATGCGAAACGTATGGTTTGTAGCTCAAACTAATTTGAGGCAGACTTAAGCTGAAAGAGAGGGGCTTTATGACCCTTTGCACCCACATCTGAGTCATCCTGAGATTACTAATTGAGAACACTAGGTTATGAAAAAGTCTACTACAAAGTAGAAATTAAATAGAATATACTTACAGGGCTCTTGTGCAGTTGATGACAGCTGGTATGAGTCGTCTTCTACCCTCCTCTGTTGTGTTGTAATTCTTCAGATCCAGCTTATCCAGAACCTCCTCTGACATCTGAAGCATGTAGGCTATTGCTGAGCAGTGAGCAGCAGAGAGTTTATTCTCTGAGTGTTTGTCTGATCTCACAAACTCCTGAATCTCTCTGTACATAGTCTGATCATTCAGTTCAAGCAGACAGAGAAACAGGTTGATGGATCTTTCAGTGCAGATATGCTCTGAAGTATTATTCATGGTTTTTATTCTGGCTTTAATGTGTTTTAAGACTTCCTTAATGGCATTGGAGGTGTCCACAGTGTGTATCAGAAAATGCTGTAAGAGTCTCTGACTGGACTCCAGTGAGATGCCCAGCAGGAATCGCAGGAAAAGATCCAGGTGTCCAGTTTCACTCTGAAGAGCTTTATTTACTGCATTTTTTAGAAATAGATAAACTACATCAACAAACTCCAATGTGTCAACATTTTTGCTCAGATGACAGTAAAACATATAGTATGCAGCTAGAAACTCCTGAAAGCTCAGATGTATAAAGCAGTAGACTTTCCTCTGATGAATCACAAATTCCTCTTTAAAGATCTCAGTGCAGATCCCAGAATACACTGAGGCATCAATGATGTCTATCCCACACTCTATCAAGTCCTCCTCATAGAACATCACATTGCCCTCCATCAGCTGTTTGAAAGCCAGTTCAGACAGTTTCTTAATTACTTCTCTGTTGGATTGCAGCAGTTTTTCTGGATCGCTCTCATTGTATTTCTGGTTCTTCATATTTATCTGAATGAGCAGGAAATGTATGTACATTTCAGTCAGAGTTTTAGGGATTTCTGCACTGTGATCTTGTTTCAGGATGTTTTGAAGCACAGTGGATGAGATCCAACAGAAGACTGGTATGTGACACATGATGTGGAGGCTTCTTGATCTTCTAATGTGTAAAATGATTCTGCTGGCTTGATGCTCATCACTGATTCTCTTCCTGAAATATTCTTCCTTCTGAATATCATTAAATCCCTGGATTTCTGTAACACGGTTAATGTATTTAGAGGGGATCTGATTGGCTGCTGCTGGTCTGGAGGTGATCCAGATAAGAGAATGGGGAAGCAGATCTCCTTTGATGAGGTTCGACATCAATATACCCACTGATGAAGTCTTAGTCACATCAGAAACTTTCTCACTGTCTGAAAACGTCAGTGCAATTCGGTTTTCATCTAGGCCATCAAAGATGAACACAACTCTACACTCATCATAAATCTTTGAGTCCAGATTTTGAAGTTCAGGATGAAAGTCAAGCAGAAGTTTGTGAAGACTGTACTGACCATCTTTTATCAAGTTCAGCTCTCGAAATGGAAGCACAAACATGAAATCTACATCCTGATTGGCTGTTCCCTCAACCCAGTCCAGAATGAATTTCTGCACAGAGATTGTTTTACCAATCCCAGCAATGCCTTTAGTAAGGACAGTCTTTATTACGTCTTTCCTCTCTCTTCTCTTCTCCTCAGGTCCTGGTTCAGTTAAGAGTTTAAAGATGTCATTGCAGTAGATGGGAGTGTCTTGTAAGTGTTGTGTTCTAGACTTTTTCTCCATGTGTAAAACCTCATGTTCTTCATTCACGCCTTCACTCTCTCCGTCTGTGATGTAGAGCTGTGTGTAAATCCTGTTCAGGAGGGTTTGATTCTCTTGTAATTTGACTCCCTCAGATAAACTCTCATACTTGTTCTTCATGCTGGTTTTGTGTTGGTCTTTGATTCTCTGCAAAACATCATCCACTGGAGGGTGAGAATCCTGTGGCACGTCTACAGTCTCCTCCAGCAGTGTGTGTGTCTGTAGGTCTGCAATCTCCTCCAGCAGTGTGTGTGTCTGCAGGTCTGCAATCTCCTCCAGCAGCGTGTGTTTCTGCAGGTCTGTCTTGTGCTGTCTGATGGAAATTGAGAGATTACACAGCCAAAAAACATTTCTCACTGACAACAATAACTGCATTTTATTAAAGACAAAATAATGAGATTTCATATATTTGCATCAAGCACTTGTCACAAAAAAGTTTTTTCTCATATTTTTGATTGTCACTTAATTCCTTTTTTGGCATCCTGATGAAGGCCTGTTAGAGCCAATATGCATTGATGTTTTTAATAGGAGACTTTTTAATAAATTAAATCTATGTGAGTGCCTGAGAGTGGATTTTTTGCTACTTTAAGGAGGAGGTATGTATTTATTATCATTGGCAGTATGTACCCCTTCTGCAGCACCCACAGTTTTTTTTTTTTTGAGTACCAGACGCACTCTTAGACCATTATTTTCAGATGCCTTGCAATGCCATAAACATAACATTGCTTGTAGACTATTAAGAAAAGAGTTGTAATGTATTTGCATGGCAGACAGACTGATAAGCATTTTTCAGGTGTTTTTTAATGTTCAGTAAATGAACATCTGCATGTTCATACATACGGTTGCCTCATGTCCTGATCATACCACACTGACAAACAGCTGGGTCCGGGAGATGCTGCTCTTGAAGAGACCTTCTTCCTGGTGATACTAACAAAAAAAGATTAGTCCTATCAGCTGTTTGTCTCTCTATCTCTTGTCCCAAACACTGCCTACTGTTGTACTGTGTAACTTGAATTTACTAAAAGTGGCTTAGAATGCAGACATCTACAAAGTTAACAAATAGCCTTTTTACAGTACCTGAAGTCAGAAGTTATTGATCTGTCACTGAATTTTGGTGGTTCCAAAATGGATCGATCACTCTTCATTAACATACTGCTGGGTTCTGGAGATACTGCTCTATGTTTTTTCCCCCTGGTGGTACTGACAAACAAACAATATTTTACACCCATCTGCTGTCTGTCTATTAATCTCTTGTCCCAACTTCTGACTAGTGTAGTACTGTGGTATCTTAAATTCCTTTAAAGGAGAACTGAGTATAGATGTTTTACATTAATAGACAGCTTTTTTCTGTACCTGAGGTCAGAGGTTATTGATCGGTCACTGAATTTTGGTGGTTCCCATATGGATCGATCACTCTTCATTGACACACTGCTGGGTTCTGGAGATGCTGCTATACGTTTTCTCCCCCTGGTGGTACTGACAAACAAACAATATTTTACACCCATCTGCTGTCTGTCTGTTAATCTCTTGTCCCAACTTCTGACTAGTGTTGTACTGTGGTATCATAAATTCCTTTAAAGGAGAACTGAGTATAGATGTTTTACATTAATAAACAGCTTTTTTCTGTACCTGAGGTCAGAGGTTATTGATCTGTCACTGAGTTCTGGTGGTTCCAACATGGATCGATCACTCTTCATTGACACACTGCTGGGTTCTGGAGATGCTGCTATACGTTTTCTCCGCCTGGTGGTACTGACAAACAAACAATATTTTACACCCATCTGCTGTCTGTCTATTAATCTCTTGTCCCAACTTCTGACTAGTGTAGTACTGTGGTATCTTAAATTCCTTTAAAAGAGATCTGAATACAGATGTCTTACATTAATAAACAGCTTTTTTCTGTACCTGAGGTCAGAGGTTATTGATCTGTCACTGAGTTCTGGTGGTTCCAACATGGATCGATCACTCTTCATT
>JAZGTH010000040.1:3900000-4183265 GCA_036877525.1 Chromobotia macracanthus
CAGATTAATTCTGATGAAAGACTTCAAAGAATGTTCTATGGAAACCAGCCATTAAACTGCATAATTTAATTGGACCCTCCAATTAAAGTATTTCCAGGAACAATATTTCCAGTATTTCCAGGAACAATCAAACGTTAACAATGTTCACACATATATCTCAATGAAGTCATTATATATTCTCAAACACAATGCATATATTTGGAAATAATGGGCTCTTTCTTTATAAAGAACATGTATTTATATTGTATCAGTAAGTAGAACAGTTGTAATGTTTCTTTTTGCTGTTCAGGTTTCATTGATCTATAGTTATAGTCCTGCATTTAATGGTATATTTTATTCAAACTCACCGTTAACTTCATTGTTTCAGCACATCATTGTGTGAATCCAAACTCCATTCACTAATATAATGCAGCGTGAATTTCCTATAATGTCCATAAATAACATACAGTACTTAGTATACTGGAGACTAATGCATGGATGCATCTTTTGAACTAATAATTGCAGTTCCTGAAAATTTAGTACATGTACTTTCAATAAAAGGGTGGTTTTCTGTCCTCGTTCCATGCTAAAACAATATAATGTTCATGACTTCATAGCTGTGGAATCTAAAACAAATTTAATGGTCCCATTTACGTGCTCCCTATTCCAGTTTTATGTTATTGAACCAATGAAAAACTGAATAAATAAAATCACCAATACCACACAAGGTGCAAAAATTACCTGTCTGCCTCAATTTCTCTTAAAGAATTATAAATAAATGCTGATCTCAGCTCTTATCACATCAATACCTAATTTCCAATATACTAGGTATGTCTTTTACAGACATTATATGAAATTCACACTGCATTATATTACTGAATGGTGTTAGACTGGATTCACACATTCAAGTAATGAAATAATGAGTGAGTTTGAATAAAATATATCATTAAATTCAGGACTATAACTATAGATCAATGAAACCTGAACAGCAAAAAGAAACATTACAACTGTTCCATTTACTATTACAAACATTTAAAGAGTTCTGTGTTTACTTTCATGTATCATCCCACAAAAGAAACAGAGTTTTATTCAGTTAAGAGAACACAGTGGAGTTATTTCATTATGTGGGGTCCTTGTACTCCCACTGAGGGCCTCCATCCTCCCCCACAATCTGAACACTGTAAAAGATCATTTCAAAAACTCCCCCTTGCTTTACAGTGTCTTGTGTTTTAAATGACGCTGATTTAAATGCAGATTTAATTTAGGTTTGGGAGTGTTTCATCAACAAAAGCAATTAATCCTACAGAGACAAAAGAATGATCTGCTGCGATATAATACAAGCTGATCAAAGTAATGTTAAAAGATGAGCTATACAAACTTGTATCCTCGTTTTCCCTAAAGTCCTTTGGAAAACTCCCAGAAAATGCAATTGTAATACACTCATAAATTGACTCAGTCTATGAATTAAATTGGGGTGTATTGGAGCTGGTTATATCCAGTTCATTACTGATGTTTGAATCTTATTGCCAGACCAACATATAATTAAATCGCTGCACCTGTCATATTTTGATTAAGGGAAATGCATCATTTCAATGTAATGATACCCATATGCCTCAGTGTGGTAATGAGTTCAATCATAAAGCCTTTGTTTGCATCTTCCTTCAGAGACATCATGGCATTCAGCCAGAGCCCCATTATAGTGAGTGGTGAGTATTGTCCAACATTAAGGGTCCACAATGTTAATCATGTCACTTGCAGTGATATAGATATGCTTTGAGCTGCCTGGCCCTTTTAAAGAGATCAGGGTGAGTTATATTTTTTTACATTAGGCCTGGCCTGCCTAAGGGTTAACAACCAAAATCTAAGTCTCTCAGTGTGATCTCTTCAAATTTTGTCAGATATTTTATTTAAATGAGCTGAGTGCAATTACTGTTACTTCTTAAATTGCTACATGTCTAAGTGAAATGTAACCAGGCCCATAGAGAAAAGCACAGCCTATTTCCACTGAATTAAATTTTACAAATTTCCCACCCCTTGCCTGTTTGTTTATCTAATATTTTGGCTAATTTGATTGATTTGAGCTGTCCATAAGAGTATAAAACTTTCAGCTCCAGTTAACACACTTTAACATATTTTAAATCCATTCCACAGAATTCCACAGAACTCACCCCTAAATCAGTGCAGAGATGCTCACAGTTCCTTCTGACCTAAAGTTTGACATAAAAACCAACAGAATTGAGTGAATATTTCCCCCAGCAGAAAGCATAAACATTTTATTTGCATTTATCAGTTACAAATCACACCATATTTTGTTTTGTTTCTTGTTTATGTTTTCACACCTTTTAGTTGTATTTTGTAGTTCATTTCTCTGGCCTTTATGGTTCCTTCATTTGCCATGTTCTGACTGGTTCCCGTGTATTGTGCCATGTTCTCATTGGTTTCCCTTTTCTAATTTGTCCTGAACTGACAAATTAGAAACGCTGACAAATTGGCCATTGTCTTTGGTCCCTATGTACATATAGCCCTCATGTTTCCATGCATTTAGTCCAGCATTGTTAACATGTATTCCTGTCTGCTTTTGGTGAGTTTCATGTTTCAAGGCAAGGCAAGTCAAGTCTTTGTGTATTGCTCTCCATGTTGTTTCATCGATAACCTGCACTTGGGGCTTTAAACCTGCCTTCAGTCAACATTTGTGACAGTCACATTATTAGTGGGCCCAATCATATCAGAAAAAATTAATATGACATCATCAACGTCTAAAGAAAGACTTGAAATTATCTAAAAGGAATGTACTGGTCTGCATGTACCAAAGGTTATCATTAGCCTCCATTAGCTGCCAGTAATACCCTAATTTTGGAGTTGTGTAATTGTAATCTTGAAGGGATCTCAGCACTAAGGGAAGTTCAAATGGATCAATTAAGTGTGATTCAGCTTTGCTGTTAACAGCACGTGAAAACAGCAGATATCAGCTCTCTAGGTCCATTGCCGTAAAAAGCAAAGTAGCCACCCATCCCTCCGATTTCCTCTGAAGTTTAGGATGAGACTGAGTTTTTCCTCCACTTGCTGTAGACAAGGGCTAAATCAGCAGCAGGTGATGTTTGGTGAGAGACAGATGCTGACCTCAATGTGTTTACAGCAGGGTGGTGTGTGACAGAACCTCTCTGTGAAACCTGTGCACCAGAGTGCCTCTGTGTGGTCTCGATGGTCTGTGTGTGCGTGCCACGCTTGTGGCTAGAAAAATAGAAGGTGCACATTTATGAACCCCTGGAAAAGCTTACTGCATTTTTCATTTCATACTTTGTCAGAGAAATCAATGCACTACCACCCTGAGCTGAGATTTAGAGGGTCAACACTAAATACACATTGGTCCTAACATAAATCTCAAAAGAGGTAGTCTGTCATCTGGTGTACCCTACTACACCAAACAATAGCCTAGCGTTTTGTTTTATGTCCCCCTGGCTAGCTGATCTGTGTTATTCAGGGCAGTTTCTCAGACTGGCTATTACCAATTGCATCAGCTTCTGTAAGCGTGTGTGAACGTGTACTGAAACGTTGTTATGAAGCCGCTGTGTTGATATTCTTCATTAGCAGTGCTCAGTTGCATGTCTTGCTCTTTGCATCTTCAGGGGACACAACGTCTGTTGTCATAATTGGTTTGGAAAGCGATATATGTTCCCACCACAAGCTGCAATGGATTGTCAACATTCCACAGTCCCTCTGCAGCTGTAATCTGCAGATAACGATTGCATGCGTCGGGTACATGCTCATCACAATCCATGGCTTCACACTATGCAACTCTCCCCATTGGCATTCACAGCAACCTGCAGCAGCATGAGCTAGCTGTCATGAATGGTACAAGGCCATGCTTATAGTCCATATTAACAAACAGGAGGCCTTGTGTGAGCCTTAGCTATCAGTGCGATCAATTTCCCCTTCTTTAATGCCACTGAGCATTGATTTGGAAACACAGACACATCTTCATATGTGTTGGCAACACAGCTGTGCTCAGCCAACAGAGTATGGAAGTTGCGGGTGGGTGCAGAGTTGTGCGATTTTTGCCCGAAGCAAAAGACAATTTTATAAAAACTTGTTAAAAAGGTCTGTGTTGTCTTTCAATTTCAAGATTGCTCCGATATCCACCCACACCATCATGAGCATGACACGTTAATTGCTCTTAATGCAAGCGCACGTTAGCAAGAATGATGATAAACACAATGGTAATAGACTGTTAGCAGTCAGAATGAAAAAAGCGTGAATCTGTGAAATGTTGTTTGGAAAGACAGTGATCATACAAAATGTTCAGTGACAATGAGGAGGAGGGTGTGAGGACGACTAAAACATTTGCTGTGGAGTTTATAAAGATGTGTTGAGAAAATAAAGACATGTTCTTTTCACATATGGAAATACATTGTACACAAATGATATCATTCAGTACACAAAAGGAATATTTATATTCCTTTTTTATATACAAAAAGCAATACTGATATAATGTATACCTTGAATGCCCTTTTTGGGTTAAAACTTTTACTAAATGTTTAAATATATGTAAATATGTAAATTTGGTGTTGCAAGTGTTTGTTGAAATGTTTGGGTTCGTATTGAAATCTTTTGGTTGCAGACTTTGGTGTTTGAGTAAATATGAGCACAATTTGAGCCCACTCATAAAGTCCTGCATGTGAAATTATATGTGAAAAGTCTAGATAATTTAGCAAAAGTACTTATTTGCTCTCCATGTAATCTCTGCTGTCTCATATGTGATATTGTCTTTTTTCATGACAGTAATGATTGGTACCAGTTTAAGCTTGATTCATAGCAGGATTTTTCTGACTAGGGAGAAATGTAAAACAAGGCGAGGATTTGGAATGGAATGACTGCGGAGGGGAAATTGCTGTAGCTCCACTTTATTCACAAACTCTGTCAGTCAAGGTAAAGAGACCAATAAACACATCAACATGCACTAGTGCAGCTTTGAGAATTTTCTCCTGATTAACGATGAAGCCCGGCTGAGTGATACACTGAACTAATTTTATTCCAGCCTCCCACATCAGACTCTTCCCACACTTGAAGGCTTCACTCTAATTCATGCGTGCAGATGAGATTCAGAGGACGGGCCTGCACTGCGCTCCTTGACTCCTTGACACCAGTCATTCCAATCCATCAGTCTTTCCCCTCATGAAAAGCTTTCCCACACGCTTCCTTGCTTTATACCATCCACCAGTCCTCCATTCATTAAAGATACGCTTCCCTTCTTTGCATTAATTTCCATTTTTATTTTCTTTCATACCTCTTGAATGACAAAACTCTTAGCAGTCATTGATACAAAAGCCTTCTGGCTGTTTTTTTTTATTGATAAGCCTCCATCGTGGAGCATTTGATGTCAGACACCAATAATTAAAACTACATGGTAAATAGTTTGAAAGAAAATTGCTCATAAATTGGTGTGTTTATCTCAAGCTTACTGACATTTTGTTTTGTCACATCCTCACTCCATTTGCCTGCAAATTGGTTTTGCTGTTGGCTCTAGATGTCAGATAACAGGCGGAGTTTTTGTTAAGGCTCTGGTTTGACGTTTGAATTAGCAGGAAGATAAACAGGGGTGTTAATACTTAATCCAGTCCCCCAAGTTTCCTGTTAAAAGGTGACACAGCCCCGTCTGCATGACCGTCCACCTGTGAGTAGTAATGAAGTTTCATGTCCTCCTCTGAAGAAATTCATCATCTGTATCTACAACAGGCTGGAACAGGAAGTGGTGTAGATGTGAGAGCGGCACCTTCGTGTGAAATTGCATGTGGCAGTGCAATTTCCATCTGAAGTGGTGTGTCTGTCCAGCTCGCCATTTAATTTTCACATATGATTGAAAAAGGTTTTCCCAGTCTGCACAGAAGCCATTCTATCTGGATTAACTCACTGTATGTGGCACCTTTTTAACTCACAGTAAATATGCTGCAGCTCATTGGTTCCTGTTATTGCTCGGGGATGGATGGGGGCGGAGTCAACAGAGCTTGTCTGTGGTGGCCTCTCTGTGTTTTGTCTTTATTGTGACATTTGTTTGTGGCCTCTCAGCAGCATGAAAACAAGGTTGACACATGACAATTCCCAAAATAGGCGGTAACAGAATTAAAAGCTTTAAAATGAAAAAAAAACAATCCATCTGGTGGCATTGATACATGGTCGACACCCCCTGATTCCCTTTCCAGGGTCTAGAGTATAGAGGATGGAAAAAAGAAGAAAGAAAAGATGACACGACAGCATCTCATTATCCACTAAATACCAACAGATTAATTACAATGACAATGACAGATGGCTCATTATCAACTCATCCAGAGAGGATTCTGGGAAAAAAACCTTACAGGTACAGAATCATATGCAGCATGTCGGGATCACTGTAAGCATGAAGCCAGTAATTTAAAATTTGACATGCCTCCGTGACTTTATGAAGGTATTAAGGCTCTATTCCGCAATGCTAGGTGCTTTAATCAGTCAGCGTGTTTATCTAAAAGTTTGCATGAATGCTTGTTACAAACCTTGCAGGGGCTGAATGAATCTGACTCCCTTCATGTTTATCCCTGTTTTTCATGAGCCTTCCCCTCACAAATGTGATAAACTTGGCGCACCATGTGGTTCATGAGAAAACTTTAAGACCCTAAGAATAGCGAGCTGTAAAGGTCAGGTCAGTTTTTGTTGATGTTTTCATTGCCGGAGAGCAATTTTTCAGTATCAATTTATCCAGCTGTCATGCTCTCCTGTCCTCAACTTCCTCTCCCACGCGGACGTTTAGCTGTCATCACAATCTATTCTGACATGGCACATGTTGATTTTGCCAAGTTATCTTTGACAAGAGTCTTGGTTTAGTAAGCTTCTTGAATGGCAGAGCTGCTCCGGTGGCCACCAGTAGAATTTCATAAAAAGGAAATGACATTGTGAGGTCGTAAAAGATGCTGTGATGCGTTTCCTGGACAAGGCTGTTTGACATGAGTGGAATTCCTTCACCGCGCAACACAAACAAGATGTGACCTTCTTTTTCGAGAAGCACCAGTGCTTCTCAACACCTTTGCTTTGCCAAGGCGTCCATGAACACAACACATTTTACATGCTATTGAAATTCTTCAATTAGCATAGAGAAAGTAAAACCTAAAGGACAGTTCCTGTGTCAGAAGTCAGTGTTGGTAAAACAGAAGAATTGACGTATATCAAACGCTTTTGTTTTTGTTTGTTTTCAAGAATCTGCAGTAAAAAGACAAGCTGGTGTCATAAACAAGTGGGTCTGCTGGGTCAAATGAGTCTGCTTTTGGACCCCAAAGTGATTTTGTTGGCTTAAAAACATTCTGATTAGAAAGAATGGCTTTGATATATTTATCCTTGACTGCTTGCCATAAATATAATTGTAAATGTCTTAAATAATTGTAAATAATTTAATAGTATATATTGTATTATTCATATAATGGTATATTACCAAATCTATAAATTATTAAATAAAATATTCCTTTAGTTATCTACAATACTAACTACAAGCTAACCGCTCAATGTACTACCTTAACACTATCCTGTTAGTCCCATTAGTCTACTAACTTAGCATACACCCTGTGCAAGTTACTTAGCTTTATGTATTCACAGCATTCCTAGGCAGACCTGATTGTTCATGAATGCTGCAGTATTCTGTGAATTAGTGCTCTACTGTCCTTGATTAATTTATCTGTTGCTGTGACAGATGATGCGACGGCCATGCAAGCAGTCCATCTGTAATGCTGATGACAAAACCTTTGCAGGAGAGATGGAGGACAGCTTGTGATTGTTGACGGAACAGGAGCATGTCTCAAGCTGACTCAAAATCACATTCACAGCGTGATATTAGCAGCAATAGGACATCTAAACACTCACCGATTGGGACTGTCACATTTTCTGTGTCTCAACAGTCTTTGGAAACTTTATGAAGGTCACAGATAAACAACACGTTTGTTGATTCTTATTAGGGAGATGAAATGAAAACACAACACCTAGTTTATTTGCATATTTGGTCATTAACAGCCTGTGTCGTAGTCACAAACTCTTTTTATAAAGTCCATTCATGTTTGAGATATCTGCTCACGCTTCATGACCTCACAGACCTCACATGTTTGGTTGCCATGGAAAATTCGTTCTTTATTCACAGTGTTAACATTTTTTCAAACGTGGCTCAGAGAAAATAACCAGCCTTCCGCCCAGGATTGAGCTGTGATTTATATGGCTTAATTCATCATAATTGCATGCAAACTTAGATGGTTAAACACTATTTGCCTTAAAATTGGACTTAGAACAGAGACTACATAATAAAAAGGATTCTTTATTTACTCTTTGTGGACAAGAGCATTGTGGGAATTTATCACAACTTTTACCTCTGTGTAATAGGGGGCAGTTGTGACCTACTGGTAAGTGAGTCAGGCTTGTTGCTTGTTCGATTCCAGCACTGGCAGGTAGCAACTGAAGTGCTCTTGGTCAAGGCACCCAACCCCCAATTGCTGCTCTCTGCTGTGTGTGTGTGTGTGTGTGTTTACGGCTTGCAGTGTGTGTTCTCTCCTCACCAGTGATGGTTAAATGCAGAGGTCACATTTCGGGTATGGGCTATCATATCTGACAAATGTCACTTTCTCTATCAACCATCAGATTTAGGAAATGATGCATAAACATTGCATGACAGCACAAGCTGAGATTAGGGCTGCAAATGTAAGTATTCATATTGGTCTTGAATTACTTTTGAGTGATATTGCCTTCAGATTTTATATCACATCTTGCCTTGTTATTTGATATTGCCTTGACATTTTATATCACATCATTCCTCTGCTTTAGATAGGTGGCATATTGAATCCCATGGTGAACACCCCTTAGTGTGTTGTGTGTTGGGGCAGTTGTTGCCTACTGGTTTAAAGAGTTGAACTTTTAATGTTTTGGTAGCTTAGTTGGTAGAACATTGCATTAGCAGCACAAAGGTCATGGGTGTGATTCCCAGGGATGCACATGTACTTAAAAATGTCTAACTTGATGGATGCCATTTCCAAATGCTGGATGCCATTTCCAAATGCTCCCCACTAACATTAACACAAAACAAACCAATTCAATTCTCCAGCAAATATGATCAAGATAAATATGGCATTATTGGACCAAAGAAGATCCTCTAATTTGTCGGTCACTGTCTGCTGAACCCCTGCCATTATCAAATATTGCTTGAAGCTTCATCCGACCTTAAAATAAACCACATGAGCTTAACCCTGTGCACACAGAGACCAGGGTCCTGTCCTGACCACAGCAAATGTTCCTGCCCCTCATTGGCCATTTGCCATTAACAATAGAAACCATCTGAAGGCTTACAGCAGTAATGCCTCCTGGTGTTTGTATGTTTGTCCATCTGAACAACACTAAGAAGAATTGTGGGGTGCTGATTGGTCAGAAATTTGGTTGAGGCATGTGAATGAATTCTATTTCATTCTATGAATTCTATGAAAAAAAGATTTGATTTCTATGAATTCAATTTTCCTTATTTTTCTGTTCTGGAGGTTACTGTCACAAGTCTTTGACCTCTGCCCTCTCAGGCAACTGGGGGTAAAACCTCTGGCAGCCTGGCAAGGCTCCTCTTTGGCAGGTGGGCAACCTTGTCACCTCTTTTCCAGTATTCTGGACCGTGGCCTCCCTATTATTAGAATCTAACTGTGTCTGTCTCTATAATTCTGTAACTGTCTTCTGTAGCTTCAGTAAACTTTTCATTTGTATCTAGTTAAGGAGTTATGAGTCACTGTTTTCAAATTGGTCTTATTTACTGTAATGTCAATTTAACATGGCAAAGTCAGACAAGCGTTGAATCAACAACACAATCTAATAATTTTCTCTAACATTTCTCTTTCTCGATGTTCTCTAACATCGACTCTAACAAGCCGATCTTAACTGTGCTCATGTTATTTCTCTCATTAGCCTTTAAAGTAAAGTATGACATTTCTACACTACAATAGCAGAATTACAGAGAGTTTTTAAATACGTTTCCATCAGCCTTACAAAATGGCCCCATTCAGGGATCTATGCTATGTAAACACCCTATAAACTGTTGCCAGAAGCCACATTTCCCCTAACTGTGTCACATTATGGTATATTATGAAGGATGGATGTCTTGTCCCATGTTTTTGCCCTTGTTTTTTGTACAAAAGCCAAGCAGATAAGCAGTTCTTGTTTCTTTCTTAAAACAACAAGAGCTTGTAGTGAAGAGAATTAACTTCCCCTTTGGTAATAGTTCTTACATAAATTACATAGAATTTTTATAGGGTTTCATTTGATTTAAATAATTTATCTTAAATATGATTTCCGACTCACTTTGATATAAAACCCACTTTTTATCTAAAATGAAATCAGAGTCTAATGTGATGAAAACATTCTCTTCATCCTTGGATAAGGTAATTCAGATGTTTATAGATTACCAATCTTCTCATTTTCTACTGCGGTGGCAATAAATCGATTTTAATGGTGGCAGATGTTGCTCAAAGACTGTTTTGTTTCTGTAGAAATTCTCTGCATGCCCTTTTCTAACTGGTTTATTTCTTATTTATTTTGGGTCTGTGTGGCTGGTGGCATTTGGCATATTGTTTCTGTTGATATGGGCTTATTAGCAATTTCTGTGTGTGTGTGTATGTGGCTGTTTGTTTGAGGCTTAAAATCTTTCTTTTTTCTCAGGCTCTGTGAGTAGCTCTCTGTTCGCCCGTCACTTTGATGTTTTGCCCACAAACTTCCATCAGCACACCTGCCCGAAGATTCTGTATTTCATCAGCCTCTGTGTCTCACTCTGTTCTCAGGCCAGCTCAGTTTTTCAAAGCCCAATAACTCCTTATGCAAACGAGGCAAATGAAGCACTGCTGTCTGTGCTGTTTGTTCTGACTGCAGCGCACTGAAAGGTGAAGAGCGCTGGTCTGTTGTTACTGCACTGTCAGCTGGCTAAGACTGATTGCTCATTGAACACTCTCCCACTCTCTCTTTAATCAACTTGTCACCTTCTCCTTTCCATTAACCTCTATTTGTTTTGAATCATCATCATTAATTTCACAGTTTATATGTTAGCTGACATGATGATCTGTTCATGTGAATTCTTGCAGGCACATAAGGAAGTTTGTCAGTTGTCAGAAGTGACAGAAATGATTTGGGTTTAAAGCCGTGGCATTATGTTGACTGTTAGAAGATCATTTCCTGTTTATTTGTGTGGAGGCTGCAATGCAACAATTAAACAAAGTGTATATAGACTAATGATACAGGCCCTCAAACACATATACAGGCATTCTGTATGTATATAAATACAAAAGCGTAATCTTTTTCGTGAAGCTTAAATTTTTGCTATTCCTTTACTCTGAGACATTTCTAAGACAGCGTGATAAAAAATGGTAATTTAATTAACTGTCATCTTTTGTGACTTCCCATGTTCCTAGTAACTTTTAACACTCATTAATATTTCATATTTACAACATCATAAAATGTTAAAAACATAATGAAGAGCAAACTTTGAATTTATACTACTTCAGGAAATATAAATGTTTATAACAGTGGAACTTGAAAAGAATAGATGTTTACTATTTGTATTGTTTAATTTCAATTACATTTTATTTATATAGCGCTTTTGACAATATTGCATTGCTTCAAAGCAGCTTTACATATAATCAAAAAACAAAACGGAGAAAACTGTAAGACATGTACAACACATAAAACAAAATATATGGTATTAATATAATACTTTGTATAATGCTTTGGTGTCCCACCAAATTTCCTTTCTGCACAATCGTTTCATGAATTTACAAAAGGTTGCTCATCACAGTTTAAAGTTTCAAATGCTAAACTTTTCATCTTCAAAGTTATCTTTCACTATTTTCATCAAAATTTTTGTCAAATAAAATTAAAGCTCCATATACAGCAGTCTGAAAAGACATAATTGCATTTTATAAAATAAAACAAATCGTTAGTTTACAATGTACATTCACAAGAAAGATATAAAAGATAGAAGATAGAAAGATATGGATGTGTTTTATATTTATGTAAGAATATATATCAATCTATCAATTAACCTGTTAACTGTTACATAATATTTGCTAATGACTTGCCAATGAAAACCACTATTTGCATTATCAGGTCTAATGTTCTTTTACTAAAACATCTGATATTCATTCTTCATATTCATAACATTTAATGCCTATTCTATAGGCACAAACAAACCAGAAAGATTAAATTACACATTAGCAGCCATAAATATGATATATTAAGGTAAATTATTATCATCAAGGCTGTAAGTAGGAGACACATTTGCTCAATAGCTCACATAACCTTCCCAGTGGCACTTACAATCAGCTGCTTGACCAGACAGTAATGACCTCATCTTTCCTGGATCACATGACCTTGTGTTGTCTCAGTGGATTCTATAGTGACTTATAAAGTGAGTGACTGCACCCTCAGCAGAAGGCCCTTTCAGGCAGTCATTACAAACTATGACAGGACCTCCTGTCATTAAAGTGACAGGGTTTACATGAGGCAGCTACACCTCTGCAAAATTAATCATTTTCTGATGCAAACAGTTGAGAGAATTGCAGTGTAATTGTGAGAAATCAGGGTGTAGGAGATGACAAAATAGTAAGAGCAAATTGGGCTGGTCCACTTTTTCAATTCTGAAAAGAAAATCACCTAAATTGACTGATTTCAGGTTAATGCTAATCATTACCCTTATGTAATAGCCGAGTTCAATTCAAACTCTATCAAGAGATGTTAGATAAAGTTATAACAAACAGAAGTTAGAATGAAAAACTTTTTAAAGTTCACCTGATATGTAATCAAATGTGTGATCTATAGTGGCTAAGCAAATTCCACAGAGAACAGAGAGCAAAAAAGAAAGATTGACAAATTAAATTACTGTTTAAGGTCAAGTCAATCTTACTTATTTTTCACATTGATTGCTAATTAAGTTGGTATGGTGTGTAAATGTCAAGAACACGATACTGGATAAACTTTGATGTCCTGCATATTTTCCCCTTAATACTGGTAATTTGGGTTTTATTTTAACATCACGCTGTATGTTCCAATATTGTCCGTAATGTTATTAAACTCCTAATTTACACGTCTATGTCCCTCTGTGTAAATGACTTCTTCAGAGAAATACAAAGTATGCCATAATCATATTTTTATTGAATGGGCATCTCACCAAAGTAACATGCTGCTTCCTAATGGCACCACATTGGCAGTATTTCCCCAACTGTGTTTGTTGTTTGATTTTGTGAGCTCGGAGAACCCGCTTGCTGTATGTCTTTTTTGTCATGTTTTAATATCTTTCACGCTGTGTATTCGGCCTTGCTGACTGTGCTGAACAGATATCAGCAGACCGTAGAGGAACATTCTTATCTTCTGTGCCACATCACACCCTCACAAACTAGCTTCAGCTCTGCACTGCCTGAGGAGTCCATCTCACTACCCCACCACCCTTCTTCTCGCACTCACTGTCATAACAATTTTAATTAAACAGAAATACAGAAATTTTTTTTCACAGTATGCGATAGCTATAGATGTTCTTCGGATTGCATCGCTGAGGCATTTTTTCAAAGGAACGGTTCACCCCAGAATAAAAACGTCTATCATTATTTACTCACTGTCATGTTATTTTAAACATGCATGACCCAGCTAACAGGAAATGTTTTCAGAACATTGGCATATAGTTACATATAATATATTTCAAAAACATTATTCCGTTAGTGGGATATTTGAAAAATGGTACAGAATACTTTTTTTTAATGTTCAGTAATGTTAACTTTTCAAATAACATTTATTTTATTGTTTTTATTACTTAATGGAAATGTTAGGGAAACGTTCTTGCAACCTAAAATTGTTAGCTGGGTGAGTTCTGATTTTAGAAGAGTTGGAATATTGTACACAAATTGTATGAAACTTTTTTGCAGTAATTTTGCATCCTTTGCAAAGCTTGAAACCCTCTGTCCCCAATGGGGTTTAATTGCAAGAGTGACAAATACGATTTTCTTTTTGTGATTCATGGAAGAAATAATGTGATACAGATTTGAAACGACATGAGTAAACAATGACAGAATTATCATGTTTGAATGAACAATTTCATTACACACTTTCAAATTAATTATTAAACTAGAAAAGGTAAATATTGTTAAGGGAGAGAAATGAGATGAAATAACATGTTGACATTTGATTAAAAGGTTTGCAGAAGGGTAAGACTGCATAGCAGACTCTGGAGTGACATTCTGTGCTAGAGGGGTTATTGGATTTGGAAAGGGGCCTGTCAATGTACATCTATGACAGGTCTGCCAGAAAATCACCATCTAACTTCATGGCCTCAGGTCATTCAGTCACACAACATTCAGTTCAAAACATTTTAAGAAGAGTTTTGGTATTTAGAGTTTGCGGCAGAGGAAGTCACTTGGCGGGTTGGTGTTGAGTTTGAAGGAGTTTGAGTACAGGCAGCAGGGATTGGTGTACTTATGAAGTCAGAAGAGCAGATCATTTCTGCTTTATCTTTAGTGATTATTATAACAGATCCTGACAGATTTCCTTTCAGTGTCTGGGCTCCTCAAGTACTGTGTGTAGCAGACGTTAAAAGATTAAGACAGACATATCTTAGATGATTCTTCTAGGACCTTGTGAGAGTGCTCAAGACTCAATCTGACATATTTTTCATGTCAAAGCCTGAAGTTAAAAGCCGTGAGGTCTTAAAGATGGATCTCTGGCTCAAACCGTGGGGCCATCCTTCAGCATCAGCAGGTCTGAGGCTGAACAGCCATGTGTGGGCATTATTAGAACAATGCTCACTGTGTCAGCAATCTGGACCCTCCATAATTAGAAATCTGACCATGTTTGAACCCACAGGCTCCTTTTCCCTCTGCTGCACTCTTGGGCATCACTCAGCACTAGAAGACTGATTGAATTCCAGTCACTTATAGCTGATTGTTAAATCGAAGAATGGAAGAGGGTGTTATGGCCTGTCTCTTGTTGTTTTGTTGTCTTTAATCAGAAGATGCAGGTTCAAAGTTTTAGTCCTTCAGTTTTCCCATGGGCGGATACATGTAGCATCTCCAGTTTTCAGAATGCTGGAAACAGACAGGTGAGAACACAATCATAGTGAACAATCAACACAGACTGTTTTCAATACAGCTTTTTTAATTGTTAACAAGTTAAGAATGCAGTGTTGGCCTTAATGGTTTTCTAAATAAATAAATAAACTTAACGCTTACCTCTGCTTCCAATATTGTGTTGTTTTTTTAATTTGATTGTTGTTTAATTAGCTAGCACAGTATACTGCAATATAGAATTAAAACACATACACACACACAAGATATACATTGTACACTCAGCTGTAACAGCTCAGACAACCCCCAATAATGCATCTACTCTTCTAAAGCAAATGTTCTTGACATTCTGTCCCACCATCTTATGTGACTTCAGTTCATTTATTGAAGCAGTAATCTGACCAAAGTAAGTTACTTAAGTGCACTATGATGCCACAAATATATGTATTCAGGGGTCACTATATGATCACATTTGTAATATCTGTATTACCTGACAAGACCCATAATTAGGATTCTGTGCATATACTACTTTTATCTTCTTAAATATAAATTTTTGCTTTCTTTTAAAGACTTTGTAGTTTAATCTCCTTTTAATTCATTGCACACATTTTATAACAAAGTTTCATTGGCCATTATAGAAAATATAAAAATACTAACTAAATACTAATACTAAAAATACTATTTAATAGTAAAATCTCCCTTAATTTTCTGTTAGGTGATTCATTTTGCAGCTAGAAATCTCAAAGGGCCACTAATTGTCTCCCAACTATCACAATCTTGTAAGACACTGTGTAAAAAACAAACCCAAAGCTGTAATTTCACACTTTAGCCTGTTTACCCAACAGATACAAGCTCTTCTACATGTTGAATCAATCTGTGAGAGAAGAAGAAAAGAGTAGCCGGATACAAATGGTTTTGTCTTTTATCGCTCCACTTCAGAGGGAGAGAGCCCATTAGACTTTCATAAATGTCTGTCCAGACAAGTCCAGCCAGTCTCACCTGACCGACATTCAATCAGATGTGTTGCTGATATGCAGTTCTCACGCCCTCAAAAGTAGTCCTGAATACCATTTGTGCTGCACAATTCCCCATTCTAATTCCCCATTCTAATTCCCCATTCTAGGCTGTGGGGGATGCAGCAAGTCTAGCATGCTAGAATATACAGCATTGTTTGACTACTGTGAGGCACCTGAGTTGGCTCTTTAAAACGCTGAAAGAGCGCTTGATTATAGTGGGTGTCTGGATACATGCCCGGTTTAAACTTTCTTCTGCATTATTTGATAAATAACTGATCTCATAATCAATAAAAATGTAAACAGACATCTTTCATTAAAACTTCATTACCGTTACAACAGAAAGAGGTAGATCATTTATACAGATATGCACAACAGATGCATACATAACCATGTTTTTTACAATTTAATTAATTTATCTGGCATTTCAGGAAATGTTTTGAACCATGGAACACTCTTTAATGGCATATGCAAAGCAACCTTTTTCACCTCACCATCATAACAGATGTCTCAAGGTTGTTTTGTCAGCATGACTGGATGTGTCCTCAAAGGCCTTTCACAGAATTGATCTCTTTGTGAAACAATGGCGATTATCATAATATAATTTGATGCTGCTGTGTAATGGAATGGTCTTTTAATGTTTAGCCTGTTGATAATGAGCGTACAGCACTGAGTATTTCCCCAGAAGGAGCACAGAACCTACTGCTGCGTCACATACTGTCTGACTGTGAGACAAAAAGATGAACACACAAGTTACACAGGAAACATATGTGCAGTAAACGAGAACTGCATTGCTTTATATTTTGTAAAATAATGTAAAATAATGTTTCTTCATTATTAATTTTTTTTATTTTTACTTACAAATACACTTGAAACCTCTCTTCCCAATAAGCAACACATTTAAGGTTTGCAAAGGTTTGTGGGAGTTGTTAGTATGCATTAGCATTATAGGTACTGTAGTTCCAGAGCATGTTTGCTATGCTAATGATACAGATAAATCTAATATAAACATAAAAAACTCAAGTGATATCCAGTTGAATCCAGTTATTTAGTGGAAAAAGAAACAGGATTAAAATAAAAAAGAAACCACTTCCAATGTAAAAAAAATGGTCACATAATATTTTTACATATAATGTAAAAATAAAAATAAATAGTTACTTTCTATAATCAGTAACACAACATTGTAAACGGCGACTTTTAGTAAGTAACATTTGCCAACACTAAATGTGTGCACACCCTCAAAACAATCCTTACAAAGCCATGAAAGCAAATCTTTTGATTTCCTTTGACTGGCTGTATGCTGGTCAGGTAGCTCCTGGGACTGAATGAAACAATCAGGCCAATCAACACTGTTCAGGATCATGCTGCCATAAATCACACATATGATTCTGACCTTCCAAATACTGCATTCATCAGTCTAATGGCTGGATGTGAGCCTTTCAGATATAGAGAATAAGAATCACCATATTCATGTGCTGACTCATATGGGGCTCCAGTTCTTGACCTACTTGCATTGCTAATGCGAAGGACTTGGCTTGGTGTTCAAGGGGTGATAGGTCAATATCTCATACGGATCAGATAATGCGAGAAGCCTCTGGGAAGCATTCTCACTGTGAAAATTTGATTTATTGTGTGAATTCTAATGTATTTCTTAAACAAACACACACAAAAAAACTTTATCTGTGTTGCTCTGTTTCAAAATGTTGACGGAGGCAGCTGATTTTAAGGCTGTTTTCAAAAAAGCTCTCTTAAAGGCATAGTTTATGTATTTGTAAAAAAAGTTGTCGAAAAATGTTACCGACTGACAGCCTCGTTCCCCATTGACTTACATTGTATGAGAAACAGCAATATCAACATTATTTATAATGTTTCTGGTTATATTCCTTTGTGTAAAGAAAGTCTTGCAGGTTTAAGGGAGTTAAAATTAAACAGAATTTTTATTTTTTAACTAAAAAAAAACCTAAAGGCTTTATTTTGAATTAAAGGCTAAAGACATGTTAACTATAGGGTTATTTGTGCTGCCTTTTAAGAAACCCCATGTAGGCCAAGTTTGTATGCAGCATCACATGTACCCTTCATACAGCTGTTTACATAATCAGTAGGTATATAGGCAGTGAGGTGTTACTATATTTTGGAACAGAGCTAATATACTGTATGTGTGGATATGGGAATATGCAGAGGAATGCAGTTGACTTCTCACCCCCTCTCCTGAATCTCTGAGGGGATGTTCGCTATTTGAACTTGGGTTGATATTGTTTTTTCAGTCAATTGTCCAATTCAATCAGTCAAGACTTCAATTGAGTGGGGTGATAATCAATTACTGTCCAACGATTCGCAATTGAGACCGTCAAATTAGTCAGAGACTCCAGAATATTGAAGAGTCAGTGACACAATCTATTGCTTTCAGACAAGATGCTTATCTGAGAAACACGTACGTCCTGGCTCACCTTGATCTGACTTTATATTGCACAGTTACATAGTAATCTAAGAGCATCATGACTGTGGGTGTAAGAACATGGGGGCTGGGATCTCCAGAAGGGGTGAAAGCTTTTATTTTCACAGAGACAAGTTAGAAAGTCCAAGGTCACGGTGTTCTTGGATGCTACAGTTTCACACGTACATCACAGGCATATGACAGAACACCTGAGGAGCAGTGAAGAGGAATATAAGAGCAGAAAAGAGGAAAAAATATCAAAACAAGAACAAGAGGCAGGCTTTGAAATTAAACACAATTCAGTCACAATAATCTTCAATTTCCATCTCTGCTGTCAAATATGGAGCTAAATAAAAATGTTACACAAGCACGTTTTTGTCGTTCTGATTTTTTGTGTGCAAGGTAATGCGAGACCCTTGCAGCCTCTGTGGATCAGTTTGTTTCTGACCTTGTCCCACGCATGCACTTGAAACTTCACATTGCATCATAATCAGCTACAGTGATTTGAATGCTTTTAAGCATTCATTAAAGAAATAGTTCACTGACAAAAATAATTCTGTCATTACTTACTCACCCTCATGTTGTTCTAAACCCACTGTGTATGCTATTTTTCCTATTTTTTTCATTTCCGATAACCAGCCAGACAGATAACCTGATAACCAAATAATAATCGTCCTGACTGATCACCTTATGAACATCTGAATAACAAAAATATACTGATGATGCTTCATACTTTCATTAGTCTCTAACAAGCATTGTATATTGCTCAACAGATTAATTGTTTATGGAAATTCAAATACATATTGTATACATTAATCATTACTCAAATTCCCATGACATCTACAACTATTGGAATATATTTAATAGCTCATTCGAATACACATTTAACACAATGTATGTTAAGCATTGTACATTGAAATAATATTTGTGAAAGTTATTAATTAAAAATAAGATATATGAACGCTTTAAAAGCCCTACTAAGAGGAAAAGCTCTGCTCATGAATATTAATTAGGTTACGTAACGTTTCGTGACGTATTGGCTGATGACAGACAAACATTAAGTGAGCTAAAGCATCCCGGTGTCGTACTAATAGTCGTACTTTCCAACCCTGCAAAAATTAGTATGCGAAACGAGTAGTGTGTCCCAGTCCTCGGTTAACAATATGCGGGAAACATACAGGTGCAGCCGATTTTGTTTACTATGCCTCTGACACTTAGAAAACTTTTCTATCCTGTGAGGCCAAAGGAACTGAGGAGTCCCAAAAATTCAATAAGGTAAGAATAAAAATACCGGAAAACTATAAACCGGGCTGCTCTTTGTAAGTGTAAGTCATACAGGTACACATAAATGTATTTCTTGAGGTAAATTGTACGTGTTTAACAACACCTGAGTACATTATTATCGCGGTTGTTAGTACGTCATAGGTGAGCGAACATACAGGTCACGTGACAATGAAAACATTGCGGCGTCTGATCGGGCGCTTTACCAAGACGCGGTTTTGTAAATCGTCAACAAACGCGGGTTATCATCTTGCCAAACACTGACAGAAAGGCTAAAGATGCCCGTGCATGCATTACAAACACGTTTTTCTTGTCACTTTTACGCTTTTAAATAAACGAAGCATGAATTTCCACCGGGCTGTACTGCAGGTGGCCTGAGACGTCAGTGTAGCGGGGGCAACAAGTTGGTGTCCAGTGAGAAATCACTGCTGTCTGGTGTCAGCTGCTGGTGCATTTGTTTTCTCAGCTCGATGGAGGACAAGTTTACTTATGTAATGTGCCATAACAAGCAAACCCCGCATCCTAACACATACACTCACACACACAAAGGCACAGAGCGGAAATGATAGATATGTGAGTGCTTTATGAGCACATGCAGCCCTGGGCCGGTAATGAGCTAGAGTATGAGTTTGAATGAGTTCACTGCACAGAGCGACTTTAATGAAAGTCTATTGACATCAGCCCAAGCAGGACAAGGTAAAGATGACATATGTCCAATAATAATCAAAGTGAACTTCAACTATATGTCAAGTGCTTGTTTTCGGGCCTCGTTCTGTTTTTGAAGCAGATTCACGGTAACAACAAAGACCTGAAGACTTTTTGTAGTTGTTGACTGGTTTTATTTTTAATTAGTGGGATTTATGAATTCCTGCATTCATGAATGAATTTCCATGCTGATCTGTGCTGATTTGGTGCCAGTGGTTTAGCATGGCCATTACGTTTGCTAGCAAAAATGCTTGTTTTTCTGCTGAAACTGACTGACCAGTGATTTCTTGCTGGTTAAGCTAGGTATAAACTTTATTATGAGGTATTCCCCAGCATTCTGACAGTAAATCAGGTTGTGTGATTATGTGGCAACGCTTCTGCTCTTAAGTTACAGCGAAATGGTTAAGTTAATGTGGTGATGAATCTCAACATCTGCTTGAGTAATAAAACATATGGGAACTGAGATGATCTGTGCAGTTTCAGTCAAAGTCATTTAAATTTCCTCAATTATTGAAGCAACTATGCTTGGCAGGGCTGTGGTGACGAGGCTTATACAACACGGCCGCCAATGGAGCTTTTTGGAAAGCAAGCTAAAGTGTGTGCTCGTTTCTGAGCAGCGCTCGTGAAAATGAGCTGTAGATGGAGTACTCAGGAGTGCAGTGATGAAAAACTAGCATTGGCCCTTCTCGCATCCTGAATGAGATTTGTAAAGCTGATGCTTTTGGCTTTCTGGTGAGGCGTAAACCAGTTAAATGATGAGAGACTAAGACTGGATCTATTTACACAAAGTTGTGTTTGATGTGGTGAGCAGAAACCATGTCAGAATTCATCTGTTTAATTAAAAAAAGATTGATGTGAAAGTATTATAGGATTTACTAGAGCCGTTAGGCTTCTAGCCACCAAATATGATAGATTTGGTGGATGTTGTATATGTAGATGTGTACATTTCTGCTTTGAAATATACACACAATTAGATGCCCCTTGTGATGAGTTTTATATTGCTGTCGCTTTGTATTTTGACACCTACATTATCAGTAATACCGGGAACATCGAGTGAAATTCTTTTTCATGCTTAAAGTGTCAGGATTCTCCAGGCTGGAGAAAGCTGTCTTAAAGAATAGTGTACTTGTATTAGCACGCTTGGAATGCCTCTCGTCCAATCAGAGCAGAGGAACTCTTGTATAAAGCCAGTATTCATCTAAAACATCTATATTAAATAGATCTTGAATCTGTTTGAAGAGCAGCTTGATTTGATTAATTCAGTGTCAGACCAAGCCAAAATGCTCAGTTAAAGTGTGAGCACAGTTAGAATGAAATTAGAGAAAAGACAAACTTGCAATTAAACATTAACCAAAAACATCTGCCTTAAAAAGACTCACTGCTTATGATGCAGACAGATTAGAGGCAACTACTGATTTACAAATCTAAAATAACCCATCTTACATCTACCTTGGGGCAAGTTGTGCCGTTGGACCACTTTTGTTTTCATGGTCATATTTCTTTGGCCCTACTATAAGTTATACTCACTTTAATCTAACTTAAGTTATTAGTAGACATTTTGAAATACAGTTAGGAGTATTAGTTCATTTTATCCTTACAGTACATATCTTTAGTAAAGAGTGACACAACTTACCCCACATGCTGCCAGCTAAAAAATGTTCCTTTAGAGTGATGTGTTTGGAGTTTACGGTACTGATGTTTTCCCATCAGTGTGTCTGTTGTGTGGTTGTATGTCTGTGGTTGGAGGTAGCTGGCGCTTATGGCTCAGCTGCTGCCTGTGTCTGATTTAAGGCCCAACTTCAGGAAATGCCTACTCATAAGTCCAAGCACGTCACAGTCTCCATACCAGAGGAAGTTCACTGCTATTCACCAGCACTGATGCCTAAATGAGACTCTTCTGTCCTCCAGCGGCCTCATCACAGACACACCTCTCTCTCTCACTCTCTTGCTCTCTCTCTCTTTCGCAATGTCAGATAACAGCACTTATTTTTTCTCAAATACTTTATTCCCATCATTTCCTGCTCCAGCTTTGTGATGAATCACTGTTTCTTCTGGTTAGAGGCCCACCAAACTAATTCCTCTCTGGCTCCCGACACTTTGCGCCTTCGTTTTCTGTCTTTTTTGGCTCATTTAGGAGTCAATTTACTGCACGTTTTAATGAAGATGTGCTCTCGAAGAGTGACGAAATTAATGCACAAATAAACCAGAGGTCTTTATAATTTGCCATCAGATTTGATGAACTTGTAAAGACAAACACATCACAGGTGGGGAATGTTAATATTCATTTAATCACATATACAAAGTTGAAATGGATATAATTTATCGTGACATCACTTCAGGGTCTTCAGAAAACTTTATTCAGTTTTGTGAAGGATGGGGGAACAAGGAGCCCTGCAGGGTTTTTTTTTTTTTTTTTAAAAAAAAAAAAAAAAAAAAAAAAATAATTTGAATTTGTTATCAATTTAACATTTATAAAAGTTGTCGAAAACACACCTTGTGTCTTGCATAAACAATCCACAACTTATCTAGTAATATTTAGCATTGATTATTCTTTTCCGCTGGTTTTGATTGAATGTAGAAATTGTACAATTATAAATGCAAAGATGAATTTGATCACTTTTGTATGATGATTTACATATTCTTTCACAAAGATCCAGTGCATGCTGTGGTGGTGCTGTTTCTCGGTCCTGTTTATCCTGTTTAATCTTTGATGTGCATTTATTTGGCATTAAATTTGTTACCGCTGTTATGTTTTGAAAGTTGAAATCAGTTGCTTGTGACTTCAGAAGTTCTGCGACGCCTTATTAAAATACAAATCTACCAACACCAGCTGTGAATTGAATCTTAGTAGAGCAGATGCGATTTTAATGCCTGCGGTTCCTGAACTATCACAGTGTCAAATCCTACGTTTGTTCTGATTTAGAGTCAACCAACAGAAGACCAAATCTTCAACTGTTCTACTTTTAAAAACAGTGTATACCAACTGCACACATCAATAACTTATATACCATTCTGTTGTTTTCCACTGACTGAGACATTATACCTCACAATTCAATATATCATGACAAATTGCAGATGTCAGGTCAAGCACTGTTCCAAGTACACCCTACATGCTGCAAAATTAAGTGTGTACATCCAGAACTGCTGAGCTTAAGGTTTTGGAAATCGATCTGTGCTAACTGGCTGGCCCGCTCCATCTCTACTTTTCTCTTCACTGGTCCAATCAAAGCAGCGGTTCATCAGATAATCCCACACGGTGCAGCATAACATCATCATTTCCCAGTCTCATTGTGGCTTTGAATTGATGACTGTGTTTGTGCATTGTAGCATCCGCTAGTCTTTGTGTCAGGTAACGCTTCCAGTCGCGTGACTTGCGTTTACCTGGGAAAACGCCAGGCTGTAAGACAGGCCGTGAATTCTAATAGCTTTATCGGTTCCCTGCAGCTGGCTTTGGATTTTTCCACCAATGGTCTTCTCCCACAGCGCATTGCATATGCCTTTTCGATTGGGGTCATGGCTTAGGCTGATAGTGAACTGTATGCCTTCATAACTGGAGGGCTTCCCATGGCGGCCGTCAATCTGGACACGTGCACCAGATTGGCTGGTGGTCTCGGTACAGCTCGGGATTCATTCCACCAGCTTTTATTGTGTCATTCTATGAATTACCAATGAAGATTGATGACATTGGCACACAACAGTGACAATGAGTCCAGGCTTTGAATGTGACTCGGATTTCATAAATTGAGTGTATGTGGAGTGTGGTCGT
Organism: Chromobotia macracanthus; assembly: GCA_036877525.1. Taxonomy (NCBI): domain Eukaryota; kingdom Metazoa; phylum Chordata; class Actinopteri; order Cypriniformes; family Botiidae; genus Chromobotia; species Chromobotia macracanthus. The sequence continues at coordinate 3,924,247 of JAZGTH010000040.1, forward strand.
GAGAGAGTAGTCGTGTGTGTGTGTGTGTGTATGTGCTGTGGAATTGAACTTAGAAGAAAGAAAATGCTTTTACTGAGTCACATTTTTATCTTATCTGAGAGTGCTGCAGTCTTTTTTGTAAATTTCATTTTGGGCTTTGTGCAAGGAGAGTGGAAAAGAGACAGGAAATTATTTAGAGAGAGAAAGGGGAGGAGACACATCATAGGCCAGATTTGAACCAGTATATCCCACAAGAGCATCAAAGCTTAAGATATTGATGGTCTTATTTTTATTTTTAAAAGTCAGTAGGTTTTAGCTATGTCACAGCCCGGAGGTGTGATTGTTTTTTCTTTTACTTGCTAGTCGGTTACAGGTGGTTACTGGTAAAAAAAAAAAAAGTAGTGCAGCGATATTATGATTTTTAAAAATGTTTTTTCAGTTTTTTCAGTCAACTTTAAAACGTGTACTGTGCCGACATATAGATGGCCTCAACAAGGACCAAAAGCTACAAAGCTCCAACAAAAAATTAATTTGATGGAGCCTTTAAATCAAACATAATTGGTGAAAGCTGAATGAGTCTAAATTTGTTCCTCCACTTTTTTCTCCATCTTTGTGCTGTGACTTGAGCAAATCTTTGTGCTTGTGTGTGTTTGTGTTAAGGGAAAAATATTTCTTTGCTTGGTGAAAGTGAGATGTCTGGATTGTTTTTGACAACTGTGAATAAGTAACAATCAAAACAGTGCCAGCCAGGAGGCAAAAAACATCCAAAATGTTGAGTCCAGACTGAGATTTATGCCTGGCTCTGCCATGTTCAGGCCTGCTCACTGTCTGAATGAGCACCTGTGTGTGTGTGTGTGTGGGTGCGTGTGCATGTGTGTGTGCTGAGAAACTCATTAGAAGCTGGAGTGCCTCTAGGATTACAGATGTAGCAATTACATTTGACGGTGCATTCATTATTATTAATGTTGAATATTGTCATTTAAATATGCAATGGAATCATTATAACATCTTTGCGTATGTTTATGTTGCTATTGTGTCTACGTAGACTTATTTATTTGCTTGTTTATTTGTTTGCTTGTTTAATGAGAGTCTTTTCTACACTAAAGAGTTTTTTGGTGGTTTAAGGAAGACTTTAACTCAAACGTAACCAATTAAAAGCAGCTGATCAGTCACATTCATATTCTTATTTATATAGCATCAAAACAAAAGTTTAATCCATTAAACAAGCAGGAAATGTAAAATTTGCATTTTATTGTGTATGTTTGTACACCATCTTTATTCACAACAGAAATCTAAAATCTGTTTTTAAGAGATGAAGCCTTGAACCTTGAATTTCCTTCACACATGTAGTACAAAATGCATGAAGAGAAAATTAGCAGACTGTGCTTCGTGTAAAGGGTATGTATTTTAAAACATGCCTTGCAGTCATTCATCTAATGGCACATTCAGCGAATCACAAATAAATCAGAAGAGCGAACTTAAATAAAACAGTCAAATAAAACAGAAGTGAATATAATCTAATCAGAAATTGCCAATTTCACCCTGAGACAAAGCTAATGTGTTCCGCATGTTTGATAAGGAGTGGAGAAATGCGATCTGTGAGATTAACTTTAATCTCTTTTAAACCCCCATCAAGTGAAACAACAGCATGAATATTCATAACCGCAACAACAACCCAGAGTTTTTTGCATCACAGTTATTACCTTAATTGAATTCATACAATGATGATGAACATGTCTGTAAATTGGAAATGTTTAATTGGGGCAACATTGTGTTTATTAGACAGAGGATTGAATGGCATGTTCTTCACAGCAGATAATATCTCTCCCTCCCAACTGTTCTCTAAGACCTTTCATGAGTGTTTCTTAACTCTTTCAATCAGACCTCACATCTCCAGATGCCTGCCAGAAAGAATAAGAGTTGATTTCATCTCAAAACCTCAAAGACTTTGAAAGCATCATTTGTGCTTGTCAACGTATATTCATACTGCTTTCCTTCATACAAAACGAACACTCGACTTCCAAGTAAGTCGTCTGAAAGGAAACCGTTTGATTTATGAAATGAAGCCTCTCCATTTTCTAATCCCACTAAATGAGTCGGTAAAATAAATAACTTTTCCATTCAAAGCCAGTAAATGAAGTTCTACCTTTTCTAAAACTGTTTCTCCCACGCAGTCAAAAGTTTAGCTCCCTGTAGCAGTGTGGACAAACTTTTCTCCTCTTGAATGTATCACAGCATCATTACTGCAGTGTTGTATTATACGGTCTGCTGTCCCGTCTTCCCACAGTGCTGTCTTCTCTCCAGCCCCTCAGCCATTGGCATAACTTTTAATCTTTTGTGAGTGCAGAGAGAATCTGGGTCCTTCTTCAGCTCTGATGTCTTCCACCAGTGGTTAGAGTTATAGAGAAAGCAAGACAGAGAGAGAGATGGAGACGGAGTTGAGCTACAGCTTCAGTCCTTGGCCATTTGTGCAGCTGTCTACATTACTGAGTGGGAAGATGGCACTACAGGAGTACTGAACACAGTCAAACTGTCTCACTTCTGCCTGGGGATAGAAGGGTTTGCTTATCCCTACAATCTCTGCCAACTGTAAGAGATTTTTGTATCAGTTATCTGCTTAGTCCCCAAAACCTCTAAATAGAGCCACAGTTTTGATTTTTTGCAGTTATGTAAAGACAAATTAAAAATTTTGGAAGGAAAATGGCTATAAAATGGCCATTTGTGGGAGGAATTTGGACTGTGATTCTGTTTGGAGGCCTGACAATTTTGATAGATTAAAAAGCAGCACCTCAGGATATGATCCTGTTTAAATGTAATTGTTAAATGGAAGGCCTCATTTTATTGTAATAAGAGGTTTTAAATTCCCCACATTCAGACAGTAGTTGTACAGTACTTTGCTGTGACATTGTGCTAAACAGTAACTATGTAAAGCCACACCATGTCTTTAAAGTACCTTTGTCATTATGTAAAACCCATGCATGCTAATAAATATGGTAATCATACACAAGTTTTTTGTTGTTATAAGATTTTCTTTGTGGTTATACATACTGTACAAACTGTCTTTCTGGAAGACTGCCAAAGCCTAACATAAATATCCCTGAAAAATTTGATCCTTTGCTAATCGAAAGGTTGTAGGTTCAAACACTTCAAGGTGTGATTTATAAACCTTGTGGGTTTGGCTAGACTCCTTACTGTCATTCCAGCGAAAACAATTCCTGATGCTATGGCACACAGTGGCATTCTGGAGAATGATGTGCTTCCAGCGTTTTGGCAACAGTTTAGGGAGAGCCTCTTTCTGTTCCAGCATGACTGTGGCTTTGTGAACAAAGTGAGATCCATTTAGAAGATCAGAATCCCACAGAACACCTTAGAAATGAGTAGAAATGCTGTCTGTTATTCAAAATCAACATGTGATCTCACGTATGCTTATGTATGAATAAGAGTATCCCAGATAATAATTTTAAGATGTAAGAACGTTTCTGTAGCATTTCCATTAAGTAACAGAAATGTCAAAATGCTGTTTTGAAAGGTTCTTGGAATGTTCAAAATGTCCAGTTTTTAGACGTTGTATTTATGTTTTTCGTTATAAAAACATTAGTTAAACATTTTTAAATTCTGTAACATTTTTAAAATGTTCCAAATTTTCTTGATAACTTTAAGACAACATTAGCCAGCGTTCTGAAAACTAACCTGTTAGCTGGGTAATCCCTTTAGACCTGTTCTAGATCTGATGGAAAGCATTCCCAATAGATTGTACACTGTTAGGAAAGACCAGCTACCTATTAATGCCCTGATTCTAATATTAAATGCTTAAACAGCACCCACGGGTGTGGGATTTGTCTGTATGCTGGTTTATGCTGGTTTGGCCCAGGTCTAGCTAGTGGAGCAATGCAGCCTTATGATTCACTACTAAAAATTCTTAACTAGCTCAGCCAGTAACTACCTTAACCTTCTCTGATCAACCAGCTTTATCAGAAATAGCACACCATGCATCTAAAACACACCATATGCTGGTGATTAGCAGTGCTGGTCTTTTCAACAGGGCAGGTTGCCCCATTGCATTTAAACTCTTAATAAATATGGATCGGAAAAGTTGCTTTAGAAAAAGTGACTTATATGACTGTATACTCTTCTAGCCATTAGCTATGTATGTATTTCATGTGGGTTTTAAGGGCTGTTACACTGTATATACTTAAATTCTCTGATTAAACAGGCATGTTAAATAGAGCATGCTTACATTTGCCCTAACTCTCCAGTTAGTCTTATTGCTAAGTTGCAGTAATAGCTGCTTATTATAGCAGTCACAGGTGGGAGCTGTCAGCATTGCTCATGCAGTTTTGGTGTTAGCGCAAAGTGATTGGGCCATCACAAGGTACATTTTTACTCCTCGTCTAAGAAAGGGCAACATTAACATGCAGTGAGGTTACATTAATGTTCTTGATCTCGTGAGTGACATTTACTTTCTCATTTAGCGTAAAATTATCTTGCAGTATTGCGCAGAGGCATGTTTAGAATGCTAATGACTGTCAGTGTCTCTGTTCTTGAGCACATGTTACAAATCCATTTAGCTTCAGTCAGGATTCACAAACAAGGTGAGACTTTGAAGCATGTCATGTTGTTTTTATAAGCCAATGAGATTTTAGGTTGCATCTTGCCCCTCAAAGCACAAAGTTGAGTGGCAAAAAAATTAAATGTGCACAAGAATATCGAATGACATTATGAAGAATTGGAGAGGGAAGAGATAAAGCAAGGACGATTTGATAGTGAAAGCTAAATGAAAATAGTAAGAAAATGAAATGAAATATTAAGTTGAACTATTATTCAGTCTTGCATGCGAAGATACTTTTTCTCAGGTCATTCTAATTTAAACACATTATATTGTGGTCATCTAACAACTTGGTTTTCTACTGTAAATGCCAGATCATTTCAAGGGCAGTTGTTTTGTTTATCTGTGCTAAACATTAAAAGGGATAGTTCACCCAAAAATTAACATTCTGTCATTATTTACTCATTCTTATGTTGTTCTAAACTCAAAATGTTTAAATAACCCATAGGTGATTAGGTTTTGTGGCCAGTTTTATTGTTGTTGGCCATTTATTTTGTCTTGGCCTAATGCATGTAATGCATGCAGGAAGCCGGAGATACATACTGTGGTGTTCCACATTAGCAGACCTCAGATGCTGTGGTTGAACCAATGACCGATGAACTAATGACTCCCTGCTTCTTCCAACAGGTCCGTCTGGTGTCGCTTCATATGGTGGGCTTAAGTGCAGGGCGAATGGGAATCTGAGATGTGGAGTGCTGCTCTGGAGCTGAGTGCCCATAACTAGACCCTCAACTTCCTGTGCCTCAAGATGGATTAGAGCTTAACACCTCTGGAGATCAAAGGTATGAGGTGTATAGTGATGAGCTTCCTCGTTATATCCGCCAGTCAGAGCTCCCGAGTCCCAGCATGGCACGAGAGCCCTATTCTTGTCTGTCTTAAATGTGCTGTGGACAGCTATTACCGTCCATTGAATATTTATGAATGTGGCAAAGATGTACAGAAGCGGTATTTGATGTACTTAATTGAACTACAGGCATTTTTCAAAGCTCAGAAAACAATGACGGACTGGAAACAACACTTATTTGCATCAGCACTTTGCTTTCTGTTTAGAAACCTGCCACGTTAGGCATACAGAACGAGGGGGCCTAGCCAGAATTATTGCCAACGTTACTGTAACTGTAGCACAGATTTATTGCTGGAGGTGCAGAGAGAGAGAGAGAGAGAGAGAGAGAGAGAGTGGAGCAATGCTGCCTTAAGTCACAAAGTTCTCCAGTAACCATGGCAGCCAATTTTTGACATGCATATAGCTGTCGGACAGTGGATTTGTGTCTTCTGTTCTTCAGTCATTTTTCAGGTATATGTACCCAATACATATACATTCCCTATTAACATGCGTTAACTCCAGAAGATTTTTTTTATTCTTTCCTTTTTTCATTCTTTTTAACAGGCTGAAAATTAGGTAAGGAAATTGTTGATAGTGCAAAGTGGAAAATGCATTATTGAACGAGTGATTTATCGAAAAACTAATGCTCAGAAAGAGAACATGAAAGAAGAGCTGGGATCATTCTGAAACTTCTCCTACATCCTGCCGAGATCAGAACAGGCAGAAGTTCAGAGAGCTTACACTGTCGTACTAAGAAGTGCAATCAAAACGTATTGCTGTGTTTAACCACTACCTAGTACAGTTTGTTATATCTACTGCGGTCTGTTGTTTGTGTAAATGTCATTACGGAATATAACTTTCAAAAATGCATTGTTGGCTGGTAATGGCAACACCTCATAAAGCACAGCCAAGGAAAAACATTATTGGCTTCTCACTTAAGGAGCTGGTCAGCCTGTGGAAGACTGGAAAATAATTGTTGCATCGCAGCTTCTAATGCGACTAACTGTTACTGCGTCTACTTAAATGGTTCCTTCGATTTTTAAATGTTTGATCTGATGCAAAGATCACATCATACGCTGTATTTTGTATGAATAATTGAAGTGAGAAACAAACACACAAGCAGTGTGATACTATAAGGTCTCAGTTGTTGAAACGCATAGGTGGCTCAGTAGAGTTTATGTCCCTGTTTACACCTGGTATTAACATCTGTCTCGAGTGATTCTATCTCGAGTCGTCAGCCAAGGCAGGTTGTGTCTCATCCATGTCTCTAATGTGTCTCCTGTGACCGCTTCTCAGATTTCAGGGAGGGTCTCTAATTTTATGACTGTAGCCATTATTTAATGTGTCAGCTGTAAGAAATATAAGAAAGTAATTCTTAAAAGAACCATTTCTTTCATATCTTTTTATAGTCTAAAGAACCTTCCACTAAGAAGAGCCTTTTGTGAAACAGGAAGGTTCTACAGACGTTAAAGGCTCTTTATGGAACCACACAGCCAAAAATGATAAAAAACAGTATATTTACTGCTGACCATCATCTGTTTCCGAGCAGTCATGTTTTCCTGTCTATCTTATTCTCAGCGGCCACACTGGGTCGATCCTGTTTCACACTGTTTTCATGCAACTTCCTGCGCAGATGGAATAAGCACTGGTTTATGTGTGTGTGCTTACAGCCCACAGTTTCACAGTCTTCACTTCTGTCCTGTGCACCTGAAGGCTCTAGATAAGCCTCACTGATGCTTGTCTGCTCAGGAGCAGATTACCTTGTAAACTGCAGGCACAGTGAAGAGGAAACGAGAGGGGGGGACCCGACTGACCTGAGTGGAGTAAATGTCTGCTGTGGTGTGGTGAAAGGTCGTGAGCATTGGCCATGTTTGCAGTGCCCTGTGTAGCCTGACAGTGAGGGAGTCTACTGACTCTGCTTTAATGCTGTGAAATCAGCTCTTTTACTGCTGCCGTCACACCTTTCCACTGCTGTCAGATCTTTATGACCTCAAAAGCACAGCCTTTATTGTTTGATCAGTAAAGGAGAGAGAAAAGTGAGAGATTTGCTTTGTTCCAAAACTTCTGAGCTGTCTTCTAAGGCAGGATCCTATAACCCTCATGGTACCACATGAATGACTGATTTGGACTGGTCTACATATTGAATGCCACTCAAATTGTGCTCTGCATGGAAGCCTGAATTCACAATTTCAGTATAAATACAGATAGAAGATTTTAAAAGAATTTTGTGTTAGCATATTGCTAAGATAAATTACTCTATACTTTACTAAGCAGACGTGTGCTTAATTCAGACGTGCGTATACATGACAAAAGTTTTGTCATTTGATGCCTGGCTAAAGTTTTTGCTTATTTCAAGTTTAGCTTTTATTGCTGGTGGTACGGAATCAATTGGACTGTATTTATATTCAGTGTGATTCATTCTTGTTTGATCAACTCCACTGGCGAAGTTGTTCCAATATTTGTCTGTCTACTTTTTAGAATGTCCAGCTGTTTCGGGGTACCAGAGGAATACAAAGCCGCAGATCGCCACACGATTCCTCTGTGTGCTTTCAAGGCCGACCCGCCCATATTTCTAGCACTTCTCTGGTGGAAAAATTGAATTATTGGGTGTGTTGTTTGATGTGTTTTACAGAGGAAATGCAGGCTCAGCCAGCTGAGGGTAGTTATGCGAGGATAATGTTTAAAAAGACAGATTCCCTTACAGCTGTCCATGCAGACAGTACTCTGTAACACGCCATGCATGCATTTTGAATGCAGAATGAACTGATGCATTAAGCACTGCAAGCTAAACCTGCACCCACTCAGTGGATACATGCATACATTATGTACAGCACTTTATTGAGGTACTGCTTAAGTATTCATAGTGCAGTGTAAAAATATTTAAATTCAATACCTTGCGGTGCTCTGTGGCATATTTGCTTCTACCATGTTTTTAAAACGAAGTAGACATTGAATGTTTGGTGTTCATCAGTGCTTTGCAAAGCATGTGAGCTGTGCAGTGAGAAATTAGAGCATGAAGTTGCCTGTAGCGCAGGACGGTTTTTATAAAAGTCAGAGTATATTTGTTTTGTTTGGCTCCATATTAACAGCCTAAAATGCAAGTGTTCATATACTATATGTGATCTGTGCTGGCAAAATGAGTCACAATGAGCAAATTTTTAAAAAATGAGTTCTTGTTACTTTCACATTCTCCTTTAAAACCTTGGAATCGGATAAAAAATGAATGAGCTGCACCTGTCTGAAGCACCAGTCATCGAGAAGCAGAAAAAAAAGGCATTTTTTTCATGGATTGTTAAACAAAGAAAGCTTTAGGAAGGTACACCTCTCAGAAAAATACAAATAAAGATAATTTTATTATAGATGTTTAGTTGCTATTTGAAGCAATGGGATCTCTGGAAAGGGCTTAATTAACAAGTTTTGTGAAATTAGACCAAAATTGACTTTTCAAATTGTTGTTGCCTGTAGCTTGCACATTCCGACTCATTTTGCCGGCATGGGTCACATATACTTGTACACTTGTACACTATAGAGATGCATCAGCTCTAACGTCACAGATTCTATATCCCTGTGTTGATATGATATGGTAACATATCACATGGAAGTAGGCTGTTTTTAATTGAACATTTATTTAAAGTAAAAGTTATTTTTCCAAATGACATTTCTGTAATAGCCTTAACACAGGGTGTACTTCCATCATTAATAATTTGAGTCATCTATTTGTGACCCACCCACCTTTAATCTGAATGTTATTTGTCATGACGTGGCCTGCTAACCCGCGGGTTACCCGCAGTGTCTGCGAATATAGCCGCTATAACTAATACACTGTATGGCAAAATATATGCAGAAACCCAAACAGCTGGCTCTTTACTCTTTTGAAAAGCTTGGAACATGGTTACACGGGTATGAATGTGACTGTAGGCCACAGAATTAAGATTTATCTTTACAGGCCCTTTATCTTTTGAATAAGGGGCCCAGCCAAACCTAGTAATTTAAAAAGGAGTCCATATACATATAGCGTCTTATGGTATCTTAACCATATCTTATGGTATGTGTGAGACTGTCAAAGCTCTAAAGGCCTTATTATTGTTCAGTAAGCATCACCAATTTGATGAACTTTGTGTCAGCCTTGCTAAATCAAAGTATAATAACAAGAGTGAAATTACTTAAATATTCACAGCAGGAAATTCTTCCCTACAGCTAGCTCTCACCCTCTTTCCCTAATAGTTTTCCAAATGGACTCAAATGGATTAAAAACTCTTTCTGCTGAGGTGTATTTGTGGTTCAAAACTCTTCCTGTATTCTCATTAATACTGGATTTGAAAGACGGGTTGGCGATGCACCCAGCTGTGTTGTTATGGCAATCCTCAGGGTCTTTGGCTGGCAACAGCTGTGTGCACTGAAGTTTGGCACTGGTAAATCTCACACATGGATTTTTGATTTTGGGAGCCACCTCTGTCATTCAGTTCCAATTTTGTCTAAGCATGAAGATCCAGATAACAGTCAGCGTGGGTGCTGCAGCATATGGATGGTGAGTTGGAGCAGGCCATAGAAGAAAAGCTGTTGTGATCAGTTGGCCATATAATTGTTCTATGCAGAGAAACAAGCTTAATTGAATAATGGATGTTCCTTCTGAAACAAGAGCAATTACAATGCTGTTCTGCCCCCCAGATCAGCTCTGTGAGCTCTGTTAGTAATACGAGGGAATCTGAACTTTCCTCTCCTTTGTGTAGTACCTGCTGTCTACGTGAACCAGAAATGAGCTGCGTTAGACGGTCTGTCGTGAATAACTCCTGTTGAGGCTACGTGAGTGACAGGCTCTTATCAGCAGGCTAGCTGGCTTATTGGAGTTCAGAGGGTCTGTGTGAATTAAAGACCAGCTAATTAAAATGTCCTGGAAACAAGCAAGCCCTGCTTCATTTATCTCTTGACGTGGTCGTTTTCTGAGATATGCACTACAAATAAAGGAGGGTCAGTGGCATAAATTCTAAATTCAACAGCATCTAATAGCCGATGCATTCAGCATTGGGGATTCTGAAAGGGGCGTACCCAGCTAACATTGAATGTTCTCAGAGCACTGGCTAATGTTCTCTAAAAGTTCCCTTAAAGTTATTACCTGTTCTTACAGTAATGTTAGTAGAATTGTTTTCTAACATTATATATCATATATCAAAAATGTTATAAGTTGTTAGTCTAACATTTTAAAAATGTTTTTTAAAAAAAAAAGATTTTATTAAAAAAGATTTACAAAAATGTTACAAAGTCCTTGCTGTTGTTGAGAGTAAATGGGTGCAAATCTTTGTGGTGATTCTCAACTTTAGGGCCCCTTTGGTGAAGGCCCTTCAGAGCCTATTATAATGCACAAAAAAATCATTATTTCTCTTCAGTTAGTTCAGTCTTCTCTTCAGTTAGTTCATTACTGAGAATGCAGTGTACAAATAACATTTTCATCAAAGCACATAAGAATTTGCTCCCTGCAGATGGCTTTGCTAATTAGCATGCTACCCTTAGGTTTTAGCTAACTCAATTGGTATTTCTTCAAAGAAAGAGTGTTTTTTCTACAAGCTGTTCTGCAGAATCATAGTCCATTCTTTAAACTTTATACATGACAGGTGAGGAGATAGTTGCCATTAGTAAAAATATTGGGTCCATCAAAGCTCAGCAAGATACACTTTGAAAAGTATCTTACTCTTATCTCATGATTTCGGGGTTTGACATAGCTTCATATGATGGAGGTAAGAACTGCTGTGAGTTTTTCTCTCCTTCCCAAAGTACGTCGTTATTACTTCCCAGGAGGCAAATATGGAGTGTAGTGATCTGGGAGAAGTGAGCCGGCCTGGAACGGATGGTCATTGTGATGTGAGGAGAGTAAGAAAGAGTAATGAAATGCAGCCGAGGAGACTTACCTTAACATGAGGCAGGTGATAGATGAAGTTAACGGTGGTGGCCTGCACCAGCAGAGGCATCAGTGACCAGCGCTATCATAACACATTTAGTCTTCCATAAAGTTCTGGTTTCTCTCTTTTTACTTTCCTTTGTTTTCCTTAGCAACACCTTGGAAACCACTGATCACACCTTAACAACAGCATAGAAACAACCTGGGTACTCTGGCAGTTTTTCACAAGCAAGCACTGTGCACAAATCTAGTTTGGCTTCTAATGTACAAGTATAAACACATCAAGGGAGCTAAGTTACCGTCTGCTATCCAAGGGCACAAATGAACATCTCTAATTTTACAGTGATTTCCTGTGTGAACAAACTAGCCCAGGCCGCAGATTTATCATTTTACATACCCTCTTAAATTGTGATTACCTGCCACTTGCTTCAGTAATCTATAAATCTGGGTTTGTTCCATTGCGTTATGACTTGGCTTATGTCCTGAGAGGGGTGGATCACAAAGCCAGAGTCGACAGGTGCAATAGCTCACAGAAGACAGGCCATGAAGTGAAGAAATGAAAGAACCATATCCCACACCAGTTCCAAATGAACGGTCATCAATAAGTTTATTGCACCCCAATGCCCCAGCTCTTCCCTCCACTTAGCATGCACTTCTCATAACTTGCCCGGCTGTGGAAAAATGCACAGTATGCTTACACGGGCAACAACTGATCAGGGTTTGATTTATTGCTGTTCTCCCTCAGAATATCTGTCATGCATCTGCTTTGTGTGTAAACAGTATTAGGTTCTCGTTTCTTAACACCTTCCTTATCATGCACCATTAATGAATTGCCTGAGAATTCTTGAGCCACAAAATGAACCCGCTATGTTTTCATTAGTTACAAAAACATTAAAAATGCTGTAACTTCTAGGGTTGTTGAAAAATCCAGTGTTTTTGACATTGTATTAATGTTATTGTTTGGTTATAAGAAAATTATTATTAACGTTTATTAAAACATTCCACAAACTACTTAAGAATAATATTTTTAATTTGATATATAACATTATCTACTAACATTAATGCAAGAACTTTTTTGATAACTTTGAAAATGTTAGCCAGCATTCTGAGATTGTTTCCTGTTAGCTTGGTTGCCGCTCACCGAAAGCTTAGAACAAGCATGACAGCATAAAACCAAAATGCATTGCACCCATTTTCTGCTGAAACGTTTTTTATCTCTGCTGCAGTAATCACATTCCTTAACATCTTCTATATTTTTTTATTTCACATTTCACAAGTTAATCTAATAAGCACAGAGAAGTGTAGTGACAGTAAATTCAGATTAGTTCCGCAGCTGCGAGTGCGATCAGGAAATCGAATATTGCTTTGTGTAAAATGTTTAAGGGGCAGAGTAATGCATCTCTTCAAGACCTGCGGCCCACATGTGACACATGCTCGCCAGCATAACCACAGTGTCCTTGGAGAGGTAATCTTCATCATATCAGAATGTCAGATGTTTTATCCTGCATATATGTCAAGCCAGTATGTTTCAGGCATTGGGCCATTGGGACAGTTCATGATGCTATATTTAGATTTATTATGTTATTAACATGTACAGTAACATGCACCGGCTCATATACTCAAGCTGTCATGACAGAACTATTTCACCAGTACTATTGGAAGCATAAATCTTGACCTCCTCATGATGCAGAAATGCCTTTTTGTTTTGTTCTGTGGTGTTTCTGTTTTCTTTTGCTCAGTGAGCCTTGTAAATGTACTGAATGCTTTTAAAGGAACAATTCACCCCCCCAAAAAACAGAAAATCTGTCATCGTTTACTCACCCTTATGTTGTTCAAAACCAAGATGCTGTTCAAGATGCTGATCTGTTTCCATTAAACACGAAGAGAATTTTTCTTTTAAAGATTGTAGATCTTTGAAAAAGAATACAAACCATGAGATATCAAGCTTTAAAAAAGACGAAAAAATAGTTTAAAAGCACCATAAAAGAACTCCATAAAAGAACACCATAAAAGAACTAAAAGAAAAGAAAGAAGAAATAATTGCACTATTTTCCAAGTATTTTTTTTGTTTATGTTTTTCCTATAAACAGGACATTTAGTGAAGCTGTAGTGTATATTTTACCTGTAATCATAAGGACAGTAGAAAACAGACGTTGTGGGGATGTGCGTGTGTGTTTTGTAGTCATTTTGAATTTTCAGAACTATTTGAACAATCTGGCACTCTAAATTATTCAGAAAACACAACTACCAGGATTAAAGTGGTTTGATAGTCTATGGAGTACCATATCTTTTCAAATATCTTTTGTGTGTGTGTGTGTGTGTGTGTGTGTGTGTGTGTGTGTGTGTGTGTGTGTGTGTGTGTGTGTGTGTGTGTGTGTGTGTGTGTGTGTGTGTGTGTGTGTGTGTGTGAGAGAGAGAGAGAGAGAGAGAGTGAAATGTCAGTGGGGACAGAGTGTGTGTTGAGTTTGGCTGAGGTGGCTTCATGTCTGGCTCAACTCCTCTTTATGTGCACAGTGGCACCTGCATTAATCACAGCAGGGGTCTGAGACTCAATCCACATGCCCTTGTATTTTGTGGCAGAGAGACAGAGAAAGAGATAAAGAGAGAGGGAGAGCTGGCCATCCATCCAGCTAAACAGATTGACAAAACTACAGACTAGAGATGCCAGAGCAAACAGTAGCAGACTGAAGCTCCAGTGGGAATCTGGGACAGTGGAGGGGCAAGCTCAGACCCACAATGCATCTGCTTGCTCTGCCTGTCTTGATTAGTTGGCAGTTTACTTGGAGATGGCTGAATCCTCTCTGTGTGCTGCAGAAAATGGTCCAGGGTCAGAATACAGTGACCTCACAGTGAACACAAAGCATGTGAAGGATTGCACCAAACAGACCTCTGGTTTAATATAACATGAAATAGCTACATATACACGTAAATAACCATTTTATGTGGTGTGTGTGTATGAAATGTATGTCTTAATGTATACTGGTTTATTTTGGTTTATTTCGATTGATCAATCAACCCATCCACCCACCCATCCATTCATAAAGAATTAAGCGATAAATGATTAAGTGATTTTTTTTTTTTTGTAATGTTTGTTTGTATCCTTTTTTCTAGATGATATTTTCTAGCATAATCATTTTCCAAAATGTGCTTTTTGTAAACACTGAAAAATGTAGTGGAAAATTAATTTTCCTAGGAACGTAATATTGCGCTTAGTTATTTATTATTTTTATTGAATTTGAAAATCGCATACTTTTGTAATTGCTTCCCTTTTTCTGCTGTCTGTTTTTATTTATTTATGGTCAGGAAGTGATTAATCTTTAAAGAAAGAGCAGTTTTTGTTGGAAACAGCGTGGCGAAGATTATGCCCTTTCATTTTAGTGATGGATGCTTTCTGGCAAAGAACCCTTCATGTTTTTGTAACTTATAGCAGTGAAAAGTTTGGACGTTTTTGAGCGAACATCTTTGGTCTTTAATTCATATTCTATAGATTGTGCTCTGAGCTCTGCAAGAACAATGGGCCATTTCTGTGAACATGACTGGTTATGGGTTTAATCTGCTTTTCCTGTTCAATTTCTGACTTGTAGTTGTTAATTCTGAACATAATGACATCTTGTACTATAAATCATGCAAATTTAAAGGCATAAGGATGTTAGAACATGCACTGCAGTTCAGTATTTGTACACTATGTCAGTAATAATGAATGCTGATATGGTTCATAGGTTAATAAAAAACAGCAGTCACTGACAGTAAACTTACAATACAATAATACAATGTGTATTATCTCCTAGTTTATATCGCAATGTTTTTATTTTCAAAGTGCATGTAATGAGATCTCTCTTTCTTACCCTGGAACATTAGTTTAAAAAATCTGCCACATAAGGGATGTCCGAGGAAATGAGTGCTGCATTATTTATGCGCCACAGCACTGAATTTATGATACAGTAACCCGGTCAGACAGTCGTCCTTTGTCTTCTTTAATACATACAGTAAAGACCCTTTCAATACATGCTGTATGTTAAGGCCGAACCCTTCCTACAGCAATGTATATGCTACTTTTATAGGTCCTAAGAAACTACAAGGATATCACACTGACTGCAAAGATGTGCAGTTCTTTTATGAGTTGGTTTATCCTCCTGCCAAGATCTAGCAGCATCCGGCCAAGTCAGCACTTCTGAGTGAGACACAAAACAGCCTGAACTTTAAGCCTCGAACCCGAAATCTGATGTGAATCTTACGCAGCTTTCCTTTTAAGTTCTTTAACCCCAGAACTTAGAACTTATCTGTTAAGAGCTTATCACTGGAGAAATGCCTCTGTTAAACTGGGTTAACTGTACAGACACCCTTGTGCTAAAATTAATAGTTACTACCGAGAACATAGATTTTTCCCTCAAGTAGCTAAATCTGCGCTTTATCAGTTCAAGCACATTTAACTGATAAATCTGTAAGAACGTGGGATGGCAGCCTGCTCCTGTTTTGGCAGAAGAAAGAAAATAATATCTCACTATAATGTGTTGTGTCAGGTGTGGTGATACATGGATTTAGATGCAGAATGAGGTAATGTATTATTTTTCATGTACACATTGATTTAAACTCGTAAAATGCAAATCAATTCTTTAAATGGATTCTTTATCAAACAAATCTCTTAAATTTGAATGACTTACGAAATAGCTTTCGCAGACTTGAAATATAGTTGTATGGACCAGTTTTATGGTGCTTTTTCATCCTTTCTAAAAACTTGACAGATGTAATAACTGTTAACTGTCATTGTAAAATAACATTTATGCCTTGAATTCTATCTTTGTGTTTCACAGAAAAAGTAACAGCGTTGTTGGAATGATCTGCAAACCATGTCAACTTCACTCATGAATATTAATTAGGTGATGTAACATTGAGCCAGTAGGCTTCTGCTTGCTCTTAAGGCTTAGTTTTATGCAGCCGGGTGAGGGGCATGTTGTTGCTATTGCCCCTGGGTTAACGACATAAGTGTGAGTCATTTTTTTCTTTTTATGTGAACTGGTGCTTTAAACAATTTATTTATAATTGTTTATTTACTTTTTATAAACTCACACCTACGTTTATTCCGTCCACTGAGGCTTGGCTGAGTCCAATTTGCTCCATAAATCATTAGGAATATGTGGGATCGACCTGAAATGGTCAGAACTTCTGTTCTCTGCAGTGATTCAGATCATTTAACCCCATGATTCAGATTACACATGCACATTCACTCTCAAATGCAGTAATACTAGATGTTGACTTGTTCTGACCGCCAATTCAGACATTTATTGCCACAGTGAAGTAAAAAGTGGCAAGCTGTTTGATTATGCAAAGCCGGTTATTCTTCAAAGCATAAACATGTCTTTCCTTATTTATGGTCCACAATGCAGTTTTAATACCTTCTTTTTATGCTTTTAAGCATAAAGTGTGTATTCTAAAGCATAAAATATATGAATGTGGGCAAACAAACTGTCTCTGCGCACTAAAAAACGATTTGCAAACGTCCTCCCACATCATGTGTGAGCTTAGGTATTTGAAGTTGGGCTTCAAATAGACCCCCTGCACCACTCGCAACATGCTTTCCCACACAAACCACTTGGCTGCTCCTCAGACGAGTGTACAGTACAGTTACATTCCCGAGTGGGATAGCGCAGAAAGAAGGGAGAATGCAAATGCTGGAGGAACAGTGCAAAGGGGCAAGGCTACCCTTTGCTGCATTGATTGTTACTGCATTTCTGTGAGGAATAGTCTGTGGTATTTGTGCACAAACAGAGGTACGGATGTTTACATAATCAGCTGGTTTACCCTTCAGCACTGAAGAGAAACCAACCAGCCCTGCTTTGTTTTTCTAGCAAAAGTTGGCTTGTGAATCTTTATTCCATGAGGTGGTGGATCTTTCCGTTCAGCTTGTTTTGAGTTCATTAAAAGAATTAGAATTAGTTTTAATTGTCCAAGTCGATTCTTTTGTTGTAGTCTGTCTGGGGAGGTTTTGTATGGTGGGTTTTTGTGCGTGGTTCTGATAAGACACTGAAATTATTTTATTTAGTTCAAACTTCTATATGATTGTTTTCCTCTGTTGTCTTTTTTCTGAAAAAGTTTTCAGGCATGTTCTATATCGAGTCCTGAAAT
This sequence comes from Chromobotia macracanthus, assembly GCA_036877525.1. Taxonomy (NCBI): domain Eukaryota; kingdom Metazoa; phylum Chordata; class Actinopteri; order Cypriniformes; family Botiidae; genus Chromobotia; species Chromobotia macracanthus. The sequence continues at coordinate 3,941,671 of JAZGTH010000040.1, forward strand.
TAATTTTTAAAGTCCACAGTAAAATCCTTTTTTATTTTAAATTGAAACGCAAACCAGGAAGAGCAAGACAATCTGTGGTCTTTATGATGGCTGTGTGTTAGATTTCTCAGTGCTGTCATCCAATTTCCCTAATTCGTTTATTGAAATACACATCAAATAAGAATTTGTTGCCTTCACTTTTATGTGCATTGGCCTATAAATGGCCTGAGCAGATGTAAATGTTGTTATCTTCTGGAATGGATTTTACTATTACTTTGTGTCTAAAAGAAAATTAAAGGGTGCCTTTATATTCCCTTTACTGTGAGACAGCTCGTGATCTGTGCAAATCAATGATTGAAGCCCTGTCAGACAGTATAGCAAAGCAAAGTGCATAATGAAATCATGTATATATGTATACATGTATTTATAAGAAATCATGTATATATGGGCAAGAGTAAAGATTAGAATCCTTTTAAATACATACAGCATCTCTGACTTGGAGGATCTGTGATTTAAAAAATGAAAGCTATGAATATTTTTGGTAGATATGCGCAATATTTGAAAAAATGATTCTCTGTGCTGAAAACGACAGAGGCTTTGAACACAGCATGTGTGGTGAGCTAGTGTGACTATTGGATAGGCTGGGAACTTCTTTTCACAGTTCTTGATAAGTAAGTACTGTAGAAAGAATGGAGAAAGTTTAGTCTGATGTATTTTATGCTTTTGATGTGTAATCAGATCTACACTGTAAAAAGACCTGAAGTGAAAGTGTCGTCTTTTATGAACAAAATATTCATTTACGTTTATGTATTTGGCACTTTTATCCAAAGTGACTTACAGTGTATTCAAGCTACACATTCAGTAAGTATGTGTGTTCCCTTGGAATCAAACCCACAAGCTTTGCAATGCTAACACAGTGTTCTACCAGTTTGGCTGCAGCAACACTACATATTCAGCCAATATATTTTATATTATTATATCTTAATGCAGAGATGGCTATTTACACTGTTATACCTTTTTAACTATTGTTTTAACTACACATCTTTTACCCTCTTATGTCATGCAGTATTTTATCTGCAGCGATTAGTAAATTGTTATTATGACAACATAATTAGTCTATGACTCACGATTTGCCAACAGAATGTAAAGAGTTAATGGCACAGAGTCCTGCATAGATAGATAGATGCAGCATGATGATTATGAAATGATGATGTATTATGTTTCTGCACCTGTGCATCAGACGACTTGTCACTTTTCTCTCTAAATCACATTGACTTGCTGTATGTCACGCAGCCACATAAACACTCTAAGTGTTTGTGGAGTGAAAATCTTTTCTCTGTGTTCTTAGACATCAAAGATCAAGAATAGATTAAATCCCTGCATTTTAATTGGAATGTTTCAGTATCTAGGATAAGAATCTCTGACAATAGCACTTCAGCTTTTAGTTTGCTGTAAAATTGCCGGATTCACTTTGAAGGTTATTGTACCACATCTGGTACAATGCAGAAGCTGTCTGTCTTTCACATCTATTGCTATAATTTACATTAGTGCCAAACTGTCATAAAATCTCAGTGATGTCATTTTCCAGGAAAGACCTTTATCATCTGCACCATTTTGTTTCTGGAAGAAGTTAATTATTTGTTATAATTGAGAGAATCTTGATTCTTGTTCATCCAATCAGATGAAGCGAAGCTTTTGTTTTAGGATCTGTCAATTTTGATGACATTTCTTTGAATTTCATTTCATTTCTATTGACTGTCCTAATGTAACGCTAGCCAGTAAGGCTCAGATCTCCAATCCTAACGGCTTTGTTTGCACATAGCATCAATGCAAAACTTTTTCTAGAAATGTCCATGAAACTTCTAAATTAAAAAATACTGTTAAATATACAAAGCTGTATGTGAAATCACTTACTGTTAATATATCATTACATGCATTCTGGTTCTATTGTTACTCAATCCAACAATTATAACCAATCATAGTATTTTATCTTTTGATCACTAGGTTGTTCAAAGCAGTTCATAAATCATAATACGCAACCGATTATCAGGCTTTGAATTTCCATGCGTTCTGCGGGCGATTTAAATGCTGTTTGGTGCAATCACACCTTTCATTAGCTGCTGGTACGTTATCGAGCTGATGAAATACAGTGTGGTTTAAGAAGTAACCTGTAATCTGTTTGATGCATCTGCATGCGATGGAATCACATGTGCATGTGAATCGCTCCACAAATGAAACGAGTCACCTGAGAAATGCTGCGTGTTTTAGAATGAGAATTTAGAATGCGTTTCAGGGAGCAGAAGGGTTCGGTCTTGTTTCTGTTTATGCCAGCTCCTTTATTCTAGCCCTGATTCTGTTCTTCAGTGCTGAATCAAGCCCATCTTTGCCCAGCGGTAATAGCTGTTTTGCAGCATGCAAGGGAGGGGAGGGGGAGTAAGTCCAGGCTTTCTCACATAGGCGGCACAGCAATGCTGCCAAATGGAGATTAAGGTTTATACTGGCACTGATAAATTAGTAACACTCAACAAAAGGTTTTAGACTGAAATCCTGCCAAATAAATGATGCGTGTAGTGTTAAAGCTGCTAATTTGAGGATGTTGGACTGTGTGTACCTCAACATGGCACAATTATATTCAGTCTTTCCTTCATGGGCCACCTTTCTTTAGTAATTGAAAGCCTTTTTTCCAAACTCAAATATGAGATAGTTAAGAAATTACTGAGTGAGTTTAAAGAGACAGTGTCTAATACAATATCTGTTATCTTTTACTTGCCCTCACTTTGTTCTGAATTCTTATGACTTTATTTATTTTGGAAACAAAAGGAGATATTACACAGAATTTCCAAAAAGGAATTGGTGACTCCAAAAAAAAATGTTAAAGTAGTCTGTATAACTTGTGCGCTGTATTGCAGTTCTTGTTTCAGTAAATAATGATTTCTAACAGAATTTTTCATTTGTATTTCTCTGTTAAGGGATTCTTGGAGTTCTCTATTTATAAACAAGGCTGTAGAGTCGAAAGTAAACAATGAAACATCATTTGCAATGTGCATCTCCCACTGGTTTAGTCATTCAGATCGTCTTTGATTCAGATGAAAAGGCTTGAATCAGAAAGCTGGAAAACAAAGTCAAATCCGTAAAACACACAAAATATATGTGTCCCAATAGGTGATAACTTTTATAACTGAAACAGACATAAAACATTGAAATAGCATGACAGACCCAAATTATGCACCATAAATTACTAATTCGTCTGAAACTTTTGTCTGATTACATCATATCTTGTGCAAAGAGACAGAAAGATTTCAGTTCCGATTATCTAATTGGCCTCCTCTGACCACAGCTGTCTGTGTAACAGGAACGCATTGCCCAATTATCTTTGTCATAGAGGAGATAATAAAGTCTAGAGATACTTGGTGTGGATGTTTGTCACCTGTGAAAAATATGTATGACAAACCATCTCAGCCGAAAGGACAGATCCCAGATCCCATTTCCTATTCGAAAAGCTTAGCATCAAAACACATTGCTTGAATGAGAAAAATTTTCATTATTACAAATCTGGTATTATAATTTGATGAGTCAGATATTACGCTGCTTTCAGAGAAGGAAAGAGGGAAAAAGGAGGTATTAGACATCTTTCTCATACTGTCATTAGTGTTTGTAATCCCACTGGAGGAGATGAGACCAAACTCGCTGTGTTAGCGGAGGGATTTAACCACTGACCTTATTTTCTCCCTTAAACAGGAATTTAACCAGCCACTCTTAATTACTCAGAAGTGACACATCTCAGATTTGAATTTTTTTAACTTTCTGTCTCTGAATCAAAACTTTTCAGCATTTGATGATGCAGATAAGTCGAGCTAATTTTCTTCCTCTCTTAAACTTTCGCTTCAGTGAGTTGATTTGAGATGAGGCTGTTTATAAATATGTACAATTTTTTTGGCAATTTTCATGTAATTTTCATGATCATCAGAATCAAAGGCATTGAATGTGCTGTAGTTTGTGTGGTATTTGTTTTTTAACACTTATTTTATTTGTGAAATTCTCAAATATGCAATTTTCAGACATAGCACAGACTTTTTACTTGTTAACTTGGCATTATGATGTAAAATGTCATTACAGACAATCACAGCTCAGGCAATCAGTATGTATGTCTAACCTATATTTTAACAATGTTGTTTTTAAAGATTTGATTTCTAATCCGAAGGTACATTGTGGAAGATGACTACTTTGACAGTAATAGTCATTATTTACTCAAGAATCGCAGTTTATTGTGTTATTTAAGCATTTAAAGTTGCACCCTGTTGTTGAATCCAGGTTCCATTAATCTTTCAGGATTTTGTGTAATCTCAGAATTGCATGAGAACTGGCAAAGGCAGTACAGAAGTCTCTTTAAAGCCCTTTGAATGTGCTGATTTCATGAGAAAAGGCGTGATATGAGAAATGCTACAGTTGCATTTTTCTATTTGGGGTGAGCGTGTAAGAGAAATATTCAGAGGCTATCTTCCTTCAAACAGATCTCTGATTTTCATATTGACTCAATTTTGGAGCCAAGTAGAGATATGCATTTTTTCATAGTGCTTCCTTAGACCCTAATACCTAATCCTAAAAAGATAATTCCCAACAGAAGAGACTGCTGACAGCCGCCCACGGCGTGACTCTGCACGACCCCTGAATATTGAGCCTGTCTGCGTACCAGCACCACAATCAGTGCAACCCATGTGACTCCAAAACTTACTGCTTGATAGGCTGATATTTTAAGATCCTTTCCACAAAACTGGGAAAACATATTCCGGAGGAGTTAAATCATATTTCAGGTCCTCAGTCAGAGAAAAACGGTGCCAAATGTTCTTCCCAAGTTCGTGAAGCGGAGGATTGAATGCGTGCCCTCTGTTAGTGTGGTGTGAACGCTGTTACAAAGCAATCTCCGTACCAGCAGTGAAGGCAGGGCGTTTACACGACCCTGCGTTATGGACTGCTGAATTCCCATCGGATCTGCAGCATTCATCCTGCTGTTGTGTCCAGTCACTGAACCCCTCAAGCAGTGGCCATCTGTGTGGATGCCGGTGAGTGTGTGTTGTTTAGTAAATGAAACTAAACTCCTTATGAAGCATTTTGGGAGATGTAGGTTCATTTGCATAAAACCTATGGAGGCAGTATAGAACAGTTGCTGTTAAAGGGCATGCAGGTTTGTAGCTTAGCTTGTTTTCCCTTTTGCTTGCTTGACCAGATCTGTGGCCTTTGACAAATCTGCATGTTGGCAGTGTGGGACCCGTCTTCATCCAGTGAAAGTGTAGGAAGTGAATCATAACATTTACTGAGGCCCCTAGAGGCCCATGAGTTCAGACTGAAATGGCCTCATATACAATGTACAGATCTGCAAGTCACTGGGTCTCCACCATAAGTATGCAGCTCTGTTGTATTTTGAGTTGAAATCTAAAAGTCTTTTATTGTGAGAGAATTGTTTTCTCCCAATCCATCTTAGATCTCGGCCTGTTGTTGAAATCTTGCAGCTAAGGTACCTGTTAGATAGTTGACTCGATAAACAGCCCATTGTAATTTATCCCAGAACCCTTTGCAGGCAGTTTTCTGTAGCATATTCTTCCCTCACTGATTCTGAATATTTAGATTCATCACCATGCTCATTGACGTATACACAAAGGTACCCTGAAGCAGCTGCTTAAATCTGCTGCAATCAAATTGCATTAAACTTTAAATATTCTCAGATTCCAGTCTAATTAATCACTTGTTTGAGGGTCCTAAGATTGGAACTCTAATGAGGAGTGTTATGAATGACTGTGAGCACTGTGAGATCCCTCACATACGCTCTGGAACAGAACAGCACTTCAGTTTCATTACACGCACCAAAATAAATGCCTTGACTGGATTTGATTCCTGTGAAATCAAATGAAATCTCTCATTTGTTCTGTTTTTCCCCTTGAAAGATTTCAAGGTTTCTGTGTGTTATTGTGTAATTGAGTTATACAGAGTTACACAGAGTGCTCTGAAAGTTCAAATTCATTAAAGCAATAATTCACCAGAAAATAAAAGTTTTGATAATTTATTCACCCTTATGTGCATCCTCCATAACATGAGGAAAATGAAATAATGACAAAAAAACATTTTTGGTGCAATGTGTTTTGAAATGAAAGGAGCTGTGAAAAGGCAAAAGTTTGTTTTTTACAGCTTGAGTCTTTTATTGTGTTTTTGTGTACAGTACATACACTTGTGGGAAGACAGTTCTTTGTGTGTTATTTCCAATTCTGTGGCTTGTAATTTTTTTCATTATTATTATATACACAATGCCTACCTCAACTGGCATTTTTGCTCTTCAAATGAAAACCAGTTTTTGCAACAATCTAACAGTGCTGTCATCACAAGGTGTGTTAGTATGAAGACGTTTGAAGTGCTCTAAATGTTGGCAAAGGGAAAACAGTCAAACCAAAAAAGTCTAGGTGCTTCAATAAATACTGCTGGACTTGAGTCCAAACATTGCTGTTGTTGTTTAGGATTCAAATGGTGTTCACTTTGAAGAAATAAGGTGGATAATGTTTTCCTATGGCCAGGCTACAGAGCTCTAACAGACACTCTCTAAATGCATTAAAAATGTCAGGGTGTTCTGCAATTTCATGTTTATATTTCTTCTTATGGTAAAGTCAGTTTATGATATAAGTGTGCTGATCACTGTGGTTTATTTGTGTGTTGTGTTCGGCCTTGAAAAGAGGCTGAAACTGAGTGCCAGAGGAGCCCGAGGCCTGTAATCTGTGTGTGTGTGTGTGTGTGTGTGTGTGTGTGTGTGTGTGTGTGTGTGTGTGTGTGTGTGTGTGTGTGTGTGAGAGAGAGAGAGAGAGAGCGAGAGCGAGTATGGAGAAGTATGTGTGTTTTATATGTGTGTGCAGTCATATTTTTGTGAATTCTCTATGGATGGGATAGATAGATCAAAGGCCAGGCCCTGTATGTGCCTGCTCCAGTATTTCTGACAGTGTCATATCTTATTCTGTGCTAATATTGATTGTTTGTCATTTCTTTCCCATAAAGTCCCAGCATCCAAAAGAAACATAAATTACCTTTGCTGATGCTGTAAATGGAGATATTGGTCTATTTGTGCAGCTATAATGTATTATGTCTCTATGTTAGTATCACATCTAATCATGCCCTTGTTGGCTGGTGTCATTTGTTATTACGGCATGTCTATTTGATTTGACAAGAGATAACTATGTATGACAAATTCAGAATGTCAAAACAAATGACAAGAAAACAAGCTTAATTTCATGGTTTAATTGACTTAATAGATCTGTACAGTGTTTAGCGCTTTACATTGTGTTTATCTATATCCATCTGACTTTGAACACACGCATGCTTTACTACAACATTACAAATGAGATATACCATGATCTCATTAGTTTTCCTAGCAATTAACTAGATGCTAAAAAGTATCAACATCAACATACTGATAGCATTGTTTTCAAACATACATGCTACAAATGTAGAGACATGCAAAACTTCTGATGACCAGCTGTTAAATATTAATGTGATCACACTTCTGCAAAAGGTCTTCTGTTGCATGTGAGCTGTTAGAGGGACCTTTAGAGGCATTTGGTGCATTTGACATGCAACAACAGGCGTCGAACGTGCTTCTGTTGTGATTTACTCTACACATTAGTGAGACAGATGGTGACAAATATGTCAGATGAAAGTGATAGATCCTCTCTCTCCTGCTCTCTCCACATGTCCCTCCATCTAATCAGTCTTCCCAGCATTAGAGCTGCGCAGCTCTTCATGTCCTAGAAGAACAATTAAGAGTGACAAACTGACGTCCCTTTTACATACAGCCATTTTGTTTGGGTCGCTGTATAGTTGGTTGCCAGCAGGCATTCTTACTGCTGGATGTTCTAACATTGTGGGTGAACTGGACATAGCTTTTGAAAGTTTTACCGTATTTATTAGAGAGCTCTTAAAAGCCTGTAATGGCTTAAAATTGTTCCCTGTCTGCTGTATTTGATCTTGTTGCTTGTACACCAGCAGGACAGTAGCTAGTGGAGGCTTGGGAGTGTGTGTGATGTGTGTTCTTGTGTAGCCATCAACCCATCAATGTTGCCATGATTAGTCACATGACATTTCTGGCTCAGGTGATTGGCTCATAGGCTATGTATTTATAAATGAATTGTTTAAGAAAACTTTTTTTAAGAAATTGTTTAAGAATGTAATTGAGTAATGGAGCTCTAAAAAAATGTATAGTAAGTTTACTTAACTTGGTGCTCATGTAGACTGAACTTAAACTGATAAGTTCCCTTAACTTGGCAATTCATGTTTACCAAGCAAACACTAAACACCTAAATGGTAACTTTATTATTTTTTATTTATTATTTATTATAAGAAAAATATTATTTACAACAAAACAACATCAGTAATACTGAAAGAGTTTAAGAGTTGCTCTTAAAGCTAAAAGTTAGCTTTAAGAGTTACCAAGCAGCAAGCATTACATTTAGCTGTTTATTCTTTGTCATATAACATCTGCCCTCCAATTACTGTAATGACCTGGCTTTTTCCATCTATAGCTGTTCCTGATGCCTTACAAATTTATCTCCAGCAGGGAGAATTGCAAATGGTGCTTTTCAAAATGCTCAAGGTAGAGAGACAGATATTCCATTAGCTGAGCCACACCTGTGTGACAGCACAGAGGCTGAGAACATGAGTAAACTCATTCACCCATGAGATGGAGAGATATTCATCAGGTTTTGCTATTTTCCATCTAAAACTGTTATTAACAGAATTGGTGAAAAATTCACATTATAAATGTGATAAGCAGAGATCAGTGACGCATCAGATCAGTGACGCATTACCAGGACTAGACAGTCAGTATGTAAATACCATCATTCATTTATTCACTGTTTCAGTTTCTGGCTGTAGTCCTTCTCATATCTTTTTCCTCTCTTTATCCTTTATTTTCTGTGTATCTTTCTTTTCCTCTTTGCTCTGATGATCTCTGGTAATGGAGATATTCGTCTTGCAGGCACAATAATGTTCATTACTGGGCTATTATTGTGCTGCGCTACATTTGTGGAGAAATATCACAAAATCATGTTTCACGGCCTGCAGTGTTCCTCAAATGACGATGATGTGGCATTTTTATGTTTGAATCAGTGATAATACATGTTTGTATGTCTGTAACTACACCATTACGCTGACAAAAAGCATCTCCAGGAAAACATTTTATTGCTCAAAAGTTGCTCTTTTATAGCTCAGGAGACTTTATTGAGTTCTCAGTTGTCAACTTCACTGGCACAACGTCCTTTGGACAAGTAACAATTGTTGAGAAAGGATATTAAGCTATCAGGTGAAAGTTTAGAGTGTAGCCCACATCATCTGAAAACATAAGCAGTGTCATATTAAAAGTAAAATGACATTTAAGTCATATTAAAATGTCTGACTTTTGATCACAGACTTTGATGTCTGAGCACAGTTTGAGACATTATTGAGCTCTCTTTTGAAACTCTAGAGGAGACACTTACTGAGGTCTTACAAGAGAAGATTACTGCGGTCTGTTTTGTACAAAAAACCTGAAAGATTGGAAGGACATGCACTCATACATTATATAGTATATATTGGAAATATTTGACTATGTTATAGTAGATGTTTTACCAGTGCTCGATTTCTTGCTCTTAAAAGCATGAAATGGGCTTATTTTCTCTCTCTGCTGTCTTTGACATCACAGTTCATACATAAGCAGCAATACTCGCTGGTTTAGGGCTTCAGGCTGTGTATGTTCTTGAGGTGCCATCAGCAATCGTGCTGTAAAAGTGTTGTAAAGAACTCTGGTAATGGAGACATTTGTCTTGTAGGGACAATAATGTTCATTACTGGACTATTATACTGCTGCACTACAATCATAGACATACATCACAGAATCACATTTCATGGCCTGCAGTATTTCTGAAACTGTGATGTGGCTTCTTGATATTTGAATATGTGATAATACATGTTCAGTTGTCTTTACTGGTGACTTTCGGGAGACAATTTACGAATATAATTCCATCTGAATGTGCTAAAAATCCTTCAGTACAATAAATCAGCTGAAATGGAGTTGATTTCAGGGCCTGAAGGCAAACCGTACCAGAAGTTTGAGTAGAAATGAGCATGATTAAAGCAATGTCAATAACATGATTTGTAAGAATCACATTTACAATTTGTGATTTAGGAAATTCCCGTTTCATTACCTTAGTTGTCCCGTAATGCAGCTTGTCACTGTAACAGACAAATCTTATTAACGGCCTCTCTGTAAACTGAATCTATTAATGCTGGGATCTGAATCAGTGCAAGCCAGACAGCTCTGTCTCTCTTAGGCTTGCCGCAGAGCTGTTTTGTGGATGTTGGCACATCACTGAGCTTGTTGTTTCCCTTGCAGAAGGTCTGGTCTGAGAGCAGAAGAGCATAAGAGCTGTGTGCAAACTCTGATCTCTCTTGGGTTGTGCTCTATTGCAAACCAGCGTTAACCTCAGCCTGCCTTCGATTTATGATTTGATAAAACTCAGGTTGCAGTTAATGGAATTTAATCAGGAGACATTTCCATACAGCCGAGCCGTGAAAGTTTTCATTGCATTCATTAGGAATGTGTTGTGTGTGTGTATTTTGGTCCTCATGTTTATATGCATTTGCGGAAGTAGTTATTTACAGAATCTATAAATATAGTTATTTTAGTTACATAAGTAGTTCAAATGAATGAAATGAACTTTTAAAAAATCAGGTTTATAACAACAACTGTGGTCCCCCATGCAAGTGGATCGATGAGGCCTGTAGATAGTGCTTTGAAGCTTATTTGGCTTTTCTCTCCTAGTTTTTAAGCACGTTCATAGTGAAATGTAACTTGTATAGATATTGACTAAATAGTTTGATCTAAATGGTAATAATAGAAATAGTAGAAATAATAATAGTTTTTTAGCATATTAGGCAGAGACAACAGTACAATTAAACCATTCAAAGGTTACCTAAAAACTGTAAACGCTGTCACCCTGTGATGCTATTACAACAATATTGTGTTTGTCTAAGCATCCCGATCCCGACAAGCATTTTACAATAAAACAGCTCAATGGGTACATTGTGAAAAGTGCTATACACGTGAAAATGACTTGATTTGAGTTATTTACTGTTTTGTAATGTGTCAGTTTAACAAGACAAAGATTGGAAAGAATTTATGAATTTATAACATTTCTCATTGAGATGTCATACCCCATGTCAGACTGGTACAAAATTTACAGGTGGATTCCTTCCTTTCCTGAGGCCCAGTCATTGGGCTATACTACTCCTTTGAGGACCTGTTGGGGCATTCCTGGTTTCCCCATCCTCCCCATGATGATTCTGCCCCTCGGCCCTTTTTCCAGCAGCTTTCAACAGATGTTGATGGCATCTCAATTATAAACATCTTTCCTTGCTTTTTAATAACGCCTGTCCTTGGTTATGATACTTATTCTGAGCACATAGCAGTACTGCAGGGCAATTCATCTAAAGAGGAGGAGGTGGGTCAAGTGCCTGCCACTGTCAGGTATGATTTATGTAAAATCCCATTTAATATGAATGCTGTGCTCTGGCACAGTCAGTCACACGCTGTCCTTAGACCCTCGCTGTTGAGAGATGTCCACTGAGGGGACCTCGGTATTGGGCTGAATGTGAACTTTGCCATGATGACCATGTGTTTTGTTATAGAGGGCTTGTGACACGCCAGGTGACTCTTATAAAATATTTATAGAAAGTTGTATTTTATCTTTATTTTACCCTGAATGATGGATAATTATGAAAGGACTTTTATCCAAGATTGTGCAAATGATGCTGAAAAGATAAAAAAAAAAACAAAGTTTTGCTTGATTATTGTAGTAGTTTTTTTTTTTTGCTGTAGTTACCAACTTAACCACATAATGCATCTCAGTGCAGCTTAGTAGGTGGACTTCTCCCATCATGCATTGGGGCATGAATAATTAATATGGTTGTATTGTTTTTATATTTTATTTTCTAAAGTTCTACAAATACCAAATTTATGTTACAGTGTATATTATGTTGGGATGTCACAGAACAACACCTACACTATATGCTCGCATACACACATTAATGTCTCTCAACTGTCACACTAGCTGTGTTTGAGTCATTTATTATAGCTTTTGTCTCTGTCATATTGGGTCTTAAGGGTTAATGTAATAAGACATATGTTCTCCGATCGCTCTCTGCTGAGTTAACAATTACCAAGAAAATGATGGATTGACTTAAATTGCAAGTAAAGCATATGGGGATGTGCTTAGTGAGGACAGTAGGTCAATTGATTCTTAGTCTTACGAGTATGTAGATACATAATCTACAAGACAGTTATGAGATTACTTTTTTTGGAAGAGACTTATTATTACTTATCATATTTAGGATTTGCATGCTAGAAGAAGAAATATAAGGAAGGGTATAAGGAGTAATTTACAATGAGCAGTTAGTGTGTGATCATCACTTTCTTTCTTACAAACCAGGCTGTTCATTGTGTGCACTGGTGTTGTGCAAGATAGTGTCCCCCTTGGACCCCAAAGTGATTATATTGTTATTGAATTTTAACAGGTAGTCTATTCTGTGCCTGATTAAAAATCCTAAAAAATTACTTTATGATTATGTCTAAAGCCAAACCAAAACAAAGACAAATACATTACAATGTCACCTTTAAAACTCCAGAAAATTAAAATGAACTCATTGACTTTTCACACTGGTAACCGATTAGCCTGATAGTTTAGCATAATGATGACTAATTAGCCCTCTAGCTTAGCATAAACACTAGTTACAATAATACTTTTTTATGCTAATTATTATTTGCATTATACAAAAGGATAAACCAAGAAGCTATTTCTATGATAAGCAAGATACCACATTATCGCAACGTGGTATCGAACATGTGGTATTGATTTCAACAGACACAATAAATGTTACCTTTCGGGGTCCACAAGGGATAGAATTACATGGGACATAGAATCTTGCGTGACACTGTGCAGCACTTACCCATGTCAGCATTTGATTTCCCTCTAGCTAGCATAAACAAGTCATTGTTGTTCCTAGAACCATAAACTTCCTCTTTAGCCCCAAGCACTTGTCTGTATGTGCCATAAGCTGCTCACAAGCTGTATACGTCCAGCAAAAAAGTGGATTGTACATCTTAAAAGCTTAGATGGAAATTTATGGGGCAATTTGCCGGGCTCAAAGGACTAGAGCTGATGGAGTTCTGTCAGTGGGGAGTTGATGGGACCAGCTGTTCCTCTCAACATCTGTCTGTGCATGCTGAGGAGCTGTGGTTTAAAGTGGCAGGCCTGAAGGTGCTGGAACCCTGGTAAAAGATTTATGGACTGTAACATCAGAAACCAATGATCTTTCTAGGGATCCTTCGACTAATTGAGGACTAGTTTAACTATTTTTAGTTTATGTAGACATGTGTATATACAATACAATACAATATATTGTGTATGTGTCTATATATAGAGAGAGGGATGTAAATATGTGTATGTATGCGTGTATATAATACATTAAAAGAAACAGAGAAGGAAATACATAATTAATCATTACATTCTCAGACCTTCTTTTCCTTACTCCTGAAACCACTGTTACAGCCTGAAGGCATTTGAACCGTAACCTGAACACCAGCCCTGTATCTGCTGTGTTCCTGAATAGCACGCTGTCTGCCTACAAAGTTCAGTTCTAGCTCTTCCTTTAGTCTTCTCTGAAGCCGGAGTAGCTGTCTAACCCTGTATATTCGGCATGCACTAGCCATGACCTCTTACTGAGCTCTGAACATAAGCTAGCATTCAACAAAGCAGACACACAACGGTACAGTTAGCCGGGATCAGTTCTGCTTCACTTTCTGTCTCTTTTATGCATTCAGCCAAACATGACACAAACTGTAGAAATCTGCTCTGAAAAGTTCTTTGTTTTTGACTGAATACAGAAAAATAGTATCATTCGAATCTCACTTTAAGAGAAAATTCACTAAGAAAAACATTGTGTCTGCTAATTGTCTGCATTGTTGTAGCACCCAAACATGCCTCAAAATTAATTTTTTCCTAATATATTTTCCATGGTGGAATTTCCTGTCTTACCAGCTGGTTTTCAGTAATACATTTTGGAGGATGCACAACAGTCATCCAGAATCTGGCATCCTTTACTGGTACTGTATAGCATAACTTACCAGGTATCCCAACCTGCTCTTTAAAATGTTAATAGTGTTCTCAACTTCACTGTGTGTGTCTGAATATATGCCCAGTTGTAATATTCCTCTTTATTATTTGATTAGCATTCATTGAATTACAGCTACTAGAATCAATATAAAATGTAAACAAACATCTGTTTGTTTCATCATAAAATTAAGTTCATAGTGTAACTAACTAACTGGGGCAGTCATGGCCTAGTGGTGAAAGAATCTGACTTGTAAGCCAAAGGTTTGATTCCCACAGGTGACAGGAAACGAATGAGGTGCCCTTGAGCAAGGCACCTTTCCCCCAGTTGCTCCTCAGGCACTGCAATGATAGTTGCCCACTGCTCCAGGTGTGTGTGTGTGTTCACAACATGCATGGATTACCATACATTGACAAATACGTCACTTTCGTTAATAGCCACTAACATTAATAGCTTTGTGAATAAATCTATTTATAATAAGTCTACTACAAAGAGCAAAGAGACATGTTTACTCTGAAAAGCATGGTCATTTTTAAATTAGAAACAGCACAGTGCTGTTTGAGTACATTCAGTGTCAGGTTAAACTGGATTGTGAATATTAGTGCATTGCAGCTCATTGCACTGTGTAGTTAACTTCTTACTCTATGAATCAGTAGGCTGCACCATCAAAATCTTTGGTATGAATTTTACACAAGGAAATATGGGATGCTTCTTTATGCCTTTTTAAATACTTTACATTCTTGTTGCCCATTTGGTTGCAGGCGTTGACAGACCTTCTTTGTTTTGTTCATATTTGTTCTGTCTGCTTAACACTCAATTTACATTCCAATTATGTTCCTTTGCTTCTTTTCCTCTGATGCCAAGCAGCTAAGTCCCTCATAATCACACATATTCACCTTTGTGCCCTCTGAATACATTTTCTTTGCCTGTTGGTTCAGTTGAGCCACACCTGTTGGATTCTGATGTGGGGTGACTGACATCTGTTGTTGTTTCATATGTGCTATAGTCTGAATGCCCTCATTTAAATTCAGTGCGATCAGCTTTCATAAGCTTTGTCGACATTAAACCTAGAGCTACATTCTGACAGTGTATTGTTTAAAAAAGAGCCTTCACTAGACTCTTTAGGGTGAAGTGTTTAATTTCTGTGCCTCAAAGGATTTCAGTGTCACCACAAAGAATTTCACAAATAATGACTGTTTTTCAGCATTATTGGTTAGCAGTCTGTTATAATAAACTCCCTAATCTCACACCATTGGTTGAGCTAGTGTTGCAGTGTTGGGTTATTCGTGATGCTAAAACAAACAGAGCAATGTTTAAACATAACAGGAAAACCTATGAATGACCTTTAACGTTTTAAAAATTGTAAAACGTTACACACAGCAAAAAACAATAACAATTTAAAAACAATTAACACAAAAAATTAGAAATGTTTTGAATGATGTTCATGTAAAACAGCAGCTCTTTGATTTAGCAGAGTAAATAACATCTTCACTAATAACATGTTCACTAAGTAAATAAAATGTTCACTACATGTATTCTAGTTTGCACAACAGCAATAAAAACGGGAAGATAAGACAACTGCTGTAGAAAATCATCTTAAATTTCAAGTAAAACGGCTCCAGAAGAGTTACAATGGAGGGGGGCTGCAATCTATCATGCTCTTCCACATTTCCTGAAGTGGTTGGCAGTTCTCTGCAGTGGTGTAGGGGTCTCAAAGGAGTTAAACCCTTTCTGGGTTACTGTTCTTGTTACTGTATGTAGTTTTTGTACAGTTGAAGCCAGGTAAAGGAGCAATTAGATTAGATTAAACTTTATTGTTATAATGCCGAGTACAAGTACAGAGCTAATGAAACACAGTTAGCATCTAACCAGAAGTGCAAGAATATAGTGATTTATATAAACAGGTAAGTGCAGGAGTACTGCAGCATAGATAACCTATAACTTGTACAGTGGAGTTATAATATACAATATTTACAGGATATGTATGTAATATGAACAGCGGGTGCAAATGTAGGGTTATGTGTGTGGTATGAACAGCAACAGTACAAATACAGATGGTTATATGGGCAATGATATAGGTTCAATGATATTGACCCTGTGGGTTATGACTGCCTGGTTATATAGAGCTGAGATTAGATTTTTTGGAGTGTAAATTGACGATGGCTTCAGGCAGTGTGTATTTGTTTTTATTCCTAGTCAGTTAGTGCTGCCTTAATGACATTGTGCATTCTGTGAGTCTGTAAATAAATCTGCTGCTTATCTGCACCACTGTGTGCGTTTCCAAAATGTGAAATCCAATTTAGGTTTAGGATTTTAGTTATTATATGCAGCTTCTATATTGTAATATTATATATTGTAAATCTCCTATATTAAATGCAGAACCTTACAGAAATATAATGAAAGCTGAGCTATGAATTCATTTTTTTTCAAGCGCTGTTTCAAAAATACTGCTTGAACATTCTTTTTGGATTAGAATTTTTTTCAATTTACATTAAGTAAGAACAGCAATCAATTAAGAACAGCTGAGTGGGTCAACTGTAATTAAAAATGTTAATATGTGTTTATCAGTATTAAATTTGGGTCACTGCAGTTGGTTTGGAGTTTCTCTGGATCTTTATGGACTTTCTTTCTACACAGAGGAAAATGCAATTGCAAATTCTATTAGCATACTGTAATGGCTCAATTTGTTGACACTACATGTGACCTCATTGCTGTGGATATGACAGTTAATGAAAAATTTCTGTTTAATTGCATTTTTTGCCTGCTGTATAGGCTACAGTACAACTGTATTAGCCAGAGCCCTGCAATGTGTTGCACAGCCTTTCGGCAAATTATAAACAAATTGGGAAGCATAACATTTCTGGACCCATTTAAAATGGCAATAACCTTAGTTCAAAATGATATTGTAATTATAGCCTACCTAAAGCCCAATATGTCTCCTAGCCAAAGCAACAGCACCCACAACCACTTTCTTGTTAAAATGTTGCTGAATTTTTTTTATTACAGAGATAGGAAAGACAGACCTGCAAAAAAAGGATTCTAATTTGCGCATTTTGTGATCCTAAACAAATGGTGGTGTCTTTAATGCGATTTAAGTGATGTTAGCCATTCTGGAACTTCTGCCACTGTTTTAGACATGCCTCCTCTGTCTAAGCCCCGCTCCCATGACGTGCATGCACAACAGAGATGCTTGGTCACTGTTGTAATCAGAGAAAGAGCAGGAGAGTAGCGTCATCTCAATGTCACACGTAAGAAAAATCTAATAACATAAACAGTAAGCTCAGCATTACTCTGTCCTTGTATAGGTGCTATGATGTTAGTTGTCAAAAGCAACAGCAGCAAAACAAAGTTCTCACATGAAAAATGACAAACTGGTGCTCATGACTTCCTGCTTACCATACATGGGCTGTACTGTGAACACACAACTTGATTGATATACAAAAAGCACCTTAAAGTTTTCTGATTGTCTAAACAAAGATTCTGATTCAGATTGTTCTGTTCACAGAATACTGCTGTCACAGAGACAAGTGTGATATCTTGACACTTACTTCAGTGATATCTGTCAGGTAATGGGAACATTTTCTGTGTGCCTTTCCATAACAAAATCGCTTACAGCACCTCCGCGTTTGTCTGTGCTGGCACAGCCAGTATGTATTAAACGCCAAAGCAACAGGGATAAAGAATGACACGCTTCAGAGCAAACATTCTTCTGTGTATTTTAACCTTCTCTTGTCTCCAAACTTCACTTTGTTTTCATTCTGGGCTCAAAGCTTCTGCACTGGCTGCAACCCCTGAACGTTTCAACTCTGACGCTGTATATGAGGATTAGGGCTCATTTTTGGATTAACAGCGGAGCACAACAGTAAACACAAAGCACAGCATGTTTTCCATGCTCATTTACTGTACAGTATTGTAGCTTAATTACTATGCCATGTTGCCAGCTTACTGTTCTGCAGCACAATACCTGTGAAATTCAGTTTTACTCAGATGGGTCTCTGACTTTAGCATCCTGTCATTCTGGCTAGCACTCACTTCACCTGATTCTTCTGTTGAGAGAGTTTATTGTAATTACAAAATCACACTGAAGTTTATACCGTTTTCTTCAACATGCATTTCTACTGACAGGTGTCATCTCCTGAATGCGAGTGGAATAAAGAACTTTAAAGTCTGAGTCACTTCTCCACAGTGACTGCTTTTGGATGTTCAGACCATTAATCCTAAATCTTATTGATTTCAGACCAAACCAGCTCTCTTCATTCACTTTCTAGGTGAGAACCGAAGCTGGATCAAATTTTTCACCGGAAAATCTTTAATAGGGTGAGGCATGAGAGAGGAGAGAAATCCAATGCTGAGTCATTTCTGAGACTGACGTTTCTAGAATGTTTGATGTGAATACACAGTGAGTGAGTTTCACATTTTATGCACATTCCATTCAAAAAGTTATGGCCTACTGATCTGAGAGTCAGACTTGTAATCAGATGGTTGCTGGTTTGGTTCCAATGCTGGCAGGTAACACGAGAGGCATCTTACCCCTGATTGCTCCCCGGGCGCCACCGTGCTGCCCACTGCTCCAGGTGTGTGTTTGCGGTTTGCAGTGTGTGTATCACAACTCACTACTTCAGTGTGTGTGCAGTAACTGGATGGGTTAAATGCAGAAGACAAATTCCGAGTATGGGGCATTTTGCTTGGCCAGCAAGTCACTTCATTCCATTATAACCTATTACAAAGAATATAACGTAGTAACAATTGTGACATTGTTTGTACCCCTTCTACAGCATAGCATAAATGTAGAAATAACATTTATATAAAAAAGTCACTCTCAATTTTTATATAAATGGTAATATCAACTGTATTTGTTAAGCTGAAGCTAAAGGTATTAAAACTGGTCAAACAAATAAAACGATTTTTCTTGGCAACAGGGATTCAAAAAACGCAAGAATAGGATAGGAAAAGAATAGATGATAAAACCTCATATAATATTTCCTTTGACCTCCTAACTGCCAGCTTTCACTGACTGTTTGTTAAAGAGAAGAAATAATCATTGTTAGAGTTTTAGGTTCTTTTTCTATCGTGTTCATGGAAAGCACCACTTGGCAGAACATTTGCCATAATCACTATGACAGCAGTGATTGTTTTCCAGAATTCTTCAGTGATGAACGACTAGTTTTGTTTGGCTGTTGTTTGTAAGGCTTGCGCAGCCTGGAGGTGGACGGCGCAGTCCTAAATCACAACTAGTCTCACAATATATAAAATGCACCCTGAGCAATATGCTGTGCCATATATTTTGTAAGGTTTTTGACAGAATATATCAAAAACTCTTTGGCCTAAAAAAAACAGTACTGGCAGGGTCTAACCCTGATGTAAGAAACGTATGTAATTTTATCAACTCAAGAAAACATGTTATGTTTTATGTATCTTGTAACAAAGTTGGCCCCATTAATGATAATTGTGGCAATGGGTTCATTCTTAGACTTTTCTGCTTAGCCGTGGTTCTTAATTCTTACATTTACATTTTACATAATTTTTGACTTCCTGCTTACCATTTATGGACTGTACTGTGAACACACAACATGATTCACACACAAATAGCACCTTTAAGTTTTCTGGCTAAACAAAGATTCTGATTCAGATTTTGCAAACATTCTTAATGTGGTTCTTAATTGTGGTCCTGAGGATCCCCAGCACTGCATATTTGTATGTCTCTGTTATCTGAAACGTCCATGCATGGATTTTTCTGCCAAAAGAAAGACAAATAAAAGTAACATTGTGCAGTGTTGTGTTTTAAAACACCATCTGATGTAGAGAGCAACTGTTTGGATTACTAAACACTAATAGAAAGTTGCCTGTCCAAACATGATACCTAAACAAAATTTCTATGTGATGTTTTCTTTCCTCTTTGTTTAATTCGTTTTTCTTTCTTCTTAAACACCTGCATTTCAAACCACTGTTTATCACAGTGCAGTGGCCTCTGGGAAATCTGCACCTACCATGCTGGTATAAATCAGCTTTGGGGCATTAATTCACAATCAGCGCATGTTAGTGCACTTTTAGGGTTGCCACAGGGAAACACAAAATTGAGAGTCTGTCTTATAAGTGCTGGTTCCTGGAAAATGAATCCATAAACATAGCGATACTCAATAGCAGCATGTTAGGAAAATGCTTAATTGACATATTTGGGGACATTTGGTGCTGTATTTGGTTAGGACACAAATAAGCCCCTCAAGGGTGTTTTTCACTATAAACAATTAAAATTGATCCAGGAGCAGCATTTTTGTTTTGTTTTTGTGTAACATACAAATGCACCTATTTTAAAATGCTATTAGCTCACAGGCTTTTAATTTACCATATTACATTGATATGCAGCTCATAGTGTGTATTGCTTATCTCTGTTTCCTCTGTAAACAATCCATTTTTAAGTTGATTTTCCTGTAAAGTGTAAACACTGTTGCTTTTTGTTGCAACATTATACACATTTGTTTTAACTCTGTAATGTTTTTAATTTATTTTTTAAATTGTTACTAGTTCCAGTAACAATTTAAGAATAACATTTTTGACATGAAGTATAATGTTCTATCAACATTACTGCAAGAATGTTTGTGATAACTTTCGAGAGAACATTAAAATAACTTTTAGAGAATGTTTCCTTTTAGGTGGGTTTGCAGCAAAAGAATCTACAGCAAAAGAATCCCTCGAATAATCATGCTAATACTGAAAAATTGCTTTAATTTAGAGCTGTATGCCATAATTGCTTTAATTGCCCTACACTTCCCATTAGCTTAGTTGTTTATTTAATTTTACTCACCCTCAGCTAACTTCATGTGCATTGTATAGAGTTGCATTGCACTCGCTAAAGAGGGTCAGCGGGGTCAGGAAGGGCAACATCTCTCTGCAACCAGAAATTATCGCATGCAATTTCAGTGCATGTGCAGCAGGCAAGGAAAGTTGCTTTTATGGCTCAGGCTTTGCATAGCACAAGCAAACGCCCCCAAGACGTTTAGGCATGGAACATAACTGCAGCATTAAGGGCTGGTGGCTTGTTAGGTCATAGAACAAACAGTGGATGCAGATGGGGTGTAGCATCGGCATGGCAGCCAGGGGAGTGGGGCAGTGGAAATTAATGGGTGGTGCAACAGGGACACTTTTATTTTGCAGATCTACACCAGACGAGTGGGCAGTTCATTGCTGCACTCTCATTAGTTAGCCATGAGGAAAGAGAGGAGCATGCTAATTTACCTCTGTGTCATTTGCTGGGTTGCTGCGACCTTGCCGAACGATCAACCTCATTCATATATGCACAGAGAGTAGAGCTACTAAAACAAACATTTGCCTTGAGGATTGTGGGATACACAATCATACTTCAGGATTTTTATATATATATATAGTGCATTCATTTAGTGGAATCTTCAGAGTGTGACTAAAACAGCTGTATTAATGGTGGCTGGTGTTAAAATAATCCTGTCCAAGCTAAATGTAAAGATGCTAATGCTCTGTAAGGCTAGTAGAACATTTAAATAGCTTAGCTTTAAAGATCTTGTCTAATAATCAAAAGGTTGCCGATTCAAATTCTAAACAGGGTTCAGATTGTGCACTTGAGCAAGGCTAAAAAATCCAGGTTGCTGAAGGTCAGGAGTACTCAATCCTGCACCAGAAGATCCACCGTCAGCCCTGCCCACCTGTAATGGTAACCTTGATTTGCCAGTTTAAGAGTGTAAAAAACTCTGTAGGAAGTTGGACCTCCAGGAGCAAAATTGAGACCCCTGCTCAAGAGGGACCACTGCCACAACTGATCATAATGCCCATGAAACAAATTTCACCAACCCTGGTCCTGTGGAGAAAAATAAACATAATCAATGGTTCAGTTACTCTTTTAATGAGCCTGTTTGTGTGCTTAATAGACAAGACCAGTTAGAGGTTTTGCATCTATGTTTTGATGCCTTCTATCTTACCAAAGGAGAAATGAACGTTTGGTATGTTCACTTTGGTTTTTGTCACACCTTTTGGTTTTTTTCTCAGTCTGGAGTCTTTAAGACTCATCTGTGTGGTTTCGTGCACACCAATCAAAGGACAACTGTAGGTGTGAACACTGGAATTCATTACAGTAATTTTAAATATGTTCTGTTCGCTCATTATAAAATTGACCTGTTGTTCCCTCTAAACATTGCATCTTATTACACTGAAACCTACAATTGCATCCATTTTAATTATGGCCAATTTAAACCTGAAATTCAAATGTTGAAATTTAAAGGCCATTATGCAGGTAGTTTTTCTTTATTTAACACTGACAGTAATTGTATTAATTAGAATCATATGTCATAAGTGTTCATGTTTTAGAATGTTTTACGTTTTTTCTTCCTCATTAATGAAATGGAATTTTTTAATAAACTGTGGAGGTTTGAAGTCATGCAAACCTTTGGCTTTGACTTGCAGCTGTTTCATGTGGTGCGATGAAGAGCTCGGAATAGATTTACAGTTTGCACAAGTTGCACACAGGTTGTGTGGTAAATAAAGACACAAACAATTAGAGTTTCACTGTCTTTTCACATATCACACTGTGTGGGTGCGTTCACACTATAACTTTTGGTTAACTTTGGTGGCGCCTCTTTGATGCTTGTTTGATGTTGAGTTTAGTTTATTTGGTTGGCGTGAAAACAGTTTTCCTTTGCACGCTTTTACACTTGAGGCAAAACGTATATTTCCAATTGCTGCTTGTCACCAAATAATTTGCCTCAAAGGGCATCTTGCATTCTTTGTCTCTTTTGCCGTGCTCCCACAGCAGGCAAATTTAACGCTGTTTTGTGTGTGTAAAGTTTGGGTGGTAAACCCAAAGGGACAGAAACTTCAATGCAGTGCAACTGAAATCTTCTTTTTCCAAGTTGTTGCCTAGCTACAAGGGTAAAATGCTAAACGCATACCACTAGTGCTCATGTTAATTGTGTACCACTAGTACTCATGTTGATGGCTGACTCAATACATTGCAATGTAAAATGAGACTTATGAGAGAAGAATTAAATGAAGCAACTGAAAACTTAATTTCAAAAAATTTACCTTTGTACTGTTCACATATTTCAATTTTTGGAAGTGTGCAAGATTTAATTGTGTACTAAAACGTCCCCCAGATAAAGAGCCTTTTACCATAGGACTGATTGTTAAGCGTGAGAATGTTGGGGGACTTTAAAACCTACAAGATGGAGTGCTGCACTTAAATGCAGTTAAAAACCCTGTTATTGCAGGTCTTGCTTCAGAGTGCTGTCAAACTTAAATCAGGCCCTGCCCTGTGATCAGAGGCCCTGAAGAGCAGTATAGAGAGAGAGAAATAGAGAGAGGGGTAGGTGTCAGAATAAGACCACTGAACCCCTGCCTCTGTCCTTGGGGAGATGGCTATCGATTTGGTGTTTTCCCCAGCGGTCGCTGTGTCACTTGCGGTTACTCTCAGATAGGCATGTAATAGTAAAGCAATGAGAGGAAGAACAAATCCTGCACTCTTTAGCACTGCATCAGTCTGCCAGATGTCTCCTACTTTCACTCAAGAGCTCATTCATGCACTCACTGTACTCACTCACCAATCACTGGTGAGGCTGGTTGACCAGCCTGATCTCTAGTTGGTTGACCTGGGAACTCTCTCTCATGGGGGAGTGAAAAACAGAGACGTGTGTATTAATATAAAATATTATTGTCTAAACACAGCACATTATCAAAATAAACTAATCAGTGGGTGGTTAACTAGGCTGGTTTAAAAGCTGGTCATGTCTACCAGAAACTACTTGATGTGCTGTACCTTACAGATACGCAACAAGAATGTAGGTTAAGACAATAGGCTAAATAACATAAGTATTTATTAGAGCTTAGTCAGGACAGACATTGTATTTCATTTTTCGAAAATGAAAACAGGGTTGTGTATTGGTATATAGTATATACAATATACAGTGTATTAAAAAATATATTAATCCTGAACTTCACATATTATCATCATTTTATGTAGCAAGAGTTTTATAGTGTGCTTTGTTTTATACCAGAGTTGTTACATACCCTAAGTTAGAATATTGAGTCTCTAAATATTAGAATATTGAGTCTCCCACAACAATTCTGCTATTCAGCAGTGTACCTCTTTTATATCTTTTATATAACAGTTATTAAATCTGGATACCTGTAAAGAATGTCTTGCTCTTTATATAATACCTTAGTTGGCTGTGTGACTTTTTAAAGGAGTCTGAGACACTTAAGCATAAGACTGAGATTTAGAGGAATATTATTACATGTCCTCATTGAGCAGAAATAAAAGAGGCTGTCAGTGGCCTCATAGTAGAGCAGCATTAGCCATCTTCTGTTACTGTAGCACTTGTCTCTCTCTCTATTCTTTGATCTTTGAGGTATAATCTTTTATTGTGTTCTCAGGGTTCTGCCTTTTGTCACTGTGTGGTTAATGCAGCTGTCGATTTTTCCCTGGTCATTTAAATAGGATGCTATATTTTTTTGTCGTGTCAGCACAAGCTAAGCACCGTCGGTCCAGCTAGGAGTCTCTGTAGTGCTGGTAAGGATCTATTCAAGACGTTTTCTTTGATTCAGTTAAAATTGAGCTGAACTCTCAGGGCTCATTTTCAGAGGCTGCTGTGAATGGTGAGATTATAAAATGGAGTGCTTATACACAGCTCCCACAATGCACCATCGCAACACTCCGTTTTCAGAAAGATACCCGAGGAGTATGAATACATGTACTCAGTGAGTACAGATCAAGTTATCTTTTTCCAAACATGTCATTAATTGGCATTGATAGTGATTCCTAATGGTTAAATGTGTGTTCATAACATTGAGCTGATACTGCAAATATTATCTGATTCAAGGTTAGGGTAACCAGTCAGTTATAGTTACCATTGTGTGCCATTGAGAAAGACTTCAGACCCTAACATGCTTTTAGGTCACAATCCATGCAAGACTGTCTGCCTGTATTTAGAATGTTATGATTATCAGTAACATAGAAGGTACTTTCATTCTGTAGTATTTTGCATAGAAAAAAATGTAGCTATTTGTATTTGAACTATTTTTTTAAACTATTTTGAACTAATTTTAGGGATGTCTGGCCTTCTCAGACCAAAACAGCAGTTTTTACGTATAACCTACACTTACCTATACTTTTCCTTTGGTGTCTTAGTGTACTTTAGGCCTGATACTATACTTTCTCTGTATAACATAAACACATTTGCATACTTTGTTATTCAGTTATTTCTGCTGTTGATCTTCTTCCTGAATTTGAGATACAACGTGTTTCATAATTGGAAACGCATACTCTTATGGCATCCAGATTTATCCAGCGTAAAGATCACAGATTTCCTGGCAGTAAAGTCTTAACCTGCGAGTGACCTTCTGGTATGATGGTGATTCACTATGCATTGTGCAATACCAATCACTCTCTTTTATAGCTCTGGTTTAGAATTCAGCGAACCCACTGGCTTTAATAAGCACTTTTTTATGCCCTTCTGAGGACACAGTAGGAGTGGGAGAGTATTAGCCTATAACTATTTTTTGCAGAGTTTTAGTTGTTTTTGTATTTAAGTTTGCATTATGTTGCGTCCTGTTATTGACTAAAGTATTCAGTTTCACTGCTACACACTCACAGTTCTACCTATCTTCATAAAATATAATTACACCGTGGGTGATATTGCGCTATACATCATTTTCTTTATCCACAGGCTCTCTTTGTTTATTTAGCCATTTAGATTCAGGGAATGTCAGCTTCTCTTAAGTATGTTTTAAAAGCAAGATTCAGCCTCAGGGTGACTGTATTTTACAACGTTTTTCTCTGTGTTTGCTCTCTGATGTTCAATAACAGTGAAGATTCATGATCATTTAGACGCAAGCTAACTCTGGCAGATATCCCAGAACTGTTCCTCTAGTCTGCCAAACTTAAGTTTTGAAGTTTTATAGAAATATATTCCCTAATGTACTGGCGATGTCCAGTAAAATTGTAGGTTCAAATAAGGCTCTATTATCATTGTGCACTTTGGCAGGATTTATCATGTTTCATCTGGTCATGTAACCTCAACATGGCCGCCCCCATGAGGTGACCCACTCCATGTAAACCCGCTTCATCTACACAGCTTTTGTAAGGCTAAAGATTTGACTGAGTCTTTATTGCTTGTAAGAGAAAATAATGTTACTTTTTTCAAAAGTACTATTTATTTATATGTAAAACTTTTTAATGAGGGTGAAAATTATCTTGAAACAGTTGCTCATAATGTGGCATATTTGTTTGTCAGTGTGACACCAGGAAACAGGCCCAAAGTTTTTCTCTCGGCAAACGTTTCAGAGTTGTCAATCCTGTTAAAGATTCAGTTCTAACATTGTTTACATTTGCCTGCTCTGAATAAAAAAATAAATAGGATTTAATGCTGAAATGTCATGTCTGTTTTATTTCTGACAGGGGATTAATTTAATCCCCAGTGTATATACTTATTTTTATTTATTGTATATCATTTGCATTATTTCTGTAATCCGTAGACATCAACTAGAAACTCTCCCCTTAAGGAAAAATTGTGTTTTCACCCTGAAGATGATTATGAATTCCGCATGTATTCACTAAGCATTTACCCTGCGGTTGCGTCTTCTCATTGACATTTAGAAGGGAAATCTCCTCCCTGACTTCTCTTTGATTGACAGCAGATGTCAGCTGAGATTGCAACACATAAATGCGGTATCAATATTCTCGACCGGTTTTTTTTAGAGATGAGAGCTTTGATGGACACTCAGAGGTATTTGGGGAGAATATGACATGAATTCATGTTTTTGATTGACAAGTTTGTTGTGCTGTATGTTTGTGGCTTGGCAGCCTTTATCTGTATAATTTGATGCCTTTACAAAGCATTGTGTTTAGAGGACTGGATCAGGACTAATTAAACTTTAAATTGAATTACTCAGTATTGTACAGAATCAGTCACTGGACTTTGGCTTCAATAGGGCATTATAGTTCTCATATTGGATGGTGTTGTCTGCTTTGGCTCGTCTCAGTGATCAAATGAAAGCTCTGTTTCAGCACACTAATATAACCGAGTGTGTTTTGAACACAGTGATTTTGCCTTTGTTTTACTCCCCACAGTGAATTTGTCTTACAACACCCTCATGATGAGGCTTGTCTTACAACAGCCTCATGATATTTCTGTTGTGTCCCATTACTGGTTCAGCCCTCCATTCAAATGACGCACAATGATACTAACAAACACACTCGTACACGTACACTTATGGAGCAATTTACAAAGGGAAAAACTTTGTGGACCTAGCTAGTAGATGTTGTATTAAGGTTGCTTGTTATATGTAATGTTATAACATTAGTTAGAACATTATGCAAACGTTTTATAACTTCTGTAATGTTTTTAAAATGTTCCACTAACAACTTAAGAACAACGTTTTTAATGTATATGATGTACATTATGTACATATGTAACACTCTGCTAATGTTAGTCAGTGCTCTGAGAACATTCCCTGTTGGTTGAGATGAGATTTAAATGGAGGCTGCTCATTGGCTGTCTTTGACGCCATTACTGCTGTACATGTGTCAAGTATCACACTGCCGGTACTTAATGTACCAGCTCTCCAACTTTCAAGAGAATTCACCATTTCAAGAGTGCATGGCCATTGTGTGTTTCATTCGTAAATGGAAGCAGCCACAGAAAATCACTTACTGCACATTGCATTTCAGAAAAAAGGTTTGGAGTCTCTGTAACTGAAGGTTAGGCTAAATATTACAGAAGCTGTTTTTAATATGAAGTTTGGAATTTGTGCGACTCTGTTGTCAAAATTTGACACATTAACACAGTTTAAAACCGGACACACTGATCATTTTATTTTCCACTAATAAACATTAAATCACCATAAAAACTAAAAATGAAACTAAAAAAAAACTTTTGCTACAGAAGCAAATGTCGGCTTTTGTTACTGTTGAACTTATTTTTTTTCTGTATTTGAGGAAAATATTTCAAAATTAGTATTCAATGTATTTAAAACAGGCTACGTGTTAAGATAATTCTGTGTTTAACTAGCATATCACTGCAAAAATGGACTCTAATGCTTTAAAAACAACAAAGTGTACCATATTTAGGGAAAGTGCTTTCATAATTATCTAGTTGATGTGACACATCATCATTATCTAAGGCAAAATCACCAGTTTGGAAAATAATAAAAACACGTAGCCTATGTATTAGATTTCCTGCTTTTTTACTGCATAGTGTCCCATGTCATCCAGCTCAATCTCATTCCACTTCTAACAGGTTTTTATTTAAGAAAAGCTGTGTTGCTTGTCTGGGCAAAGGCAGACTGAAGAAACACAGCGGGTCTGCGTCACGTTTCTATTTAAGAACATTGACAATTTCATACATGAAAAGAAAGACAACCCATTTTCTTCCTTCTGGTCGCAGTCAGAAAACAACTCTGTGTGCTGTTTGCAGGCTTTCCACTGTATTTTTAATTGCCTGTCAGCTCCTAAACGAAGCCTTTTGTGTGATACGTTTACCGCCTCAGTTCATGTTAAAACACTTCTTGTATTCTCAAGATGGGTTTGCCATTGATTTTAATAATATGGAAATAAAAACAACCTATAAATCTGTTACATTTCTTTCACAGTTTGCCTTTATATTCACAGGTCACTTTAAATTAAGACTAATTAAAAAGTGAGACGGTACAGTATGTTCTCACAATCATGTCATTCTATACCTGTATGCTAGTTTTTTCAGTATTTTATTGTACTGTGTCAGTTTTAGCCATTAAGTTAGTACTTATGACTTGTTTTCCAAGTGATCTGAAGCCATATGGTAGATTTGTGTAAGGAATCGATCATAATTTAAGTTATTTTTCAGAAATGGTATATGTACCAATTTAGTTTGATTAGCATGTAAGCGAGAACCAATGATGTGTTGGTGTCTATGACACGGTAGACACAATCTTTGGCAGAGAAGAAGAATGTCACAATAACAATTCGATTTCAAACTAACCTATTGTATGTCTTATGAAAACTTTCTCTATAAGACTTTTATGTTTTTGTTCTTTTCTGAGCTAGCGAGGTGTCGTCAATACAAACTGTTGTTGTATGGCAAGACCTTCGTAATGATTCTCATGCAGAATCTTCCGGGTCAATTATTCAGATCTCTTCAGTGAACTAGAACTGTTTCCAGACCAGAGGCATTTATTGACTGTACAGTAGTAAAATAAAACTCCAAGTGCCTGTTCCAGGCTTGTAATTTTCTCCTCCTGTTCTGTATTCTGCAGTGGAGGGTGCAAAGGCCATTCTAAGTCACTGAAGCTGATTTGCTGTAATTGCATTTGCAGTGAATTGATCTGGGTTTGTGTGCATTTTCTAATTGTCATTGTATCCAGCTGTGATGAATGAATTAGGCATGTGCTCCTTCAAGCACGTCCCCTCGTGAACTCTGCGGCTAGCTGCTTGAGCCCTGATGCATTTTTTTATGCATAGCATAAGCAAACGAAGATAAGTTATAATGAATAACAGTCTGTGGAGCAAGCAGGAATATTTCAGTGAAATGAATGTGGATTGAGAACTTTATCTTTTCACTTTGCCTCTGGATCTTCACAGGAAATGCAAAAGATAACATTTGTAAGGGTTTCTCATTTCTGTTTATAAAGAATTTACATCATTTTCCAAAAAAAAGTGTCAGATGTGTCATGTAATGGCCACCACAAGACTAACATATCTAATTCTGGCTAAATTTGTAAAATCAATATTTGTGATTTATATGTTTACTTCTCAGCAGGTAAAACAAATTTTACATGATTGTCTGTTTGTGTTCTGACTAAACAAATAATACAACTCAGCTGTATTGGATCACTTTTACAAATGTAAAAGGGCTTAAGGGCTTGTCTAATTGTCCTCTTGAATTATATTTGGATAGTGCAGCTGATATAAAACAGATGTTGGTTGAGATTAACGCAATTAGACAGAGATGCTCTTGTCACAGTACATTGTCTTTGTTGTCTTAATAAGTGGTTGTGAGGTTAATGAATAACACTGCAGCACGGCAAATGAATTGAAACTGTTTTATAGAAAGTGATTTTTCTTCTGTATCTTCTGTAAAAACAGAACATTAGCATACTGTATGGTTCCCAAAATACACAGGAAATGCAGAACTTTATTAATTTAACAAATATGCAACAAAAAGTTTTTTTTTGCTGTTGTCATTTGATTGTATTCTCATTAATGTCTGTACAAAAAAGCCATATTTCATACTAGCTGATGATAGCTAAATTTCTCTATATAAAGAATATGGGTGACTTATTTTTGTTGAAAAGTTGATTTATTGATAAATTACTGAATTAGATATGAGTTATAATGTCATATTCAACACATCCTTAAAACATTTAACAGTCTCACATTTCATGTCACTACGGAATCTACTAAACTTTGTTGAATAGCCTTTGTCAGATACCATATGACACCACAGTAATATTTTGGCACTATTTCGGTACAGTATCTTCTAAAGAGTTGCTGTGGTGTTTGGTGTTGCAGGTGGCTGTGTGAAGGGGGACCCCCAGGGCTGGACCCATGAGGAGTCAAAGAAGATGCTCGCAGCCTGGGCGCCTCTGCTCCTCTTAGCCATGTGGGTGAGAAATGCCACCAGTGGCCCACTCTCTTTCAGAATAGGTGAGTAATGTCTCTTCACTCTCTAACAGTGAAACGCATCACTATCTATGGCTTCTATCTCTCGTTAAGTCTCACATTGAAGGGTGTAATTTGTAATCGCTGTTAATTAAAGTGATGGGGCTTCACACCAGATTTGCTGCCTTGGGCAGAATGTAACTCCCAGAATTAACACACTGGAAAATGGAAATGAGAATGTGAACTGTGCTTGTTTTATGTAGGTGTCGTAAACAAAGGCTAGTAAAAGAAAACATTAACAGTTTGAAGTGTTGCAACACGAGAGAGGAACTTGTGGAGGTCACTCTGTTTATAAAGATGCCAGTTCGATTTCCTTTAGCAGCTAAACTCATAATAATAAATGGTGCTCCAAATGAACATTAAAGAGGAAGTTCATTTAATCTGGTCAATCACAACATGAAGAAATTTAAGCAATCATTTATCTGACCGCT
Organism: Chromobotia macracanthus; assembly: GCA_036877525.1. Lineage (NCBI taxonomy): Eukaryota > Metazoa > Chordata > Actinopteri > Cypriniformes > Botiidae > Chromobotia > Chromobotia macracanthus. The sequence goes on from JAZGTH010000040.1 coordinate 3,972,910, forward strand.
TCGACAAATCTCTCAGCATTTTTCCCGACCACAGATTAATCTTGAGCTCTGTAATTACAGCTTGAGTTTAGTCCCATGCTCAAGCCATACCATTGGTAAAAGCATTTATACAAACTGATGGAAAGTGCAAAGATTCATGCCATTGGGCTGTTCAAACAGAGTACACCACATAGCCACACTGTTTACGTTTTTCAGAGAAATCAGCCTCTAAATGGCATACTTATACATTAAGGTCAGAAAGTCTGAGACCATTTTTTTAGGTCAGGGGTCTCCAATCCATGTTCCTGCAGTTCCAAAGACCTGCAAAGTTACCTCTAATCAACTCCAACACAACCACCTGGATGTCTCCAGCAGTCCCAGAGACTTTGATTAGCTGGTTCAGATGTGCTTAATTAGGACTGGAGTTAAACTCTGCAGGTCTGTGGACCTCCTTGGACATTCTAAAAACTAATCTAACCTGGAAATGAATCAGAAAGTTGTAGAAATTAGCAAATTTGTGATCTTGACCACGTTAACTCCTTTGTACAGATGGTCAGATAGTTTTGGTGCCATTGAAGCACACAGCATGCTCTTTGGAACGTTCTCAAATAACACAGAGATAACATGAATCATCTGGTTGTGCAAAAACTTGTGAAATTCACACCAGCTGGAGTACATGCTGTTATGAACCTGTAAATGGGGAACATAAAAATACTGCAAAATTTTCAATTAAACATTTTATTCAAATTATTATGCTGATAATATAATGTATGTATATATAAAACATTGCAAAATGCAACATACAGTGCATTTGCACATGTGGTCTCAGTCTTTTGGACCCCATTGGAGTTGTTTTTCTGCCAAAATAGGTAATCAAATATTCAACATTGGCTGGGACCAAATGTAGTGAAACATTTTAAATGAATTTATTTTGTATTGTCTTTAACTCCATTTCAGGCAGTGCGGTAGTCCCTATGAGTTTATAAAACACCAACTCATGTTGTACGAATGTGACATCAACATGCAAAACACTGCATGTTTTTTATTCACAAGAGCCCTTCAGAATTACCATTAATATGAAATGACTGTCAATTACGTTCTACCCAGGAGGGCTCTGCTAATGTCAGTCATAATGCTGAACTATAATTAAATGCTAACAAAAAATTAGTGAAGAGATGTTATTTTTTTTTGTTGTTTATTAGCACCCACACAGCCTCTGTCTCGCTGGAGAAGAATGTTAAAGGACCTTCCCCTCATTAAGGCAAAGAATATAGCGGTTTAAACTGACTTCATTAGGGTCTGGAACAGCAAGCCGAGAAGAGAGAGAGAGACCTTGAGTGAAAAATAGAGTGAGAGAGAGCCCATTTAATATATGCATGTGCTTTCAACGGTGATGTGAATTCTGTCCAATCTATCTGGCACTATATTGAACAGTGCAAATGTAAATTTTGTTTCAGCTGATTTAGCAATGGAAATGTGTGTGGTGTTGCATGTGTGCAGTGTAGGGTTGCAATCAGTTCTGCATAATGCAGAATCGTGCCGTATTTAAAGGAACAGAAGCGCTCTGTTTTAAATTCATACGGCATGCCATTTCTTGTGCATTTTAACGTTTTTCACATAAACAGCTGAGAGCGTATCCGTGTTTGTAGCTATTGAAACTGTTTCGCATATAAGTGTCAGTGTCAAAAATTACAGATTACAATGACGAACAAATCACAAAAGGTGTGAAACACAGACACAGCACAAAATGCAAATTTTGTTACAGCTGATTTAGCAAAGGAAATGCAAGTAGTTGTGTGGGTTACAATCTGTTCTACATAATGCAGAATCATTGTACTCAAAGGAGAGGAAAACTGTGCAGATTTGTTATTCTTAGCCTCTTTTTTAACTTTTTCCAGTTGTTTTTCCAGCACTTTTTCATAGCATACAATGATAGTGAATGGTGACTGATGCTCTCAGTCCATATATCATTTTTGGGTGTTCTGTCCCTTTAAGAAAATTTTTACGTCTCTGCCTGGCTTGAACTGTGAGTCTGTTCATCCAGAAATTAATACAGTCACTATCATCTAGTGTTATAATTTGCCTATAGGTGAAAGCTAATGTGATGGAATGTGTGTAATGGTGTGTGACCCTTAAGTGTGCCATTAAAATTCATTTATTTTAAACAACAGATGCAGTGAAGTCATACGTCAGTGAACCAGAATCAAAGGGATTGCGAATCAAATGCATTTAAGCATCAAATGTAATGTCAACATCATGTAATGCCATTTACAAGCCATTTAGGGACGGAGTTTTATGAAATAGATCGTACCAGCATAAAAACTAATATTTTAACGATGCCACAATAATAAACCAGCATTGAAAAAATGCAGAAAATATGTGTAGACTCTATAGCAGTTCTGCTATTTGGTACCACCAACACAACTGTGATTTAATGCTATTCTGGAAAGCTTTGTCAAATCTATTGATTAGTTATTTTTTCAAAGCCACTCATTGTATCAACTGTAGTGTCTTGTAAACATGAACCTATGTGCTATAAGGACTGTTACTAAAAGAAACTAGGAGTGTTTTGATTTATTTTCTTTTGCTAAAGTTGGCAACCCTAGTTGTATAAGTGTGAAGCTTTTAATTTACTGCGCTGAGGCCTGTGAAATGTTTGTGCTTGGTAAAGAAGCATTGATCTGCTTATTTGGTGGCATATTACAAAAAGCAATGCCTTTGACTCCGCTGGCTCTGGGATCAGATGAAACGGTGCACTTTCATCTACACAAAACCAGCTCCTGCTTTCACAGATCAATTATTAGGCAGCCAATGAGATCTTTTCCTGCGCTTGGCTCTGTCATCCTCTTTTTTGTACAAACATAGAACAAACCGTTCCCATCTTTCTCAGTCCGCTCGTGTAGTAATTAAGTGCTGCTGTTCTCCTCCTCCACATCTACCCCATCTCCTCACCTCCTGCTCCTGCTGAGCACCTCTACCATAAGCCCTGTTTATTGCTGTCTCGTTTAGTTGACAATTAATTAAAATGTGTGGTTTCTGTTTTCAGTGCTCTGATCTGGAGCAACTCAGCCGTTGCTTGTGTAAAAAGCACAGGTGGCATTAATATCTTCTTTCCCCCCTCGACGTATTGACGTGATGTGGGCTGCTCTGCAGGAGCTGAAGTTTAACCCCACCGCTCCTCCACTCCTGAAAGCTGTGTAAAGTCAGCCAATCAGATTACAGCTTTCCAATTTGAGAAAGTGATCTTCAGTTTTCTGTGCAATATACATCAAAGGATCAGTGAATGAGGTACTGTCTCTGTTCTAATACCTTTGGGACTTATGAGGCTTACCTATAGGGCTAGAAGACTATATAAAAACCACTAAAAATTAAATAAGAACCTCTTTACTGCCTGAGATGTGGCTTAGTGGTTAACACGCATGTTCAGTAAGTAACAAGTATGCCGATATGTTAAGATGTGGTGCCATAAGTTCAAATGTAGTTCATGCTGCTTCCTGTTTTTTTACATGTCTGTTCTCCATCTGTATTAATAAAAGTACCAAAAGGCCAAGAACGATTTTGTGTGTCTGTTAGTAGAGAGCTTTTATAAATTTGGACATCTTTCAAACGATTCTCTGGGTCTGGCTGTAAACTGATAAGCTGTAAATTACAGATTATGAATTGCTTCCATATGACTTTTTCTCATGTGTATTGAGTAATTGACAGCGTGCGTGTTTGTCAGAATCCAATGCAATAAACTGTGAGGACGTAAAGAAAAATCAATATTGCCGCCTTCCCTCTCAATCTCTAAGTACAAGCAATCGTTCATAACCAAACAACTACAAAAAAGAAATATATAGATTTTTGCTTTAGATTAGTACATTTTAGTCATCTCATTTTGTGCCAGATAAGACTGCCATTTCTGTCACCTTCTTCATCTAAAAGTCCATTTAAACATTACATAATGTGCAATAGAGACAGCAGCCAATCAGAGCAGGGATGTGAAAGCAGCAGATGTCTGGTTTATTGTACCTCCAAAGATGAACCAAAATACTGCTTTTTAAGTCTGTAAAACCTCATGCTTCTGCGTATGCTTGCAGGTGCTGTGGAGATTTATAGGGTTTTGTGCATGTCCCAGGAGAGCCTGAATTTAACTCAGCTGAATTTGCAGCTGGTAAGAAAGCAGTTACAGTGGGCATTTTTTAGGCCTGCAGGGGGATTGTACCGAAACAGACAGGGTGATTCATGTTTTAAAACTATTGTGGAGCCAAGCGAATACAAACTTACCTTGTTCCTCCGTGCGAAGATCTGAGCCAGCAGTGATGTCTGCCAACCAGAGTTATTGCCTGTAAGGATGTGTTCGACAAACAGTATCGCACATATACACATTTGAAAGAACTGAAGGTATACTTTCTGGGTATCCATTTCTTGCATGGGACTACTGTGTGGGAATTGAACCCACAACCTTGCTACAGGAAAACTGGCACCTGCAGTATAAGTGCATGTACAGTTATATAAGCCAGACTATATCAACAGTGCAAGTATAGTCTGAATAAATGATTGCTATGATAATACAGTCACAAGGACAAGAAGAATCAAGGATCCTGCTAGCTTTTGTGAAATGATCTTCAGTCATGACTGAGTTTGATAACAGTCTGATGGGTTTTGTCATAACTTCTCATGAGAAAGTGCCATGCAGTCAGGCTAAGACATTTAAATACTGAACGTTCTTCTGTCCTTTGGGAATTCGTTTGTGACATGCGACTACTTTTAATGGCTTTTAGTGGCTTATTTTTTCTGTGGACTAAAGGTTGACAGACAGCTTATGAATAGTTTCACAGCATTATGAGAAAAAGCTATTTTCTGGGATATTTTGAGGTCATGCCCATTATGAGAAAGAATTTCCGTGAGGGTTCCATGGAAGAACAGTGACATTTATCCAGTTGGAGCCGGACAGTGACATAAGCAACTAATAACCCCACCTCTTCCAACTTCTGCCATGCAACAGGACCATTTGGCTTCTCCGGCCCCCATCCGTTTATCACACCTGCAAAAACACGACAGGTGCAGCTATTAACCTCACTATGTTGTCTGCAAATTAATTTTTCTACTGAGAGGGTACGTATAAAGTGACTGTCACGTTTTTGCATCCTGAATATTGTTTCTGTGTTTCTGAATTTAAGTGTGACAAATATGCAAAAAACAATTTGAAAAAGGTATCAGAAAAGTATTTTTTTACAGCACTGTAGTTAGTATACAATATAGACTTTTTTTTTCCCAATACATTATTATTATCTTGTATTGTCTTATCAAGTTGTGACATCATATGGAGATATTTAAGAAATAAATAAAGGGCTGTCGACGTGAAAAGGGAAATAAATTAAAACAAAATCAAACATGGTCAAAAGATTTTGATTATAGTGCGGTATATCAAAAAATAATTATAGGAGTTTACTTAAAATTTAAAAAGACGATAATGTCACTGTGTTGTTATTAAAAAATCAGCTACAGTATGCAATACGGCTTACTAATTAAACTTATATGAAAAGCTTGGAGGCCTTTAATCTGAATTCTGAAGTCTGATGTTTATAGACTAGAGAATTTGAAAGGCTTTATTAAATGTTTGTTTTTTTTGTAGCAGAATAAAGAATAAGAAGGAAGGTGATACCTGCAGCTAACATGTCTCTGATTTTCTTGGGCATGTAAATTCTGTCTCTGTTGTGTAATTGCTGAGGAAAAGAATCTGTTGTGATGGGGAGTCAGTGCTAACCTGACAACAATTTCAGTGTTTTAGGTCAGGCTGCAGATTCACTCTTGACATGTTTTCATCTGCTGCTAAAGCTAAAGAAATAAGTTATGAAACTTCAGCTGCCTTCTACCGTAACATTTCCTTTTCATGGAAAGCTCATTTCAACATTACACTTTACTGTACTTTCACTGACTGGCTTTGATCTTATGTCATGGACATAAACAAAAAGTACAGTGGTTGTATCATGGTACAGTAATGGTAATACCATGGTATTTTGGAATGTTCTGTGGTGCTGAATAACAACCATATTTATAAACTGAAGTATTTACATAGTACTTTAAATGTACTGCAAAAACTACCATCCAATATGAAAAACGTTATCTTTAATATCTCAGTCGTTTCCCCTAAACAGCAATCAGATGAAATGTAAAGCAAAAGGAGACTTTAGCTTTAGGGCTCCTTTTCACATTTTTTCTCCACATTTTTCTCCACATTTTTCTCTCATTAACAAGCATTCAGTATGAGCCCGTTTTTAAGAGAAACTGTCAACAAACAAAATACATGGAATTACCATAATATGTTCAGTTCTTTTTCATGTGAGATTCTGAATCACTATTTAAACCTTTTCAAACCAAGTGATAGGAAGTGTGTCATTCATTTTATTCAGCTTTTATTCACTAACAGGCTTATATTGAATTAACAGCTGAGCAGTATGTAGTTCAATACTCCATGCAACTCCCATTGCCAAATATAAAAAACTGCGGCTGCTTTTAAGACGGTGTTAAGAATTAGCCATTGAATTAACCCTGTAACTTTATAGACCTTTATAGACCTGTGTGACTGCAGCATCTGCCGCTCAGTCTGTTCAGAACTTCAGAACTTTTCATCAGTTTTACAAGGTGCTGGACTGGACTGATCCTGACACAGTCAAACATCCCTGTGCCTGATCAAACTGATTTTTTTTGCTTTTTAAATCAAACCACAATCTGTCATCCTCAGGAAGCCAGGGGACAGTTGCAACAAAAAGGGGCAGTCGAGATAGAAAATTAGGGGGAGAGACATCCTCTTTGGCAATGCAATAGTGCAGCCATCCTACTCCGGACGATGCTGTGTGCTAGAAACAAGCAATCTCTCAGTGAGTGTCATTACCTGTCATTCAAGCTGTGTCCAGTGGGTGCCCCCAGACGGGTCTGCTGTAATTGTATAGGAGACCAAGGCGAGCGAGAGAGTGCAAGAACGCACAGCTGTAGGAGAGAAAGTGAGAGAGACGGGTCGATGGGTACCGGGAGAAAGATTGGCATCGGATATGGAGCTGACAAACAACCTCTCAGATTTGGAGGCAGCTGGAACAAATACTGTGGTTGGGAGCACGGCAATGACAGAGTGACAGAATATTAGAGCTGCACGTCAGTGCTGAATGTATTTCCATCATTACCCATGTAGAATATGTCCTGGAACAAAGGAATCATTTGTTGATGGATGTAGCAGAACTGAACAGATGCTCAGATACAGACCACTAGTCATTTGAAGGACGTTTGTAACACAATTGATCGTGTTTAACACTCTTAAACTCTTAAAATCTCATTAACAAGTTTAAATATTTTTGAGGCTTTTTTCCAGAGAGCAGAGCTATAAACTTGATTAATGCTGTTGCTGGTGTCCACATTGTACGTGTGTATTGAAGGACATTCTATATTCTAGACTTTAAGCTTTAATCCTTTGCTTTTAGCCTTAATTTCCTTGAAGTCAACTTGCAATATTAGTCAAGCTTTCCTTCACTAATTCAGCTGTATTTTTTCCTAATTATTTTACACTGTCTCTCTGACCCCTGCAGTTTTAACAGGTTTTCTCAGTACCTTTAAAACTGAATTATTTTTATGACATGCCTCATTAGTTGTACTTTATAACTTACTTTAACACTTATATAATGTCATTTATTTTCACGTTGAATATTGTGCTATGAAAATCTGTGGTCCAACGTTGAACATTGTGCGACACAGGCTTCCGTCCTGCATAAGCAGCAAACTTTTATTAAGTATATCTTTATTTTTTATGCAGGCATTGTCTGTTAAGGGCATGGATGAACCGTACCCTGTGTCATCTTGCCTCTTTGATCTCGTTGATCTCTTGCGTTTAGACACAAATCTCAACCTGTAGTAAATTTTCTTTAATTATTTATGAGAACACCTCACAGCAAAGTCCAGCATGCAGTCGATCTCATGAAGGTTTACTATGACGGCATGTGTGCGGGCTGTTAAACCAGTGTGTGGAGAGAGATAATAATAAAGGATCTGGATCTCCTCAAGCTCTTCGGAACACATCAGAGCAGGATTTATTAGCCCAACGTCGATTTTAGTCAACGTGATCACCAGATGCATAGACTGGGGTTGAGTTTGGTGTCTTGAGCTAACAAATCTTTCTAGCTGTCTCTGTGGGCTTATAGTGTTTATGATTTGATAAGAAAATGTATTACAATTAGGAAAATCTTTGCATTGCATTGTTTTTTTTGTATAATTATTGCCATTATCACCAATGCCTTTTCTCTGCGAATGTTGGTGTATCCAATTCATTTTGATTAATCAGCATGTCATGTAGTTTTACATTCAGATTCGATTCAGCATTTTAATCAGTCGATAGCTCTAATTGTAACGCTAATTTGTTTTGAAAATGGAATGTTGTGTATTTTAAAGCAGAAGTGATGAAAACTGTGGAAGGATTTATCTTCCTTCAGATAAATCCAGGCCTGCACTCATGTAGAGGTGACATTGCAGATTGTGTGTCAGTCACTGTTGTGTTTTTATCATCAGGACTGTTTGTGCTGTGGGATTGGATTGATTCGGAGGAGGTCGAAGCACATGTTGAAATACACAACAGCAGACTCCAATGAAACATGTCTGCCTGTGAGATTTCTTTCACAAAGGATAGAGCGCACACAGTCTGTAGCTATCAGTGTCCTCGCCTGAATGCACCACATGTGGAGTTTAATGGCCTTCTGTTATGGCACATTCCCTACAAATAAAAATGCATTATTGCAAATCATGACTTTTATGAGTCACCTTGCTTGTAATTTGTGTTAATAGAAAAATATATATTTTGCTAAGTCGTTTTACTGGGCACTCGTTTTCTGTTTCGGATGCTGAATGGATGTTATTTTCGAACTTTTTAATTGTGACTTTCCAAGTCACTATAGATGGCAGGACTTCATCTTGAATTGCATTATTGGTTTATTTCTGAGTCTCCTTCAAACACTTTAATTTCCTATATAACCAAAACGATTTCTCAGGATAATTGCCCTTCTGTTTTAAACTTTTTTTATGATAGTAGAATAATTGCAGTAGGTGGCATGCGTGATGAGCATTGGGCAGGTCCGTTTCTGAACGCAGCTTAGAAGTCTTGCATTACATTAGATGTGATGTGTAATTTAACAGGCGACGTCTTGCGCTTTCTGATGACAAATTATACCTTGTAGTTAGCACGGCTGAAACATTTCCCACCACAGTAAATTCTGCTATAAAGGTTAAGAGAGGCCCAGAGAGGTGCTTAGCACAAGTGCCTGGATGCTTGCCACATGAGAGTGTGTGTGTGTGTGTGTGTGTGTGTGTGAGCAGAAAGGTAGTGCTTACGTAGTGCTAACTGCCTCTGAGCCACTGAATCGGACCACTGAACCTCACCTGCAGGGCCTAATGAAGTTCTCCAAAGCAGGGAGCTGAAGACCTTCATATGGCTGACTGCATAGGCATTTGTTATTGTGGTCCCCACTATTTCCGGCATAATGGAAAACACAATGTATCATTTTTTTGATTGTGATGTTATTAATAACAACCTAATCTCCAAAAGAACAAATAATTGTTTATTAGATAAGAGAAGATAATGTAAAATTATGTGCTTCAAGAGCGTATATAAATTTGTTATAAATTAACATTAATTATATGTATTTAAAAGCTAAGCTAACACTTTTGTAACATCAGCACTGTGAACGCCTTTTTAAATCCCTGATGCCCATACCTGACTGCACTCTCATTACTAACAGAATACTTCTTAAGTCATAACCCACCACACACCAGCAGATCCTCAGTAAGGTGGAGCAGCTGCACACCATAGTGCTGGTCAAACAGGAAGTGCAGGGAAAAAAGCAGAACACTTGTAAGTCCTGCACACTGCATGGTCTCTGCATGTCCTACCACACACCTTACAATTCTCTACCACTCAAACCTTTTTCAGGTCACCCACTGCTGGTTAGTGCTCAGATATGCAAGAAGCAGTTGACCCTGAAGATTTAATAAGGTGGGTTGTATTCCCTGTGGGAATTGGGATGAGCGCACCTACAGTAAGACTCTAGTGAGCGTGAGCCTATGACACGTAATCCGGACTGCTGAGCAACAGCCCGGCAATAACACAACCTTTAGTTCACAAAGCTGCACAGTAAAGCCGACGAGGACCCATATGTGACCTCGATCACTCTAGCGTTGTAATAAAGGTCTGCCCGCACTGTGCAAGTTATCACAGGGCAGCGGACTGTGTGATTAAGAACGGCATGGTAAACGCGTTATTGTTTGTTATCTAACCCGTTCCTTAAGTAAGTACACTAGGTAATCGGTTTCCTCAGCCATGTAAGTTAATTGGTCAGAACCAGCTGAAAAATGTTGCTGTTGTGAGAAATATGTCATTTCAAATATTTACGGTTGACTGCATGAACTAAAGAGTTGACAAGCATGGCCGCAAGTTTTTCTTCTTGTGACTTCAGTTTACACACGACAAAGATGTTACGCCACAAATCACAGAGAGGAGATGAGCTCTTGAGGTCTTTAGTGAGTAGGTCTCCTGTAAGAGTAGTTTAGGAGAGTGTTCACATTGGATGCAAAAATTAGAACAGCTTGACGGCACAGCAGAATGGAACAGAACATGGGTCTTGGAATGTGTTTTTTTACAATTACTTTGTTAACTGTGCCAGTGTGACCTTGAATGAAACATAAAAATACTGTATAAATAGAACAAGAATGAAGAAAATCACTCGTTCTGCGTAAACACCCATAATAGTGAGGCAACACATTTGCTAAAATGTTTTTCCTAAAATGGAATGATACAAGTAATACCTGTCTTGAAGTCTGCTATGACCAGAGTGTGATTTTGTACAAAATCATTATAACTGTGGATGCAGAGGTAGTAAAAGATAGGTTGCCAAGTCATTAAAAGCTTAGCATGCTGGGGTATTCTGATTGTAATCTTTCATTAATCTGGAAACTTTCCAGGTATAGTGTTTTTCTCAGCATGATTATGGCTTGAATTAATTTAGGACCCTTGGTTGCTGGAGGTTCAGGTCTAACTGGTCAGCCTTTAATAGCTTGTGTTTCTTAAAACTGATGAAAATTGCTCATTTAGATGCAGGAAATAATTACTTAAATTGCACTTAATCAATGTGGTCTTGTGGGAAGTTGACAGGTCAGATTTTGTCTTCAAATCTGTCTCTGCTTACCAAATTTCCAAACTGCCCTCCTGTGGCGTAAACTGGAACAACTCACAAATTTAGTCCTGCTGTGCCATTGTCACCATTTGCCATTTGCCATTTTACTTCTGACAAAGGAGCTTATACAAACAAAGAGGCAAATTGAAAGAATGCAGCTTTAGTCCCAGTGTTGTTAGGAGCGTATTAATGTAATTTTTACCTAAATGTTTCGTTAGGAAAATGTTTGCTCAAGTTCATTGCATGAAGGTTAATTCAACAGTAGCTTCAGCTTCATCCACTTGGGGGGTGGTATAGAAATTCTAAAAGCAGAGATTGATTTTACAGTAAGAGACATAGAATCTGTCCTGCTGATGGGAATTTCGGAGAGATCAGCCTGACCTTGATTATATAGGAATGTAAGGCAATGAGAACCTTCTCAGTTGCGTTTCATATTACAGTCAGAGAGGTTATACAAGTTGCAGAGATTTGTAAGACAAAAATGTCAAGGCTGTAAAAATGGCAATGACGTAAAGTTCTAATAAAATGTTTGATTATGTTCTTTTCAGTGGTTTGATCACTCCTTGTTACACAGTCACGATCTCACTGAAGAGAAAGATGATTGCTAACAGAGAACAGCAACAGCTTTGTGTTGCAGCCGGGCATCTGAAAGGCTTGATCTTACTGAACTTCTTTGTACTCAGTTTGAATTCATTTCATTTAAACCAGATCTTCTTCCAGAATAGTGTGAAAGCAGATCTCATACCTGAGCACCCCACATATCACATTCCTGAAAACTCTCTTAGAATTGTCGTCTTGTCTCTGTTAAAATTTGCTAACATTATAACTGCCAAGATCACTACTTTTCTAGAGCTTTTGCTACACACTCTTGGATTTTACTAACATTTTGTGCCTCTTATGAAAAATTGAGTCATGAATACATGGCTCACAAATATTCATGTTGTTTCTGAAAGAATCTTATCTCTAGTTTCAGTGCAATATAAAGATGTGTATTGTAAAAAAAGAGACACATGAAAAAAACCAATGGCCAGCTAAGAGTCCGCAGAGGAGAGAGGGATCTGCAGCAGCAGGCCTGCACTCAGCTGTTTCATTAGCAGAGACAGAGCTGAATGTGACACCATCGACATCAGCTCAATTGACTTGGCAGTAATGTTAACATCTTTAGCCACTCTGACCACAGAGTCATAGAGTAAATTCAGTTACACTTGGGCCGGATGCCAGACGTACACCAACAATCACAGAGATCATGAGCTTCAAGCTGAAGTTTCAAGTGCTGACACAGGGAGAACATACAAAATCCACACAGAAATGCTTGGCCTGTGGCCAAGTTGGCCTGTGCCACTGTGCCGCCCCATATAACAAAATACTTGTTTAAGATAATGTTAACAATAATGCTAAATGATATCTGTTATAATGAGTTATGAGGAACACATTTCACACATCGAGTCTGTTCTTTGTGATAATATAAGGTTGAGAAACTGACAGAATTCTTTGAAATTCATGAAATATTAAAAATGATTATTGTTCTGTTTATGTCTCTCTAGGTGTCATTTGGTCTATGGAGCAAATTAGCTGCAACATTGGACATAACTAGCATTCTCACTTGAGGCTTTACACACCAGTGTTGTTTGAATGTGGAACTAAATTACTTCATAAATCACAAATATTAAAAAAAACATAAATCAGCTGAGCTGGTCGTGGCAGAACAGATGCTGAACGCTGAATTCACATTAGAGATCAGTCACTATATTAAACACTGCAAAAATTGAACAAAAATGGATTCCAGTCTCTCTTTAGAGCCTTTAAGAAAATTGAGAAGCTACATTTCCATCTTCCATTTTCTGTTGTCATTAAACTGGGGGAGGAATGAGTGTTCCATGTCTTATTTTTCACAGTCTGTAACACAGAGTGCAGCACTTTTTGTGGAGAACTATTCACACCAATTTCAGAGTTTCAGGAGGAAAAAACATGTACAATATAATTTAAAAAACAAATTCACATTTCAAACTGAGTTCGAAATCTCACACTGCGATGATGCATTTGTGCTACTGTAGGTCAACTGGTATATTTATTGTACTAGAGATGCTAAAGAAATGCACTAATAAAATTGAGCCTTAAATGCATTATAAGACTCTTTCAGTGAAAGCGTTTACAAAAAACAAATCATTTTTTATGTATAGTTAAAGGGTAGAATGTTTCATTTTTGTTATTGTTTAAATGCCAAACAATTTATTAAGATTACCTTTTAGTTTAAAAAGTTCATTTCTCGCTTTCATTTGGTCTCGCTGGACTCTCCCACTGGTTTATGAATGAAATTTCATTTGTTTTGTTCCTCTCATAGACATGAGAATACCAGATATTTTTGTCAGTTTGTCAAGCAACTATAGCTTGTAAGAATTATAATGGACAGGAATTTTGATGCTTCATAATACATTTTCCTTAATAATGAAAGCTGAACACAAATAAGGATGCCATGATTACAAATAAGAATGAGCTAGAATGGGATTAGCATGAATGAGATTAGCATAAGGCTAATTTAAAATGAGCCCTCCTGACTTTGTGCTGCACTTTTGAGTTTTTTCCAAAATTCAGCCCTAATTATAAGGGCCGTTGATACTCTACAGTTTTTGTGTGTAATATTTAACTGCTAACCCAGCTGGGAAATGTTATGAATGAATTTCAGCATGCTGCATTATCAGACATTATTATAAAAAATAATACCTTGCTTCATTCAAGAGAAATCAAATGCCTGCGGTGGATCTTGAATGAAAGAGTTCAGGGTGGGGGAGCCTGCAGGGGAAGCGGGAATAGACACAATGCCGGGAAGCATTTACATCCTCTCGCATAGAACACACTGGGCATCATTTCAAAAACTCTTTATTTTTTGCTGTCAGTGTCTGGTCAGGTGTATTAGAAATACGGCACAGATCTCTTCCCTGTCAAACTCACCTCAAAACATGCCTGTTTCCTGAGTTGTTCTGGGTAAAGGACATGAATTTGAAAAAAGCTTGGCAGCAGTGTTTGAAAATATCTCCCACCTGCATCCTACCTGTTCACGCGGAAGACTCTGCGATTTCCCCCCTATTATGAAACTTGGGGGGGGAATAACACAGGCACGTTATTCTCCACCCTGTCAAGATGAATAGTCCCTGTTCCTGGTCACCTATTAAGGGCCAAGTTCTCAAAAGCAGCTGCTTAAAATGCACTTTTGCTATCACAGTATGTTTAGCTCTTCTCAGTTATGGGCTGTCCTGGAGCGCAGACCTGATTTGAAGAATGAAATAATCAGAGTGCAGTGCACACTGTGTGTGTGTAAGTTCTGTTACTGCAAGAACGTTTTCTGATAACTTTGAGAGAGAGGACATTTAGAGAACATTACCCAAAGTTCTGAGAATGTTGGGAAATGGAGAAAGCTGGGATGTTCATGCTGTGTAGTCAGTGGAGAACTGCCCCTCCCTCCCACCCTGGTTTCTTCCAAGGTTTTCTTTTCTTTGCTACTATCATTGTACAGTTTTTCTTTCCTTTCTTCAGTTACCTTTAGTTTGCTCACTGGAGGCTTAAAGACAAAAACATTCCAATGAAGTTTTCCAGAGAAACTGCTCAACAGGGACTCATAGACATTTGCAACACCACAATAAGATTTTTTGTAAAGCTGCTTTGAAACGATGTGCATTGTGAAAAGAGTTACACAAAAAAGTGACTTGACTCAGTACACACTCTTTTCCCCACTCATGCTTAAAGAGGTGCTGTGCTGCTAATTTATGAATCACATTGGGTGGTTGTTTGTTTGGTGTGTCTGTGCTTGTTCAAATCAGGGTTTTTATTTATTTGTTTTGCATGACCGTTCAGTAACGCACCAGTGGAAGCACTGTGCTTGTATCTGCCTGTGTATTGGTTTTGGCACACATTCAACCCATAATGCACTGCATTCTGTTGCATTCTAAAGCAACAGGAATGCACGGTTAGCTCAAAGTGTCTTGGATGCGATAACAGAACCCTGACAGTGTGAGTCTAATTAAGACTTACCTGATAGGTCCGTGGCATACCGTGTGGATGAATGGTTATATTTCTCTTTTAATCACTGGACCATCTGCACAAATCACAGCAAACATCAACGCACAAACCTCAAGCCCAAACCGCAAATCAATATAAACACATTGACTCCATATAAGCTCAAACAATAGTGCTCGTGTAATGCTTAGTCTTTACAAGATGAATTGCAGATGATTATGTTGTTTTAAATGTTGTTTAAACACTCCATCAGCCCAATTGATGGAGTGTTGCTGTAGCAGCACCAGGGAAAAAAGGTGATTCCTATGACATACTTATATAAAATGTTGTTTTAAAGGAAAAACTAGACATGGTCAAAAATATATTTTTGCCACACCAATGGTGGTTAAATTGAAAAGGAGTATGGGCCTTCAACATTTATGCTACAAAGCTTATTTTACTCATATTTGGTAAGTGTTAATTTTGCACCCCCGTGCATAGAATAGGCATGCACAGAGGTTGAGAATATATAGTATAATATTAATTAATATTATATAATATAAATATGATTAATTAATTAATTATAAGTAATTATATTAATTATATAAAATAAAAAAATGAGAAATAGCCAGTAATAAAGTGTTGTCTGTGGTGTGTTTTGTTCTTCTGGGTGCCCAAAAGTTTTTTCAAATAGATGTGTATAGTATTGCCACAAAGGGTTTCGACACAGATAATTTGGTAGTTAGTTCATAACATATATATGGACTCTTTTTTTTTAATCAACATCACAGTTTTAGGTAAAAATGATGAACTTTGTGAATTAAAACAATTAGTACCTTGCAGAGTTCTAAAAGAGTTCTTGAAACTTTGTCACCAAGTTTATCACCATGACCTTTTGCCTTCATTCTAAACTGTATGACAAATATATGCTCTGTATAACCCTGAACACCACTACATTTATTTCAGGTGTAGTTTATAGACTCATCAGTCAACACTCCACAGTCTCAGTCTCAGTTTAGGCTTAATGTTGTCTCTGCATCATATTGCCTTACCTCTGTGTTACTCCAATATAAACACCATCCTCACACAGCAGATAGTCAGGTATAGTTTGCTGTGTTGGCAGGCGATTTCATCTGTTGTTTCTTCTGATCTGAAATCAGCAGCTGGAGAGTGTGCGAGTAGGTGCAATTCCTTGCTGAACACCAGCTTTTGTCTTCACAGTAATCATGTGGTGGGCTTGCATGTTTTCTGGAGATGTTATGGTAACGCTGTGTGGGGTGGCAGTCAAAACAACAATCCTCAGGTCAGGAGAGGACTCCAAAGAGACTATTACTGCAGTCTGCTCTTGAGCGAGTGTGAAACCAATTGAATTTAGTCCTCTGCAGTTCTCCATCATGCTCTCTACGTGAAAACAAGAAGAGGGGGAGGCAAAAAAGATTTGGTGCTTAGCTTTTATAATGCCCTACATGGAATACACTTTCCTTGCAGTTTAACAGGGATTTGTATGCTTAGCCTCCTGTTTACTGTAGACAAGATAAGCACAAAGAGAAGACACAAAGAGTGAGAGACAGAGACAAAGACAGAGAGAGAGGAGAGAAAGAGAGAGAGAAAGAGAAAGAGAGTCTTCATAGTGAAGCATCTCCTGACATGTTTTGTACACTTAAATGCAGGAGGGAATGTCAAATATGACCAAAAACTGAGTGAGATCCTCCAGATCAATCATTCTGTTAGCAGAAATGCTTATTTTCTACTTATTCTCGTTGTATTATTTTAAAGGCTTTCACAGTAGAAAGCAAACAGAGAACTGCGCATACAACAATAAAGGCTTTGAACTTGAACTTTAAACTTTAAGATGTCAACATATGTTTTAGTTCCATTAATTATACAGTGAAGACAGTTCCAATTATTTTGTTTTAATTTTTGAGTATTTACTTGTATACTTAATTCTGCTGTTAGTTACCTAGCTTTAAGCACAATTTACTTTCTGTTCTATTACTTTTCTACATTCTAATTAATAGGCGTGTGTTTCACAGAGGTTTAGCAGAGGCAGATCCTGGGCACTGTGTCTCTCTCCACCTCCTCCACCCTGTGTGTGCCAAGTGATAAAGTGCACAAAAAAGGGATAAAAACAGGCAACTAAAGATGTAAATAATTATCCCCAGCACATGCATCCTAAGGGCTGTACTCCAATGGCAGGCAGGATGAGCAATGGCTGCCATTAATATCATCATTATTCCTCTGTCTCTAATGGCCTCCCTTAGTGAAAACACATACCACACACACACACAGTATCACAGCTAAACACAGATACCAGTGAGAACACAAACATACTCAGACATATAGATCACCGGTCATGATCAATGACAGAGAAACTTTCGTACCCTTTTCAGCTCTTATTTATCATTCTTCTGAAAAAAACTCTACAGTAGCAGCCACATAAAAACATAAAATCACGAATTGCAGATTCTGCAAAGGCATAGCTGTAATATTAAAGCCATTTTTTGTGTGAAGTCTTACATCTGTAACTGTAAATTTGTGGCCCAGCAAATGTTAAATAATGCATGCTGCAACTGACTGCCCCGTTTTTCCAAATTTAGCTTGAATGTGCATTAAAATAGATGGTGTACTTTTCACACATTTAGGAAGAAGTCTTTTATTTTGAATAATGCCATTTTGAACTTAAATGTAGAGCTAAATATTTAACAATTATGTGTTTTTTCAACTACAGACAGTTTTATGCCTCTTGATCTTTTCTTATACTAACAGATTTTTTCTCTGTTATATGAAATGGCTTTGAAGGTCCATTATAGAAATATTTTGGTGCATTTTGGGCCAATAAAGGACACAAATGCAAAAGGCAGCTGGGGATCTGTTCCTGTAGATGAATTGGTAGAATATTGGGTTATCAGTGCATAGGTTGTGTGTTTCATTTCCAGGGAACATACATACTGATAAAATGTATACCTTGAATGCTTTGTTAATTACTTTGGACAAAAGTGTCTGCCAAATGCTTAAGGTTCATTTAAATGCAGATAACATCAGTCTTGCATGCAAAATGCAGCTCAAAAAAATTCTAAATATCAGCAACAAAAATCTCACAGGAAGAGGTAAAACCATTTGTTTTTCTTTTATATAATAAATACAATATATATTTCTATTACAATCACAGAATTGATGGATATTTTTGCCTTTTCAGGTCCTTCTTTAAATTGTGTGAAAGACACTCTCATACAGTTTTTTGTAACAGTTATGTTGTTTGCTCTGTTACAAGTTATCTCTCTGGATGGTGTACTGTGATTTCATTTCAGGGTTCTCTGTGTAGTAGTGGCTTTGGAAACAATTCATTGTAATGCATTTCTCATTTGGGCATATTTCGTTTCTATCTCTGACTAGAGAACACAAAGATTAATCCTTGCCCACCTCTGAAAAGAACCATAAAACACCTTTTTTCTACAGAAACAAAAAGATAGCCGAACGGCCCTTCTCAGTGGCTCTGATCTTAAAGTGACTTTGATATCCATAACGGAGTACAAATTTTGATTTAGTGGGACCTTGTGCCCTTCAGCGAAGGATTCTCTCTCTGCGACACGTTCAGGGGCTTTGCTAATTAGTGTCATTGCTGGAATTAGATGAGACTTGCTGTGGTGAAAATAAAAATTTAATTAGAGTCTGTAATTAAAAGTTGATTTACGAGACAGATCATTCCCATTCAGCGATAGATGATGTATCTGTTAAAAAAGTCCAGGGCTGGATGCCCTGGCACATAGAGATGATCCGTACAGCAGCATATGTGAATAAAACCTTCACCGACCTGTTATTATAAAAACAATCAGATCTTTACAGATGGAGAAGAATGCGGACCATTAAACATTGTTGATAACCTTGAAATCACTTTCGTCCTGGCTTGGTGTGAAACTGAATTCAAATCAGATTTTAATAAAACCTGCTGATCTTTCGTACAAAGATGATAAGAGGTGGAATACTAATACTAACTACTAGAGTATTCTCATCAGTGATAAGGGTACAAGGCCAGTAATAATAAAGTCAAACGGCCTTCGAAATCATTATATAATACTCATTAGTCATCATCCGACACTGCAGATCCCTTGTCAGAACTGTGATGTTGGTTTTGAAGTGTTGTATCTCTCAGGCTCTTTACTTTGCTGTAGTTAGATCCTCTGTCAGCCTCACTGGGATGAAGTGAAGTAGTTCAAATCTTTTTTTTGCACCCAGACGGCCAATGTAAAGATAAGCTAAGCCCTGTGATAGTGCATCTCAATCTCACACTGTAAATCTCCACTGTTAAAGGACATACATATCTTAGTATTGTATGGTGCAACCTTAAACGCTGCACAAATCAGATTGAGGCTCTTCAAATGTATATTCACAATGCTGTGCTGAAAAGAAAGGCTTAGAGTAGCATGAATTTCCATATGCTAGCTAATAGGCTAATAGTCTTCTATATGCTAGACAAGAATGTTAAAGCTAAATGACAAAGTAAATCTTGCCAGTAGAACCTGGCTGGGCCACCAGCACAGTAGCTTACCATGCTGCCTTTCCAGCTAACAATTTTAGGTTTGTAAGAACATTTCTCAAATGTTTCCATTAAGTAAAAAAAATGTATTTTAAAAATTCTAGGAATGTTCTAGGAAAACATCCAGTTATTTAGATGTTGTATAAACGCTATTGCTTGGTCATAAGAACGTTATTCAGACATTCTGTAATATTTTTAAACATTCCACTAACCACTTAAGGGTATTGTTACGGCAAGAACATTTTTGATAATTTTGAGAGAAGTTTTAGAGAACGTTAGCCAACGTTCTGAGAGTTTTCTATTCTGAGAGCTAGGTTTATGTTTGCATAAGAAAGAGGATATCTAAATAACTAAATGCAAAACCTCTTATAGATGCATTATGTAGAACATCAAACTCTTTCATGTTGCAAAATCTCATGTGTCTGAAAGAATATCAACAAGTTTGCTTTAATGCAGTTACTGTAAATTACAGAAAAATGTGTCTCGTCATTACTGTTGACAGTTTGTTCATTAATAATCAGTCTCTTTGCATGTCACACATAAATGTGGGATGCAGATCTCACACTGAACTTGGATCATTTGGCTCATTTGGATCTAACTTAATAGACTAAATAGAAAAGCATATTAAATGGCACTTGGCACACTTAAAGGTGACCCAATAGCCCATTTTATATGCATTCAGTCACTCTGCTATGTTAAGTGTGTGATGGTGCTTATTTAATAACCGTTTGTACATGTACGTGTCCATGATGATGAAATGTCAAGATTTTTAGACATTTAACATTATTATTGGTTTTAAGACTTTAATGCAAACATAATTCTGTAACTTTAAAAATGTTTCACTTACAATTTAAGATTAGCATTTTTGATATGATATATAACATTAAACAAACGTTCAACTAATGTTACTGCAACAACATTTTTTTGATAACTAAGGAGACTTTTAGAAAACGTTAGCCAGTGTTATGAGAACAATCCCTGTTATCTGGGTAGCCAGCACAGTGTCGCAAAAGCAACCATGTAAGGTAATATAATAAGTTTAGTGGCTTTATTGTGTTGGAATTATAATACTGAACAGCCCTTGGGACAACCTATAAACCTTTACACTGTAACATCAAATGGTCCGTTTCGGTATTCTTCTTAAACCTGCAGGATACATTGTGTTTAACAAGCAACACAGGTTAATTGGTAGGTAGGTAGAAGTAATGAAGTACAACAGCACCAACATCAGATACAGAGTGCACCAAAACAAACCGCTAAACAAACACATTTTATAATTCTGCAGCACAATTCCAGTTCCGTCGGTGTTTCCTGTTTGTGGTTTATTTCGACAGTAATGACTTGAGTCAGATGATTGAGTCAGATGTTAAATCAGTAACCATTTCAAATGATTCACTGGGTGAACTGTTTAGAACAATAAGTTTGTATGTGACTCATAAAAGTCAGTTCACCCTCTTGACCTTTATTGCAAATAAATAGCTCATAACAGTTGGTGCATCTCAGGTTGTGCTGTATTTTGGTGGCCCACACAATGGAAAGATGCATCACTTACACCTACAAATTAAAGAACACAATACCCCAAAATAATCAAACAAACACATATTCCAAACCCCCAGTGTGGTTACAATCCCATTGCTCTGAGATTTGTGCATTTCATTCACAGACCTGTACATTCATTTCTGATACAGCATTATGAACTGATACAGCAAATATGACCCAAGGACTGCACCTCTCTCATACCATAACAGTCGGCTCTGGTTTCCATGCACATTGAACATTACACATCACAACACAACACATGCTTTGACACGCATTGCTGCTCGTCATTGATTCCTCTAAAAGGGTCAGCAGCCGAGCCAAGACCCGGAAGATTGAATAGAATGTCTTCTGCAGCAAAACCCCACTCCACTACTGCTCTTGAGCCTCATACAGCAGTGCCTTCAATGTCACTGCCCCACAACAGATCTCCTCTTCTGATATTTTTAACCTGCGCAGAGATTCCATTTAGGACTGACGATTTCATTCGGTCAGTTTGACGTCTACATTTGTGACCATGGATTGAGGGTGAAAACAGAACCCCAGGGCTAGTGTTTCTATTTGGCATTATTTTTTGTAAGATTTAAGGGTGAATTCTGGGAGAATTGCCCGGTTTTAACTTCCTCTACTTGTGTTGTGGGAACAGAAAACCATTTTGCTGAATTTAGACAGAAACGAGGGGGTGTAGGAAGTGACTTAGTTTAGTGTTGGAGATTTACTGTAATATGAATTTACTGTTTGCGTTGTTTTAACTGTTATGTAACAGGTCACAGTGGCATTTTTATTGACAGACTGTGCACAACTGCCTACTAACCACTTCTGAGGTGAGGGAGATGACTAAATCTGGTCTCTAAACACCTCCTTGCCTTGTTTATTCCAGCCAGACCTTGTGTAGTAAGCTGACATGCAATGACTGGTGGGTAATTTTTAGCCATTTGTCTATGTACGCTTATTTCCATTACTGTTTGCGATGCCTAAGCATTTACGCTCCCAACAATTCAGAATCTCACCGGCTGAATAACTTCGGAGGTCCACTTTTCAGGGCATTGTTGTGCAACTGGAACATACATTACCTGGAGGTTTTATTACAACAGAATTATAATCTTTCTTAGAACTCATTTTTTCTCCTCAAGAATGAGGATTTCAATGCAAATACATTTATACTGAAGCAATACGTTACCATATTGAGCATGACAGATATTACTGATGGAAAAGTCTATAATTAATATGGCTCTACCCCAAATGTAACAGTGCATTCATTGATATTTACTTTTTTACAATAAAAGTTTTAATAACTGATTTCAGAGTTATTTTTTCTCATTGCAGAATGCAGTAGCTGAAACCCAAACACACATTAAAATCGCAGCTCCCAATGAGCAAATACATTTAATCTCTTTTACAAAATACCACAGATCTTCATTTGGCATCTCTAAACAGATTTCAAGATATTTATTGATCTTGTGTGGATTGTTATTTGTTTTGTTTTTTGTTGTTTTTTTAACAGGACTCTTATGGCTGTTTTGGTCTTATTTGAATTAAATTGTTGATCATTAAAGCTTTATAAATCACAACAGTTCCCTTTATTTAGACTGTATTTTGTTATACTCTGTAATGATGATTTTACAATTTGTAAGATTTAGTTGGCTGGACTTAATATTTGGGAAATGTTGTTATGAGAACACTGATAGCATACTGTACCTGACAGGGGCATTACATTATCTTTATAATCAAACCAGGTTATGGGGCAAAACATATGAGTCATGCCATTAAATCAGGGTCAGAGGCGTCTACTTGTTTGTTTGTTTGTTTGTTTGTTTGACTTGAAGATATCAAATATTCTGTATTGACAGGAAACAGAAATACCACACTGCTCGTTTCAAAACAGGTTGACATGCATCAAAACCAAAAATATCTGATATTTCACCTGTAGCTGTGTTCTGTGTCCTGTCATATTCTAGAACATGATGTCTTGCATCAAGATTTCGATACACACTTTCATATGTATTAAAAAAGTATTTCTGACATTGAAACTTTGTCAAACACCATCCGGCTTCACCCGTGTCAAACACTGTGGTGCTAGTTTTCAAAGTAAATTTATTTGCTTTACATAGATTTTAATATCCCTGTAGGCCAAGACTGTCATATAAGCCTTGTATCAACTTACCCCAGACTTGTCATATTCATAGCAAATTGAACACTAAGATAAAGTAGGAGGAAATACAGTTAAACATTAAAAGTACCAAGCAGCAAGTCACTGTAAAAATAGGACGGAGATATTGTCTATTCCCTGTGAAACTGTGTGGCATAGGGTGAACCAGCAGAAACAGGTTTCATCTGCTGTGCAATCAAAACAGCTATATGGGGCACTTGAACAGATAGTAAGAAACCTGCCAAAGAACAGTATTGTTTTACACTGCTGTATGTGAAACAGGCAATATGCTTCAATGTAAAGACAAAGATGACCCAGAAACAATTATGCCTGTGCTTCCTTGTTTTGAATATTTCCTCTGGCTACCTGCAGGCTTCTTAGTCTCTGTTGCCACAGCAGTTCTGTTTGTCAAAATATACATACAATTCTTTAACGTGGTTCTGGTCTCTCTCTCTCTCTCTCTCTCTCTCTCTCTCTCTCTCTCTCTCTCTCTCTCTCTCTGTCTCTGTCTGTCTCTCTCTGATTTTCTGTGTCCCAGCTGCCATTCTTGATGACCCAATGGAGTGTAGCCGCGGGGAGCGATTGGCCATCACTCTGGCGAAAGACGCCATTAACCGTTCCAGCAACCGTTCCACCACAGGCAAACTGGAAGTGGACATCTTTGAGCTGCTAAGAGACAGTGAATACGAGACAGGAGAGACCAGTAAGTGTTGAAAAAATATATGTGTCCCTTTTTTGGCTAATTACCCACAATCCCTTACAAAATAGAAAAGGAGTGTGTTCGTTGTCTTGGGACTTTCAAGGCTGAAGCAGTTAGTGTAATGTATGAAAAAAATGAAATGCTAATGTTTGCATGTAAATACACATGATACAGGATTAGGGGCCCTGTAATATGAAACTTTAAATTGGCTTTGATGTTTGTCATTCAAAATGGGCCAGTGATTAATCATAATCATAGTTTTGTTTAAAAATGTCTTTACCATAAAAAAAATTGAGAGAAGTAGATTGTAATGTAGCATTTGTTATTCAATGCAATGACACACACACATGCATAAATACAGTATATGCATTATATTATAAATATTATATATATATATATATATATATATATATATATATATATATATATATATATATATATATATATATATAACACACACACACACACAACAACAACATACACACACACACACACACACACACACACACACACACACACACACACACAAATATGTATGTATTTATATACTGTATATATACCTATATACAGTATATATGTAACTAATGAGTCTGTTTAATTCCTCTACTGTCTATTTCATGGCTGGGGGCAGAAAAATTCTATGGTAAGAAAGGTTTATTATGTGATGGCAATTAAATTAACAGCTCTTCAGTGAGAGAATAAAATGTGCTGTCATATTTTGATGTCTATTGGGTCAAAGGTATGTAGGCATGAATTTCAAAGCAGATTTAGTTTCCTTGGTTACAGGGGAGTCACTCTCAAAGGCCAGATAATACCCCATAAACAAATTAACACATTAACAGAGATATTATTTACCCAATTACTTACGAAACTATTAGAATCAATGTTTATTTAAATTTTAATATGCATTGCTTTGTCGATCTATATTACACAGACAGAGTGGGTTTTAAAAGTCCTGATTCACATGTAAAAATACTTCTAATATCCATTTTTCTATGTTCTCCTCTTTACAATTTACAGAATCAATATATGAATTTAAGTGAAAGTTGAACTGAAAATGTAACAGGAGCATTAGAATTGAATGAATTGAACTGTATTTGTATTCAGAATGAATTGAATTGTACAATTCAGAATGAATTGAATTGTGTTTCATATGCCCAGCTTATGCTTTAAAGGCAGCATGCACTGGAGCTGGCATGGATTCAACAATAAAGTCTACAAGAACCTGGTGGTCCATGTTACATCAGTATGATAAGAATGTACCAAAGAGCATCTTGTGCTTTAATGGAAACAAAGACGTGACCTTTTGATTAAGGTGGTCAATGTCACAAATTTGCTTATTTTATTAATCACCTGGAAATCTACAAAAATCTTTTTTTTACATTGTTTTTTGTTTATAATGTTAAAAACTTTCCAGATTTCCAACTCTTTTTAAAGTGTTTTAAAGGCTTTGCAACTCCACTAAAGGCTTTTTCACTAGATTTTAATCCCAAAGTCAGTCGGTTTCAAACAAGAATTGCGACTGTTGTTTTTACAGCTGCCAGTCAAACAGTTTGTGCCTCTCTAGCTGACGCCCTAAATTTAACATCACATCTCTATGTTTCCAGAAATCAGATAGGGTTGGGGAGAGAAAAGCATTGAGTCACTCACTCACAGGGGGATATTAAATACAACTGAGGTTCATTGCTGACAATGAATGAAGATGCCACCCAAAACCAGGGCAAGAATGAGCCGTTGTTTAAAAAAGAATCAGAGCTGTTTAAGGTGAAGAAGCATCTCCTGATTATCACTGTGTATCTCGCAGTGCCATTAAAATACCTCTACTGAAAGATATACAAACAGCTGTCTCACTCACTTTCTCTGTATTCAGTTAGTTGCACAACCATGTTTGCTCTAATTCACATTGTAATAGCTTGCGGTATGCAGAAATTGAATTAGAAATGGATCAGTGACATTCCCAGGAAGAGAGAATGTCACAGAGCCGAACATTACCTGCCTGCTATACTCCCTTCTGAAATCACTGAGGCCTGCATCTTTCCACATTCCACATTGTGTGTGGTCTGCATGCTAATGTGTGTGATCTGATGAGATAGAGGAGCAGAGACATATGGAGTTCAGCCACCATTCCTGATGCTCACTCAATCCTCACGGTATCATCATCCTTCTCCAGATTAGCCTTGAGTCATGTCCAATGTATTGAATCCAAACAGTCATTAATGTGATCACATGACCCTTGTGATGCTTCACTAGGAAAATATAATAACATGTCCTTTGACAGTTTCTGCAGTAGATTACAAAATGTTGCCATTACATTATGGGCTAACTGGACCAAGCTAATCAGACAAACCCTTGGCCAGAATAGTCCCAATAATGGTCCCAATAATAAACAATAGTGTTTGTAAGAGCTCACTACCCCTGGACTCTCAGAGCTGGCATCTTTCTTATCAGTAAATAATGGCAAAATGCATACATATTATACTTGGTATCTTTCACTAGTGACTGCATCACCATTCAGGGCAGTGGAGATGTGTTTGCCATGCATTGTGGGATGACAAGCCAGCAAGTTTACAGTCAGATGCTTCCACAGGTGTCTGCATTTTCATTGGTGACTGTAGGATTATGACTTGCATTTCAGCCAATGATCTTCTGAGAATATCTCCTGCTTTCCTTACTTGCTGTTTTTTGTACTATACAGACCTCTCCCCTTGCCATTTTTCCCAGCATTCCTTCTGTCCCAACAGTTGAGGAAGCAGTGTCTGCCTCGCTACACTGCACACACAATCCTAATTAAAACAGAGAGGGATTATAAAGCCATGTGAAATTAAACTCTGTTCCACTGCTAGAACTGATGCCGTGCTTGTGTGCAGGGGAGTGCAAAACAGATTCTATTTCTGGTTCTCACAACCTCCTCCTAATCTCAAATATCATTTCAGGACACACTTCACTCAAAGGTCAGTTAATAATGTAACATCTTGTGTGAGAAATAGAAAAAGGCCAGATTAATAACAGTTGTAAGCTTCTTGGGGTTGTAGGGTGATTATGAGAACTCAACTTTGAATTTTGCCTGTAATTTTCAAGATGTGGTGTTTAATTGTCTGTGTGCTAAAATACGTCTATCCCTTCTTAATATGCAAAGACAACTGTAAGTAAGCCATTTGTAGGTTGATTACCCCCAAAAGTGTAAACAGATGGTTCTGTTACACTTTCAAAACTGTTCTGTTTGTATAAGTAAACAGTGTGTGAGATGCCTGTGTAAAAACAGTCATTACTTTTTCCAGTTCTGTTTGGTGATGCTATTTCAACAAATAGTTGACCAAATACAAAAGAGCTACACATATGGTTTTGAAAACTAGAGCATACAGATTTCGGAGTGGAAATTCTGTCATTATTTAGATTCCCTCATGTTGTTCCAAACCTGCATGCTGTTATTTTTTCTACTGAACAAAAAAGAACAGTTTTGAGACTCTTCACACAACTATTTTCCATACAACTGCACTATATCAAGACCATGTCTGTCGAGCTTCAAGAAAAGCACCATAAAATCACCATTAAAGTGGTCCTTATGGCTATATGCAGTATGATGTACAACATATGTGCAAAAGAAGTCTTACAAAATTAGCCTTGTGTGATGAACCAGTCTGTTCTCTGGAGAAGCATTGTGACTGAATTACTGAGTTAGTGATTTAAACTCGAGAATGCAATGTTAACAGGTTGGGAATGACATGACGCTAAGCAATTTATGACATTTCTGTTTTTGTGCGAGCTATTTCTTTAAAACAAATTGCTGCCTTGGAGACATTGTGTTCTGTTTGCCCACACACAGAAGTAACAGAATGGATATGGGGTGGCAGTGTTCTTGGCAGGTTTCTCTCTTTCTGTCCTGCTTTCTGTCTGTAATGAATGATGGTTGGTCTTGCTCTTGTCTGTTCACAGTGTGCCAGATCATGTCTAAGGGGGTGGTGGCGGTCCTTGGCCCCTCTGCCAGCCCAGCGTCCAACTCCATCATCAGTAATATCTGTGGAGAGAAAGAGGTGGGTGCTGCCATTGGCTCTCTTTTTGTCATCAGTGTCCGGTCTATATTACTGAATAATCATTCATATCATTAGTGTAATGAATGGTGTGGTCAGCGACACACTTCAAAAACGATCCCTAACCACAGATCAACAAAGCATACAACCAGAGTGTTAACCTGTGTTTACAGCATGTAGCTGTAATTAATAAGTACATAAACGAATACTGACAAATCACGCTCAGTAACTCCATTGTTCTTATATCACATTCTGCTACTAACTTTTGTTCTTTCATTGGCAAACAGAGAGAGAAGCCATCAGGCTAAGTAAATTACTTTAGGAAGAATTAAATAGCATTTCAATGAACAAAGAATAACTTACAACAATTGATTGTCAGCAAAAAAGCTATTCTGCCGTGAAATGTTACATCTGAAATGTGATTGCAGGGGTTTGCTTTAGAACTAACAATTACAGTAAATGAAACAGCAATTATAACTAATAACAATAGTGTGGGTCACCAAGCTGTTACTTATATTTGTGATATATCCTCAATAGTAATAAACATGCATTCACAAAAAACCCAAAACTCACAAGGGCTGACCAAGAACAGAACTAACACATGACTATAAATACACAAGAACTACAGAGCAAACTAAACAACATAATGAATATAATGGGTTGCCAGGGAAACAGAGGAGGGATTTATTAACCTAAACAAGAACTGATAATGACAATAAGAAGGAACACAAGAACAATAAACAGAGCAGTCAGAGAGCTAAACTGAGACTGTGACACCTATCATTGTCTGTTATGTTAATATTAATCAAACAACAGTGTTAACAAAAACAGAAAGCCATCCACTGTTCTTGACTGGATAACCGCTTTAATGAGCCTTCAACAGCTGAACTATTCATTACTCTAAATAAACTGTACAGCTGATTTTAGATACAGTCCTGTTCCCCAGTCATCAGATTAGTATAATATAGTATATATAATATTCATGTAGTGAAGACAGTAAAAAATTACAATTATTTACTTATTTGTTTTAATAACTGTATTTGTTATATTTCATTTGTTTTAAAACTTGACACTTGTTACATAAAACAGCTTAAAGCTTTTTAAGTATCTTTATTCTGTTGTTTGTAAAATGTTTATTTTTCCTTCATGTTATCTTTTTGTCTTAAATACTTAACTGTTTACTTATCAATGTTGAAAAATGTTTAAATGTTTTGTGAAACATTTCACAAAATACTACAAATTAGAATGAAATTGAAGATTGTGTGTGAAGTGGTTGTGTACACACTTTAACCGCCGCAAGGGCTTAAGATAACAATTATTGTTTTTGCTGATTTAATTATCTGATTTGTCGTAGATTCCTCCTAGAACACATTGGAGGAGGAGCTTTGTAATGAAAAATCAATTTACGTGGCGTGTGTCATAACGCATGGTGACGTGCAGGAGGATTAACTGAAGTGTCAGAAACGAGTGCTGTAGCATTGTGAGCAGCATTGGCTGGATTGTTTTCTCTGCACCAGAAACATGCGGCGAGACGGTTGCATTTCAGATCAGCAGGTGCGTATGTGTAGGTGTGGCAGAGAATGCAAAGCGAATCCAGTTATGCATACTCACACTTGACCACAAAAGCTGTATTTGGCTAAGACCATGTTTTTATATTTTAGATTAACAATAGCATTGTGCTGATGATACACTAGATGTTGTATATGTTTATCGTTTTGCCTTTGAGAAATACATAACCTCGGTTTTAATATGATTTAGTCTACATTAAAAACGTTTAGGAATCATTGCTGTGATTGCTGCCATCATCATAGTTAGTTCATATTATTATATTACTTTTAAAATAAAGAGCAGTGTTTTGTAATCACGTTGTTTCTGCTGTTTAATGGGTTTAATTGAAATTTCACTGGTATCTTGGTAATGTTGACCTTAGTTCAAAACAAGCCCTAAACAAAGTATTATTGGCTTAATCAAATTCAAATGTCTTAATTGTGTTTAAAATGAGCTGAATGGTCATTGAAGCAGAATCGTATAGATGTTAAAGCATGAAGAAATGCTTTGATGAATACTTGCAGTATACACATTAATATGTGCAGATCTCTGTAGATACAGAATACAGCAGTTAGATGAATACCATACTTCACATGGGCGATGAATAATATACCCTAAAATGAGTTTACTTAAATGTGTGTACTCAACTGACTAAGCATTAGTTTTTAATGTCTTCATAATTCATAATCAGTGGCAATTCGCTTTTCGAAGTGAACAACAAGCATAAATATTCATAGTCACATCTTATAAATGACTGTTTAGGTCACAGAAGAGGCCTTGTGTAATGAAAGTTTAAATGTTTACATCAGCTATAATACACCTCGCTGAATATTTATAACGCTGACATTTGATTTGTTTTCATGAGCTGTTATTTGTCTTGTCCCGGTGTGAGGCTGTAATAGTCAGGATTGGGTTAGCACTGCAGAGAGCTAGTAGTTGGTTTGAAATGATGAAAAGAGGGAGGAGTGGTTTTTTTTTACCCATTACTCTGAGAAGTGTAGGGGTTATGTGGATAAGTATTAATGGCTGCAGCATGCTGTCCTTTGTCCTTTGGGAAAGGTCACTGTGCTCCTGTTATTGTTTTTTTTTTAAATAATAGTGGCACGTCTGTCTAATAGTCTGCTGGGAATAAGGAGGGTCTTTCTGATTAATGGTGGGGTGTCTGTTTGTGAGAGAGAGCGCCAGGTAGGACGAGATTTGAAAAATTGTTATTAATTGTTGTGAAAATTATATTATAATGACAAAAATATTAACCTTATAAAACGACACTTTATTTTCTGTATTTAAAATATAATTTCCCTTTTCTTTCTTTTGATTTTGTGTAAAATATGACTTCTTGACAGGTTTCTTGACCCATCTGGGTCAATTTTATTTTTTGGAAAAATATGGGAAAAAATGGGAATTTTTTGGGGACAGTACTTTTCTTGTTTAACAATGAACAAAAATCAGTTATTGAGCAAGTACATAACAGATCAACAGGATCTGTATCCTTCATGATCCTTATCTCACCCGGACTTGCAACTGTATGTGTATAATGATTTATAATTTAAACTGCCTGGTCTGGTTTCACAGAAAATGTCCATCTATAAAAAGAAAGAAGAAGCTTCTGTATTGCCTGTCCAGATACTGTAGATGCTGAGGAGTTTGTAGTTTGGTCTTTATAACTGTTGTTTAGAATTTAAACTTGCATCCGTGTTAAGAAAGTAACTTTGCAAATGCCCTGCAATTTTGTTTCAAACTGAGATGGGGTAGAGAGGCAAAAGTTTCGGGTTGTAGCTTTAACATATTAAAAAAAAGTCCACTGTGTGTGCATTTGTGTATATGGTGTAGGTGTTCTGGCTAAATTGCAAGCTTGCATGTTGCATTAATATATTGTGAATATGGAAGGCCTGTCTTGCTAAGACTATCATTCAAATTTCTGTACACAGCTGCTGTCTGGTTGACAGTTCGGTCTGAAGTAAATACAGAAAGATAGCTCCTGACAGCTAGAGCGCTGGGATGAAGCTGTGCTCATTTCATTATCATGAGTGCCTAAAATATTCTTTCACCTGTTTACTGTAATGCAGTGATGGAGTCTCCCATCTGGCCAGAAGGAAAGAGAGATGTGCTCTGAGGGTCTGGAATATATAGACTTACCTCATTACTGCCTGATATATGTTCATTCAACACACGCTGTCACTTTAAATTCCTCCACAACTTGCTCCATCCAACGTCAAGTGGCAGCTCTTATAAAAACAGATTATATATATAGTCTAAAAGTGCTTTTGTTTCCTGTAAGTCAAGTATTAGACTCTTCTCAGCATCTGATGTTTACTAGTCCATGTTTTTCTCAGAGGCCTGGGGCCTTGATCTTCTGCTAGTTACTTGAGCAAACTCAATCTTCATTTAGTTTTTTACTACAGGAAAAGGACTTTTAGGACAAAAAAGTGAGAGTGAAGAGGTCTTTTTCTAATTACATATGAACACAAATGGTGTGTTTGTAGAACAGAGAGTCTGGCAGATGAATGAGAGAGGAACCTTTGGGAGCCTCTAGGAGCACAAGTGTGCTCAAGGCTAGGGCCTTTGAACCTGAAAGACAAAAGGGGTTTATGAAAAGAAGAGAGTGAGATAGAGATACATAGGCCAGAAATAAGACCCAGGGGTGTAACGCAAACAGAACTTTCTGTGGCGCCTGAGACCTCTTCTGAATATATTAATATGAAAATATTGTATTAGGAATGCCATTCATGTGCCGATATTCAAATCACCTTTTTAGTCCTCAGGGCTACTCTGCGCCATAGTGGTGGTGTTTATTTTTGCTCATTATTATTTATTGTGTAGTATGTTTGTACGTTTTCCGGCAGTCTGAATGTGAAATTATGTAAGGTCTAAATGCATATTGAAAATCTGGTATTCAAAATCAAAATTTTAACCCAGAAATAAACTATGTTTTTGGAAAAATAAGCAAACAAATGTAAGACGTATTTAGGATTCTGCACATACCAAATGTTAAAAAAATCTGAATGTTATTTCGTTTTTACTTTAATTGTTATGCTGTAAATCTAAATCGTAATGAAAAAACAATATATAGAAATATAATATAATGGAAAAATATTAAGCAGCAGCATTTTTTCACTAGTGGTCTCAGACATTTGGACACCAATGTGTAATCGAATTATGGTGTGGCCGTCTTAGTTTCTCAGGTTATCAGTGATGTTGCATATTAAATTAGGATTACTACAGTTGGTCAAGCATAAATAATGAGATGTGACCAGCAGGTCACATCTGGGATGCACATAGACGCATTGGTGAAAGATTAGCCCAACAGACTGAACTGCTGAGCTTTATTTATTTGTAGGTGTTTTTGGTATCATTCCAAGCTGACTTCATTCCAAGCTGGCCAGTGTCAGAGTGCTGTGTTTGGTCCTGAATGCTGTCATTTTGCAAGTTATCAAAGCCCAGCAGCAGTCTACATTTACAGACTCTCTGGCATGAGCTGATTTTCACAACCCAGCTCTTCTCCATTTCATTATCTGACCCTTGTTTTAACTATTCTGTGTGCACATACAACCATACTTCTTTTGCCATGCAATTAGACAATCGCCAGGGGTGTGATTTTGTGCCAGTAACTTGGTTACTGATTGGTATGCTACATCGTAAGTCACTCAAATAAGTAAGCATCAGCTAACAATGAAAATGCATGTAAATGTAATTCACTCAAATCTGCCATGGCTTCAGGTTTGTGGTGGTTTCTGGCTTGTGAACCTGACAGAAAGGGGGCTGAGAGGTCAGTTCTGGTGATTAAGCTGCGAAAAACGTTACTGAGACTGTTAGTAGCAGAACAGTTTAGACCTCATTGCTTTAAATGATGTATAACTGTGCCACTGCCGATCTATCTGCATTAAGTAATAAGTGCTTTATGGTGAAATCTGTTAGTTGCTCTTAAGTCTACCAGCCTGGTCTGTTGGCTGGTTTTAGGGGGGGTTTGAGCTAGTCACTTTTCAGTTAGTCAGGCCATAAAACCAGCTGGCTTTCCTGCTGAGACATCAGAGCAACAGCTTTGCCAGCCTGATAGACCAGCTACAGCCAGGTTACAGCCAGCCAGCATCTCAGTTTGGCTGTAACCAGATTAACTGTATCCAACCATGTTAGGCTGGTTTATTCTGTTTGTCTTTAAAAAGATGCAGATGAGCACCTTCAACAAAACAGACAAGAACAAGACACACACTTAGAAAAGTCTCTCAGAGGAGGTCATTTCAGAAGATGGGCTGCTGCTGCCATGCTGCTGAAGTAAATTATGGTGTCAGGGTGAGCCTGCCACTGCTCTTCTGTCCACGTGCAAACAAAACCCAGGTGCTGCGTTCTCGTCCGCCTGATGATAATAAGGCTTGCACAGCTGTTGATGGCACCTCTGCTCACCTCTCCTTTGCCGTGCAATTGATCTTGACACATTGCATGTTGCAGAGAGAGGCCTGCACCCCCAAACTTACACCAACAGGCATTGAATGATTCTCTTTATTCCACACTGAACAGATTTGTTTCAGCACAGTACCACTCAAGACCCTTCTGGCATGATAGAGCCTTTCAAATTCAATTCATCCCTTTATTTTTGATATGATGGATGTGCTAAAGACATTGGACTGGTTTTCCATTGTGCCTTTGTTCTGAGGTCATCCGCGGCACAGCATCAGCCTTTTGTGGAGGTGCGAATGGACCAGGTTTTTACGCCCCAGCTGAGCCCTTCGGCACAGCAGAGTGGAATTATTCATGGGTTTAATTTAGTTTGCAAACAAATC
Source organism: Chromobotia macracanthus (assembly GCA_036877525.1). Classification (NCBI taxonomy): domain Eukaryota; kingdom Metazoa; phylum Chordata; class Actinopteri; order Cypriniformes; family Botiidae; genus Chromobotia; species Chromobotia macracanthus. The sequence continues at coordinate 4,007,338 of JAZGTH010000040.1, forward strand.
CCTGGGCAGACAGGGCTGCAATATTTTCATTAATGCGTCGGCCATTTTGTTTTGGATTATTCATTCTAATGTTAAACTTTCAGATACAGTTGGGAAAATAAATGTTAGTACCATTTGTTATGCTTAAAAAGGAAAACATAAACACAACCGATATACTGTATTTTATTGAAATATTTTACATTGAGGAATTTTGTAGTTTGTTGCCTCAAGGCAACATTGTACTATAATAGTGTAAAAATTTTATAATGAAAAGTAAAACTGAACCAATCGAAAAAACACATTTTATTATTTTATGCATTTTAAATTTAATCATAAAATGTTTCATATTCATGTATTGTAGAACATGGGAAGTGAAATGGGAAAATGGGAAGTGATGGTAATTAATACTGGATTCTTCTCTCTTGAGGAAGACATGACTCATGAATTGGCTTCTGGTATTTTGTTACAGCAAATCAGGTTTACTCTGTTGCCTGGAGGCAGTACCGCACCACAGTGGGTTAAAGCATATGTCGCTGCTCAATATTTCAGTTTTGGCAATGTTTTCACACTACAATTGAGTAGTCATGGATTGATTTGTTGCTTTACATGAAGCACCATGCATTGGTCTGCAATGCCAGCTGATTCTCTATGTTAGGTGTTATTTAAAATTCTCAGAGATCAACTTGTACAATTCACCTCGAATCAACACAGCTTCACCTTTCCACCTGTATCCATGCTGACCCTCACAACGTGCTAAAAATGCAACCCGCAGCTTTAAAACTTTTTCACAGGATTTTTGTTGTCCATACCAGCTGCAGTGCTTGCAAAAGGGGTCTCTGAAATCGAGAAAGGTGCTTAATTTTTCTTTACCAGCATACTGATCGATTGTGGTCAATGCTCAGCTTTCTTCCAAGGTCTCAATGGTATTTTCTTCTCGTTTCTCCCTCCACCAGAGACTGTTGGTAACGCTGGCGTAGACTCCGCAACATGATTACTCTACTTAGTGCTTGAGTGTGTGTGTTTTTCCCAAAGCAGCTGTCTTCCCATGGTCCATTGCACCACATTAGAGAGGTGTGTGGTGTCACAATCATTCACAATACCCTTCCAGCCATTCTGCCATTCCCATATGGCTGATCTCCATGTCTTTGAGTGATGGCGTCCGCCCCCACCAACCTGCATGAGCTGCTGTAGGAGACCCAACATGGCTTTGTCGTTCATAACCATTTTCTAGCGTGACAGTGAACAAATATGGCAGACTTTATTTTACAACAGTGTGTCCATCTGTATCGTTTGACACCATGACTCTTGTAAAAGTTCTGTGATCTTTTATTAAACATGAGTTTTGTTCCTCTGGCACGTAAGGGAACAGATGTAAGATCTCATTATACTTTACCTTGCCATATGGCATAAAATCCCTAGGGTTCCATTCTGAGATTGTCCACCCTCTTGAATATGCTTTTGTTCAGAGCCTACAGGTAGAAAGGAGTTAGACAGAGTGGTAAAAATGACCATGGTATAGGAGTTCAAATTTAGTATGCTGCACATTTTCCTACAGCTCCACATACTGTTTCAAAACAAATCTTATTGGAAAGTCTATAAGTTTTGGAGCCTTTTAACTGGTTTCTAGCTGGTCCAAGCTGGTCATTGGCTGGTCAGCCAACTAGCATGTTCCAAAAACCAGCTTGTCCTCCTTAAGCTGGTATGACCAGCTGGTGGCTCCTTTGTTGGTAGTCCAACATGGTCTGCTAGCTTGGACCAGCTAGAAACCATCTACCAGGTTCCCACACACAGCCCTGGGACAGCTTAAAAAATAGATTTTCCAGAAGGGTCAGAAGAATTTCATGGTTAATTGAGAAAACAGCATTTGCGCTAAATTCACTTCAAGGCACTATGTAAGAGCAATGCATTTCCACATGAGGTTCAGATTGATTATTCCAATAAATCAAGAGACATTTGAGAAACGTTCTTACATTAAATTACAGCGTTTGTTATTCAGAACTTGAGTACTGCATATTTTAGTCTGGAGGTCTCTGAGTAATGTCCTTACTATTATGGTACTTACTATTAAGCCCAATTAAGATTAAGAACTTTACATTACCAAATATGATCATATTCTTATAGTGAAATATTTTGGCAATTTCTATCAAGTCTTGGTAACAAAGAACTTAATCTTCTGAAAACCGAATGCGATTGTAACACTCAACCTGTAATTCACTAGATATTTTATCTAAAAACAATCCAATTACATTTTCAACACAAATGTTCAAAACACAGCATCCATTCACTGACTCACAATTCATTTGTATCAGGTCAGCATGTTTTCTTGTGATGGTTTAATTTCAAGGTTAGGCGTAGACATCGCATACTGCAGTGTTGCGTTGGTTTTTGCCTGACTTCAGTAAATTCTCTTGGCCTGTACGGGGCTCCTCATTAAAAGCCTGTCAGCGGTGCATCTGTAGGCCTGACAGCCACTCTGTCAACCCGTAGGAGCGGACAGCACATGGGCAGGCAGAAATTACCCTCATACACAACATTCCCTCTGGCCTCCAGTTCCAATACTGCATCCCAGATTGGCTCCACTAGGGCAGGAGTTCTGTTTACACCCTGGAAACAGTTCTGATGCATACGCAGCATGCTGTAAACAGAATAAAAATGGCTTTCAAGCCCCTTTCTGTGTTATATTTCATTTTCTGTCAATCCATCACAGACATTTACTTCTATTTCAATATGCAGTTAGAAATTAGATTCTGACACCCATGTGAATCTGAGCCTTTAGCTGATATTCCATCATCCATGGAAATAAGAAAGCGTGTTTGGAAAGCTTCACTACAAGTAATGTTAAAGATGAAGACTGGTTCTTTAAAGCATACTCAGACATCTTCCCTTTGTTTTCTGAACTCCTACTATAAAGACCCTTGACAAAAGATCTTCAGGTCGGAAGAAGTCAGTCCACATATGTTCTTCTATGAAGCAGCCACTCATTAAACCTCAGAAGTTAATTTGCCTGTTTTGTTATCCAGGAACTCCACTCGAAGCTCAGTGTGAACAGTTAATTAGTTAAACTGAAGGAATCAAATCTTACTCTCATCTTTAAAAATCTAACGTGCCGTTTGTTGAATGTACTTAACAGTACTAGAAACACGTGTCCAAGTGGAAGTGGAATTTGAATGCAACTCCAAAATTACTGTATCTTTGATAATCAAGTTTAATTAAGATAATTATGTATGATTGTTTTAGGTTAAAAAAGCACGGTGCCTGTATGTTTAAATTTGTGTGTCCAATCAAGTCGCACCTTTTGCTGATTATTATCGACTCACCCTCATGGCAATTCAAACTCATGACTTTATCTGGAACAGAAAAGGAGTTATTATTATAATATCAAAGCTATTTTTTTTTAAAACATTTAAAATGCTTGGTGATCACTGGCTATCGAGATTAATTACAATTTTACTTGTTCTTTTTTTAGAAAAAAACATTAGGCTGAGATTTAAACCCAGGCGCACTTGCATGAAAACTGTTCTTTGGTCATGTCTTATTTTGCCTGAGGCACCTAGTGAGCTGGCACTGCAAAAAACAAATAGGTGCATGACACCCCTGCACAGGAGGAAGTCAGTCTGTATCAGTGGTGTGTGTCTGGAAGTTCTTTTCTGTTTTTCTCTTTCAATGTAAATTCATGTTCCATTTACACTGATGTTTAGGCTGGTTTAAAGCTCAAGGGAGGCAAGGGAGACGCTGACTCCCTCTAAAGATAAAGACACCTGTGTGCTAGCTACTGTAGCACAGGGGTTTGGATAGATGAGATGTCTGGAAGCTGGCACTGGGAATACAGAAACATATCATCTCAGCTCCAGGAAGGTCAGAGGCTTGTGCATGTCTCACCACTGCAACAAGCCCATTACCAGCATCTCCAAAAATCCCAGACAGCCTCCAGGTGCCGGAGAGTCCCAGTGCTCCATCCATCCCCACTGCCGGGGACTCAATTATGTCCTGATGGAAAGCAATGGAAAACCAATTGGGAATACAGGGCCGTGCGAGTGCTATGCTTGGTCACATGGTTTGGTGCAGACAGACAATCTTTTGTGATGAAAAGGCCCTTTACCCAGCTCGTCTATGTCCTCTAGGATCCCCTTCAAGCCCTTCTTAGCAGAGCACTCACCCATTCCCCCTGAACCGCCGTGAGCAGCCAGCTCCGGGGTCTCCAGGGGTAGAGGGACGGGAGCGGTTTGGGATCCGTTTGATAGTTAATTATATCTGTTTAAAAACATTTGGCTCACTTCAGCCAAAGGTGATCACACAGAGGACATGTGGAACAAACATCTCGCTTGCCTTTATTAAACGATGGTCACAATGGTCAACAACTGACCACTTGATTAGTCAAAATGATTTTTTGTCTATGTTGTAGATGTTCTGGGTTGTGTTTTTAATTAAAACTTCTTTAGAACCGTGAGTTCTTTTCCATTTCATTGTGCTCTGTCTAGCTGTTTTTGAAATCCCAAAATCCCCAAATGGATCTGATCGGGGAAGGTAAAACAAGTATAACCAGCTAGAAATTCAGGCAACCCACCTAACCAACTGATTTTAAAAATGTCATTTTGCATGTCACTAATTTTTACGACACAGCAATTGTGTAGCCAATAAACAAAGCCAGTTTTTCCTCTACTCTCTCTTGGTTTGAAAACAATTTTTATTTCATCTAATAAAGCAAAGGTTTTACTGTTAATTACATGCCCTCTGAGAGAGGGTTTGGAATTATTCAAATGAGTTTTTATTAGTTTTGGGTGTAAAGTGGATCTAATTAGTCTGATGAGAATGCGATGATTTAGTCACAGCGCCACTCTCGAGGCCCACACAACAGCGCAGGAAACAACACGCCCTCCTGCAATGTTCCTGCATTCAATTTAGCTGCAGTTACAGCCTAATGAGAGGAGTCCTGCAGGGTTAATCTGTGTCTGTGTACAGGTACCGTATGTAAAGGTGGCTCCAGAGGACATACTGAAGGTGCAGTTTCCACGCTTTACCACACTGGACCTCAGGCCCACCAACACAGACATCAGCATGGCTGTAGCAGGACTCCTGACCTTCTTCAACAGCAGCACGTCGTGTCTCATTTGTGCTCAGGCCGATTGTGAGTATTGCAAATATTGTACACATACTGCACAAATACTGTACAGATACTGTACACATACTGTTGGTTGTTGTTATGCTAATTACTGCACCCTAACGTACCCTGAAATAAGACATTATTTAGTGTTTTAATGATGTCGTTGATCTCATGATCTCATTACTGTACGTATGTTGCTCCCTACAAACAAGACATGCATATCTAGTGGGGTCTCAAGGTCTAATTAAATTAAATTTTGATTAAACATTGTTTTAGACTTTTGTACCTCACCATATATACAACACATGCTTCACATATGACAGATACATCCATTTCTGTATTAAATTCCATGCAGCAGTGCTCAACAGATCCATAAGAGGCGAGCAGTCAAAATTCAACAGTTTCCACATATGCTATAATTGCACGTTCTGCTCCACTTATTCCTGAACAACACATGAAGAACCGTCCGCATCTGCTGAGCAGCAGATGTCTTCATGTATATATTCTTACAGCTGCTGTATACAGAGAACATACATTTTCATGCTGCATGTGCTTTTCCACTGTGTGCCTTTGTAAACACAAACAGATTCAAGGGGGATTCAAACAGATTCTAATACTGTTACATTCCACTTATAATTTGGGAATAACAACTCATATCTCCACAGGCTTCTGACAGTGACTTTATTTTCATTAATGTTTCATGCTCCTGTACTGTACTGCACTGTTAAATTTTTCCAAATGTGACGTTCATCCCTTTCTTTTCATCTGTGTCCTTCAGGCATTCATCATTTGTGCTGTACCATTCATTCACCATCAAACACCCCTCACCACTAAAGTCAACTCTATCTGCTGAAACAGAGATGTCCATGGAAATGAATGGTAGAAGGTTTAGATCAAACACTCTCCAGTGAAAGACAGTCGATGGATGACACTTCCCAAAAGTCTCCTTATTAGACACAAGTTCAACCTGGCAGAGGATTAACTTTAGTACTCTGCCATCCCATCTCAAAGAGAGGGTGCCTCAAATTACCCAGAGATTCCAAACAAAGTCACATTGGCCCTTCAGAGAGTGGCTACCTTTCTCCCTAATCAGCTTAAGGCCCTGAAGTGGAACGGCTATAATTCCAGCTAAGACGTCACAGAGGGTTGTAGAGAGATGGCAAACTGCCAATGTTGTTTCAGAACATGGTTGTATGTGTATTAAACCAATAAGAAGTTTCACATTGAGATCTAGGGCTGTCAATCAATTTAAAATGCTAATTTAATTAATTACTTGATTAATGTTGATTTACTTATTGAAGTAATGAAATGAATTATTTATATTAAAGCCCTCAAGTGAAGATAATGGATTATTCAGTGACATTATATAATTGTGCCAGACGAATGAGTAGAGATTGTTTGTAAAAGTCAATATATTGTTTGTTTTTTCCATATAATAACACAAGTCTATTACTGGCCTACAATCTTAAACAATTTTCATTGAAAATCAAGTTTATCAATATGTCAAATGCAGGCTTAGGGGACTGATGTTTTTGGCCTGTTGAGCTTTTAAACAATGATTTAATAACCCAGCTAAAAGAACAACTTTGTGATCTTTTCTTCTGCGATCTTTCTTTTAAAACAGCAATATCTGATAATTGATCTCTGTCAGACAGCTAAAAGCAGACAGTGTTGCAAAGACCTTGAAAAGCTTGGCTTTTAGTACAACTACAAAGTTTAGGTTGAACTTTAAACTGTTTTAACCAACACTAAACTCAAATGTAAGAAAGCCCAACTTTTTAATTGATGAATTTGTATTGACAGAGGAAAGGCAAAATATTAGTGTTTTAGCTAACAATAGTTGCACATTTTCCCTGAAGAATGTTTTTCTTTTTTATTAGACAATTCACAGCAGTAATGTCACAAAATACATTGCGACAGAAAACTTTCATTTCTCTGTGCCACTTTAATTTGCCTCCACCCAGGAACAAAGCTAAACGCAGTGGCCACTCAGAAGAACTGTTTTTTGTAGCTTATCATATCTATTTTATCTGTCATTTTGCGTATATGTAGATAATATTGAGATGCGTGTGTGATAAAAAACCAAACATGTTCAAGTTCAATTTATTTATATAGCGCTTTTCACAGTGGCACACTGTTACAAAGCCGCTGTACAAATGAAAATATCTAAAAATATATAACAGTAAAAACTGAAATTGAAAATGAAAGAGAAAATTAGGAAGAGAAAAAGAAGAAATTTCAAAATTGATAAAATTAACAAACAATGATAATAACACAATGCACAAAGCAGATGCAGCAAACATGCTGCAAAAATCATTTTTTTAGTTAGTATTAATGATATGTGGGTATTTTTGAATAGAGGTGTGCTTTTCTTAGCCGACAGACTCAACAGGGAAATAAATTCCATAGACTTTCCTCAAAAAAGAGACCCAAGCCATATGTAGTGACCAGAATATTATAGAAATGTGGGTTCTTTCAACTTTGGTCAATAAGCAACAGTTCAGATTACCCTAGCAACCACTTAGGAACATCCTAGCAACCACCCAAAGCATCCTGTCATGGTGGGGCGAACTACAGAATCTGGCACCATTCCAGTTTCATTCTGAAAACATTATGTTAATGAGATGGATGGACCTGAATTCTCACATACAGTTAATCAAAAATGGGAGTAATTGCGGACAGTTTTACGCTTAAATTGTTCTCATTAAATCAGTTTGTAAAATACTGTAAGCTAATTAATTGTCTGCTCGACAAAAATGTTTGCAAAGGCGAGAGGAAGTAATCTGATTGTAATTTCATGCTCGAACAGCTGCCGTCAGTAATGCTTGTAATGAAAAATATTATTTGTCAATAAAATAGCGACGCGCTTGACATTGCCATAGCGGAGGTTCACATTCACGTTATTGTACTCGCGGTGCTTGTTGTGTTTGTAGACCTGGAACAAATATGTACAAGGCATTGACCGACTTCTCTTCTCAATGGCACATCTGGAGGTTTGGACTATACCCATTGAGGGTAATAGTCACTCCTGCTTTAGCTGGGAAAATGTTACCGTGTTGAAGAGTGGGCAGCCAAACAGAAGGGTTGAGAAATGCCGAGAGCCATAGCCGTCCTTCAATACGATGAGTCCTTCAATGCATTTAAGTAGAAAGCCAATGACTTCCCGCGCTGCAGAGCCAATAGCCCCATTCACCTGCGCCTTTGTTTTTACTCATTTTCTGTTAGTTTATTTTTCTCTCACGCCCCTCTCACAGGATGCACAGCTCTCATTAATCACTTAGCGTGCTGACAGCTTAATAGAGCATGGACCACTCATGAATACTTCACTGGCTTGACCTGTTGTGATGACACCAGACGAAATGGACAGTTATTTATTTGACTAATATCCAGTACTGAGACTCCAGTGGCCATTGCTTGTAGGTTTAGCTGTAAACCAGGGGTGAGTCATAATGGGTGAGTAATATTTGATTTAGTGAGGTAAAATAATTATTCTTTGATATAGCTGTACGTCTGCGCATATCATTTTCTTGATCAGTATTTTTCTCTTGTTTTTCAGTACAAATATGTAAGCATCATGAAAACAAGATACTTTTCTTGACAATCAAAATTATGTAAGATAATAAAATTAGTTTTTAAACTGAAAAAAAAATATATTTTCATAAACTACATGGTAGGTTTAAATTAACAATTTTTCTTGCTTATGTGCTAAATGTTTTTTTTTCTTTTTTCTGGCATGAGACCTCACTACATTTAGTTATGATAACAAGAACAAAGAAATTACCAATGTGGAACAAAAATAAAATAAAAGATATATTCATGGAAAACAAGTCCTAATGATTTATGGAATTTTGCTTAATGTAAAATAATAATTTTGTTTTAGGATGGTTTTTACCAGACAACAAGACAAAAACACTGCTTAAGATGTCGCAGATGTCTTTGTCTAAGGCCTGCACGCTGTTCCATCCAGTTACACTCTGTCTAGCCATTCTGAATTTAAGAACGTGCCTAATGTAAAGACCCCTAAGGACCTGCTGACAGCCTTATTATAGGCTTCCCTATAACCAATTAGTTGCCTTTAAACATATGTCATTTTGTACATATATTCACATCCTTAGAATGAGCTGGGTGATTTCCATCTGGCTGCCCAGCACCAGTTCAGCAATGTAGTGAGGTGCGGTAACAAAATTAGTGAATAAAATTAGCTGACCTGAACTAGTCTGGAGACCCAGAACATCAGCCATCCTCTGTGTTCTTCAGGATTTACCCAAATTGTTTTCAACAAGGTCAGACAGGCTACAATCGCTTTGAAGTTTCTCTTCCTGAACCTAAAGATCTCATGGTTTTAATTGAAAGGAACTAAGCTTTGGTACCCAGATTGAGTGCAGTGAGGCAAACACACACACGAAAGAGGTTTCCCACCTGTTATGATCGCCATGTCTGTCCGCTAGGAACAGAAATATTGTACTACTTGCTTGCCTGACATTATTCTCATTGCTTTGAGGAGATGTGTAAATAAAGATGATTAAGTGAGAGACTTCATTGTACGTCCCACAGAGATGAGAAACTGAGACGTGGGTGAAGTGGGATGATATAATCCACCTCCTTTTCAACAAGACTGTTAAACGTAGAGATAAAATAAAGATGGTGCAGTGAAACCAAACACGGAGTCCCTGAAGTCAAAGTGAAGGATCGCCTCTCTAAAAAAAGGCACTTGATAGGAACCAGGATGTTATGAAAGCCTCTTTTTTTCTGGGAGTGTTTATTTCTGAAGTTCACCACTTTGTAAAGGAAGACATTAATTTAATGTGATAAGGAGCGTAATGGGATTCTGACATACGTTGTTAGAGAAGGAAGACAAAAGGCTCCTTTCCTCTGGCTCAGCTTTGTCTTTTTCCAGTCTAATGAGAAGAAGGGAGCAGAGGAATGGTCCTCTGGCCCCTGGGCAGACCTGACTCTGATTCTTTTTAGCAGTAACTGATATAAAATGTTTACTGATCTCCTCATCTTGCTTTTCCTGAAATCCAACCTGATGATGGGACGGTAAAGAGAAGTTCATTAGCTTCATGGACCTCAGAGGTTTCTTATTAAAGTTCAGGAGACTTTGTCAAGATCTCAGCTCCTCGCAGGAGGAATTAAAATGGGTATAAATTAAACAATTAGTTACAAATTATCATTAATATCCTTTGTAGGCAAGTTTAGAAACCCAAGCGCAGTTTAAACACATGAACAAAGACTAAACTAGACTTACAGGGTAAAAACACCTGGAGACAATTAGGGTGGGGTAACATAAAAGACTACAAAACATGCTTTCAAAATAAAAGACATGACAAAACAACACAATACGCAAATTAAACAATAGTTGATCTTGAATAAGACAAGAGTAAATTGGATAAAGTAGCTCAGATGGGTTGGATTTGGAAGAATGTGGTAAGAAATGTTTGACTTCCTCTTGAAATCTCAGCTTGACCATGTAGACTGTGCCATTTTAGCAGATCCAAGCACAGTTTGTAAGATTTTCAGCATTAGGAGATGGCTTCATAAAACAGCCACAGATGTTCACAAAATTGTTTACATGTTGTAGCTCAGCTAAATCCATCCCTGCAGAGTGCATGTGTTGTTTACTTTGCTGTTTTACATTGCGAGCAGAGCTCTGCTTTGTTTGCATAGTTCTCTATGGTACTTGTGTATTTTGTACTATAGTATATGTCCGAGCTCTGTGTGTGGTTTAAAGATAAATGAGTTTGGTGCTTTCTGAAAGCCCAGTGGAAGTGATAGGCTGTTAGCTGATTAAATGACTGGATGCTCAGAGTGAATAGGAGCTAAGCTTTTATCAGACTGTGTGTGGAAAGCAGCTTTGTGCTATTCTCTTGCCAATGCTAGCCACCTTTTAATGTCTTACCCACTGTGCTAACTTAACCCGACTCTCCTTCATCTTCTCTGTTACCTTCCATCTATTCTCACATATTGCCTGCAGTTAGCCAATCTTGCTTAACTTAAAGTCCATTGATCAGACCAAAGAGACTCAGCTGAAAACTGGGTGTGTACTTCCTATGAATCAAACCCATGACCTTGTGGTGCTATGGTGTTATTAGCTCTGCACTTTACCAGTTGGACCTGTGCAGTCAGCATATGTGTTCGCAACAATGCTATAATATGGTGTTTAATGTAGTGCACTAAATGTCAAATTGCTTATAATATGCAGCAAGCGAAAGACAAAAACCGAATGCTTATGGTTAATCAAATATGTGCTGCGTAACACAGAAGGAAATGAATGTGACAGCCATGACCAATGACAGCCACATTATGTGTGAAGTCAGCAGCTAAAGCCTTACACGTTTAAAATGTCAGATCAAAATAAACTGATGGCACATTTAGTTGTAATATACGGTAGTGTTCTGTATTTAACAAGTCCTTTATTCCCCTGAGCCTCATAATTGCCAGCGGAACTGAGATTAAAGAGTCAGGTGATTATGATTTAGCTAATTAAATTAACTGTAGAAATACAGCAACAATAAAGCATTGTTGAATCCGAAAATTATTGGCAGGCGATTTAACCAAAATTTGTCAGACCAATGTATTAATATGCGCATACACAGAAAATCTTTTCTAGTCCCTTAAATGGGAAGATCCCATTGGATCATAATTGCTATAAATGGAAGAAATATTTTCTGTTTTGAGGGAAAGTGACATAAGTCAGGACACTGAAGTGTTTTGTGTGTGCATGCCTCTCTTTGACAGGCCTATTAAACCTGGAAGTGTTACTGCGACAGTTTCTTATCTCCAGGGAAACCCTCTCAGTTCGCATGCTTGATGACAGCCAGGATCCCACACCCCTCTTGAAGGAGATCCGCGATGACAAGACTGCCACCATTATCGTTGATGCCAACACCACCATGTCCCACATTATCCTGGAGAGGGTACGTCACTGCAAAACAGTACATTCCTTAATCTGATTCCATAATCTTTATTTTGTTTTCCGGTAAACATCATTAAACAGATACATTTGTGTAAGAGAGTATTTCTTGAATTAAGTTTGTTTCTCGTACCTGAACCCCATTTAGCATACATATTAACTAAATGTAGCAAGATTTATGGTTAAAACGGAACAAATGGAAGGTTATTTAAGTTAGTTAGATCAGGATGTTCATAACCTTGACTTAAAATTAGTCATTGTGCATAAAACAAGAAATAAAAGAATTTATTGACGCAATTAATTATGTAAGAATATTATTAGTTCCACAATATAACATTATTCTCTTGACCTTTTGCCTATTATACATCTTTTAATTGTAGGTAATGTACTACTCTTAAACTCATCAAATATTTTCTCTCTTGAGCCCCACTATACATAAGTAAATATTGTCCTACTGACATTAAAGAAACGGTTCACCCAAAATGAAAATTTCTCATCATTTTCTCACCCTCATGTCATCCAAGGTGCATATGACTTTCTTCAGCTGAACACAATCACGTGAGAACCAATGGGATTTGAAGTTGTCGACACAGAGCTGGCGTGCCACCATGTTATGTGTACTGAATCATACTTATATGTTTACATTCAAATATTAATAATATTTTGATAATATTATTATCAAAAACGCTCAAAATATGAATCATTTTCTTGCACAAATGTATTGTTTTGCTGCAGAAGATGTTTATTAACATTAATCATATGGATTACTTTATGATGGATGCACTTTTTGGACCTTTAAAGTCTCAGGCACTATTAAACGCCATTACAAAGCTGGAAAGAGCTATTAAATAATATATTATTGTGATTGTGTTCAGCTGAAGAAAGTGAGATACACCTGGGATGGCATGAGGGTGAGGAAATTATGAGAGAATTTTTGAACTATTCTTTTATATTATTCTCATATAAACATACATAATGAGGAATTCTTAATAGGTTAATGAAAAGACACAAACATATGCAACATTTTTGTATAACAAAATTAAGTATTAATCCTTCTTTTCGGGAAAAGGCTAATTAATGTCTCTGCAGGAGAAACTGATTGCAGGAACCGGTGAAATTATAGTAAATTATGATGAATGATAGAGGGACAGAAGGAGAGAGTGTTGACTGAGTGATGTTATAATGTCATAGCTGCTCCAGGGACAGAAGTGTTAACAGCTTGTCCAGTAGCTCTACTTCTCTTTTTCTCTTCTTCTCTCTCCTCTTTCCAGTGTTGTTTAGAGTCTTCTAATTTCATGTTTTCTCATGTACATTCATCATTTCATTCCTCCTGTTTTTGTGTTGTCTTGTCTTGTCTAGACTTATCTCATCTTGCCTCTTTTTGTCTTTTCACTTTTCATTTTTGCATCTGTTCTCCACTTGTCTCATTGATCAAATCTAAAATTTCTCAAAGTTAATTATAAGAAACTGGTGATCAAGGTTGTGGTTCTCAACCTTGGTTTTTCCGCCATATTCGCCACAATTCTCCTTAACCAAAACGTTTGATGGCGGTCATAGGCCGTTCCTTGGCTTTTCCTGTTGCTATGGTGACACTGGGACAAGTACAGCACTGCTTCTTTGGTGGATTGTGCAGCTTACAGCAAGATCCGTGTCAGTTTGTCACCCTTACTGTTTTTCTTATTCCCCTCCAACCTAATCACCCATCTCTCTTTTTTCTCTCTGTGTACATATCTCTCCCTCATTCGTCTACTCATATCATTTCTTACTTCTCCCTTTCACACTCTCTCTCTCTCTCTCTCTCTCTCTCTCGCTATGTCTCCATCTATTTGAAACAAGCATGTGGCAGAGCTGTGGAAATTTGGAACATGTTCAGCTTTTGAGGAGTGAGTGTAGGGCAAGCATGCAGGAGCCGTTTGCCAATGTTCACACAGCACAGATCACACACCAGCTTGAGTTACAGGATTCAATTACATGGCCAATCGCAAGGAAAATCTTTCATTATAAAATACACTACGCAAGGACAAAATTATCATAACCTGGAAAAACTCTCAGCTCCTGTGGTCCATTTCCCCTCTCCCTCACCTTAACAGAACACTGGTCAAATGAAACGCAGATGGGCATTATGGGAAAATGGGCACAGGGTCTGGACCAAAAGGAATATGAGGGCCATAATACAGACACTCCATCATGGCTTAATGCCACCTCGAGAAAACAGGTGCCCAGGAACACTGTGTTAGGGGTTTCATGCATTAAAATGTAGGAACAAGGAGAGCATTTTGGTGAAGTTTTGACCTGGTACTTTCACAGCCATCAGCAGTTTTAGGGCTTCTACAAATTATGCTCTGTCACTTAAGTTGTGTATGTCACACAGGTCACAAAGAAGCACTTTTTCACAGTCTCACAGTCTTCACAACTGTGAGACTGCACCATTAATAATGTCAGAAGAAAATGGATGGAAGGCGCATTCTGAAGTGCCACTTGCACCATTTTAAGCCCAGGAGCCTGAAGTGGGTTTCTCTGTATGCACTGTAATTGAGAATGTTATTGATCACAGCTGCAAGGTTAATGAACAGACCTGCAGGAGCATTTATGGAGAAATTATTTGAGAGTCCAGTAATAATTGCCAGAATTTATTCAGTGGTCTGAATGAAAAAGAGGAAATGTAATTGTATCTCACCGTTTAGGTTGTTTTTTTAATCAACACATTTTTAATTCATTGTTAAACATTTTGCTGTGCCAGAGAAAACACACACACACACGTTAGGTTTCTATGGTTTGTGGGGACTTTCTATAGACATAATGACTTTTATGATGTACAAACTGAATATTCTATCCCCTAACCCTCACCATACTCCTAAACCACAGAAACCTTTTTACATTTTTAAAAATTTTCCACTGACTGGTCCTCCACACAAAGGTGTGTGTGGCTGTTACCGTTGTTGTGGGGACATTTGGTTTTAAACAAAACCACACACATCTCTCTCTCTCTCCTGCATTTATTACACATTAGCTCTTATTTTACTCAGTTTTCCCTCAGTTTCTATAGAAATAATTGTTGAAAGTCTTCACCCTTGACATTTGATTGACACATTGTATTTGCTGCTTGGTTTCCTTGGAGACAGCGGAGAATTGATAAATAGAATGGCTATGACAGAGGGGGAAGTTGTCCTCATTTTGTTAGATTTTATTCATCTCTGAACGGGTTTTATAAAGCAGTGCACCTTGACTTCGGCTTCTCAATGGAGGTCGTACAAAGATTCAGTTTAAGCAGCTGTTAAATTAAACTAGCACAGTATAAATCGGTTTATGTTCCTCTCTCTCTTTTCTCTTGCAGGCATCAGAGTTGGGGATGTTGACAGGGTACTACACCTACATCCTGACTTCCTTGGTAAGAAGTTTCAGGTTGATGTTCTTTAATGAAAAATAGATGCATTGTTTGTAGTCATGGTGATGTATTGACATTTGATTCAAGACTTGGAGAAGACACATGTCAGATTACTCGGGTCTGTTTCCCAGGAGAAATATTTGAGAAAAAGGACATTTGAAAACAACTGATGTTCATATTTCCATTTAATTCCATTTCTTTCCAGGAGAACAGTTGAGAATTTAAAAAGATGTTATTTGTAAATTGTTTTTCCGGTGGATAGAGTTACAGATGTATGTTTTCTGGATGTGGGCGGTACTGAAGGTTATGTGATCTGATGTGTGCATCACACGATACTCTGTAATAAGACTATGTTTGTAATATATTTATACCATGTATATATAATAAGGATTATACCTGACACTGCAACTACAGTGGCAGTTCTGAGCAGTCTGTACAACTTTCTACAGTATTACTTTACCTAGAAAGTTGACGAAAAAGTCTATAATGAAGGTGCACCAGGCAGCACAGTGAAAGATTTCTTTCTAGTTAAAGTTGTTAAAATAATATTAAAGTTGTTATAAAATATAGCTGCAAGCAGCAATGATGGGCACATACACTCTGGGTCAATTGCCCATTTTGTGGTTCTAGGGGAATAATGCATGGTTACCACATGAATTTTACCCATGAATATAACAGTTGTAAGTGTCCCATTAAAATTAGGCATTTAAAAAATTAGGGTAAAATTAGGCAACTGCTTTACCAAATTGTTGACACTTTAGCCTTATGAGCACGTCACTGATTGTATATGAATGGTGTAGCTCTCAGTTCTACAGCTGTTTAGAAATCTTCCGATTTTTTATTACAAATATGAGGACATGAAAATAGTCATGAAGACTTCAAGATACTGTAAGAGAGGACACTGGTTCAGATCTTGCTCAACTCACACTTATTTTTTAAATTGATCATCCGTAGATGCACATCAGCATATCAGTAATGCAGCATTTCATTTTGTGATTTAATTGGATAAGAGAGCTCTGGCTAAGATAAGACACAAATGGAGCGGATTACATCTGAGAGTAGTGTGTATGGGGGCGGAGTTTCTTGTACAGAGGACAGGCACGGTGCCTCTAGGCCAATATGATGCGTACACCAGTGTCAGCCAATGATAAAAGGAAAGACTAGTGCTTAATATATCATGTTTATTAAAGATCAGATAAAACAGTAAAAAACATTCTTACTGCAAAAGTTACTTGCAAGAATAGGGTCTAGCAGCATCTGTTCCAGCATGCATTTCTCATAACTTTTATGTTCAAAACAGCTTTAAATGACACACTTGAGCAAGCTTGCTTCAAACTAATTTAAAGGAGCCACTTCGTTTTCACACTGCACTGTACTTCACTTTATTCAGTCTCTGGCATCGTCCTCCTTTCCGTACATTGGCGTTTCATTACGCCATTATCACAGCTTGAAAAAGGACTTTCAAAAGCAAGCAACATCCATCACAAACCCAGTAATCAGTAAATGACTCAGAGAGCTCTTCAGCCTCGTCACTGGCCATGCTCTGGAGAATAATGAAGCAATGAAGTGAGCAGGTACAGGGAGTAATTACTGAACTCTTTGAATGGTGAGCTGGTCTTCTTTAGCTATGGCTACTCTGGTTGCCAAGTCTGGGTGCCAGTGAGGCCTGTGTGTGTATTGAGTAGGTACCAAACCCCAAACTGCATACATTGGAGGAGACAGACCACTCATAGTTAAAGAGCTAATCAGTTTTTATACAGTTTGTTTAACTCTGGATTACATGCACATTAACTGGCAGTTTATAAAATAGTTGTTTTTTTTAGCATGATATGCAGTAAAGAAGCCATTTTAGGCTGCTTTTAATGCAGATTTGAAATTAAACCTAATCTTTACAGACAGTTATGAAAATATGGGCTTTCACCATTTATATACATATAAGATTTACTTGCCTGTATGCATGATATCTCTATGTAAGAAATATATGCCTTGGGCTATTACCAAATGACTACCAACTGGTCAAGACTTATTTAGTTAGCATGGCCCCATTAGCCCCTGCTGGTAGATCCTGTAGCTAAACCATCTGGACCCAAAAGGCTTTCTCCGTTGACAGCCATTCAAAATATGTCATGTGTTTTTAGTAAATAGTTTTTTTTTAAACAACAGTATTTATTGTTTGTAAAATAATGTCAATATCGTACCGTAGATTTATTTATTCACTGTTTCATGCCACCCCAGCATCTGAGTCTATACTTATGGCATGGAATTTAGCATGTTCAATTCACCTAACATGCATGTCTTTGGACCGTGGGAGGAAACCAGAGCAGCCTGCAGAAACCCACGCTCACACGAGGAGAAAATGCAGACTCCACACATAAAGGCCTCCTGGCTCAGGACTCTGACCTGCAACCTTTTTGCCCTGAGGCAGTAGTGCTGCCCACTATGCCGCCCTTATAGTACAGTAGATGTTTTACCAGTTTCCAGGCTATTGAAAAGGTGAAAAAAAAATTCTTATTTTCACTTGTCTGCTGCATTAGGTGACACTGGCTCATCGCTACTGAAGTGTAAGAGTTCTGGTTGTGTCTTCAGCCAATCACATTGTCATGATGTAATTTTGCTGTGGTTATATAGTGTTTAGTCTCATGCCATTTACAGCTCAGGCTCCAAAACGTTATGTGGTCCCATAAGCAAACACTCCACATTCCACATTGCTTCTGGGGGCTCCAGAGAATGCTCCAGGTCCCACAGACCTCCTTAGATCTGCCTTGCCTCTAAGGGACAGAACTCTATTACAAAGCGTGTATGTGGTGTGGGGTTCAAGCAGAAGGGTGATTTTAAACAAACCCAGGAAAGGACTGGATTAGATGGATAGATAGATGGATTGATGGTCTCTTTAGAAGTATAGGAGGCTGTGTATAGGAGGCACTTTAGGAGATGAAATCACTTTTCTGATAATCGTATCCAATTTATGGCTATGCTGGGGGCGGAGCATTTTTCAAAAACAATTTAGTGATCAAGCTGCGAGTGAAGGACAACACATCACAAACTTATGGGGCTTTACATCTCCGTCATCTCACCTGAATACATCTGTCATGGGAATAATTCAAGTGCCCGTGGGATCTCGGCTCAGATATATTGTTTCTGTACATAAAAGCAGCTGCAACGTTTCTCTGGCAGAGAATGTAAATCAGGACAAGCTGTGAATCACACTCACCCGCTGCTCGTGAATCAGTCTGAGGAGTCAGTCAGTAGTTTTGACAGCATTCATACAATTCCTAAAATGAAATTCTCTTGCACAGTTGTTCATTAAGTGACATACATATACACAATTTGGTTCACTCAGCAGCCATATTGTTACTGTCTACTAGCAGTTATTTCCTTTGTTTGTTAATAGGCTTAGAACCTTCAGTGCCTACTTGAATTGAATAAACTATCATGTTTGAAAGTATTTAAACATTTTCAATAAAATCAAGCAACACTTAATATTTTGCTTTTTGGCTGAAAAAATGAATTAAAAAATTCCGGCTAATGCACACTTTCTAGAGTAAAGAAACAAGGCGATGGTTCTATTAAAAATATGATTGGCTCTTTATGCTAGAAGGCGGGGCTTCCTTTCCTATAATGACATATTTTTCCCACTCTTCATCTTTATACAAGTGGTTCCTCCCACCTATATGCACATATTTTCTGTCTCTGGCTGTATTTAGTGCAGTTCTTCGCTCTGCTTCCTTTAGCAACTTCAATTTTCAGAAGTTACACATCCATTTCATCTCGTCTTATTATCACAGAGGAACAGTTATATCCCTATAATTTAATACAACATCCTTCCCCCCTTCTGTTAGAAATCAGGTTCAGCAGGTTAATTGCAGTAATAAAAGGAAAGGAGGGAAGCCATTTTGTTCTAATTACTGGATGTATTCTCTCTGTTGTGTCTGCCATTCTTGTGAGCAATAAAAGGATCGTTGCTTTGTGATTTGCACAGGCAGTAATGGTTTCTGCACTTGACTGTTACCTGGGGAGTCTGTATTTAAATGAAGGGGCGTGTCAACACGACCAATATGTGTGAGAATAGTGTATGAGAATCAGTCAGACTTATGAAAGTTTTCTTACATAACGCTGTTTCTCACACGGACTGATGTGTTCCTGAAACATCTGTTAAAGCACATGGCACAGATGTGCCAGCATTTATCACCTGGGTCTCAGAACCAGAATAGTTCATGTGATAAAAGAAATTAAAAGATGATGAGGGTCCCTCAGACCGAGCTCACAGGAGTAATTATGAGCTTTCTTATGGAGAAGACATTAGAAACCTGGGTTTTAGATTAATTGTATATTAACCACGAGAATTGAAGAAAGAGAGAATTTTCCTCTGCTTTTTTGCTGGAATTATGAGGACGGCAATTATATAGTTCACTTTAATCATTCCTCGGAACTTAAAATCATCATATACTTTAATCATTTCCAACATACTAAAATACAAACTACCCGTGTAAATTTTACATGAAGTGTGGTACTGTCTGGCAAAGCTGCTTAAGCAGTTTCAGAAGAAGGTTTTCCAGACACTCTTCTTGCCTACTGTTGTGTGGTGCAACAGGTAGCTCCGCCCCAAGCTCATGGTATTTGTAGATAACCACCACAATGTTTTCTGATTGGCTAAAACACAATACAGTTCCAGTAAAGGATGCCAGAACGTCTGCTGCTTCCTCCACAACACAAAACTCAGAATCAGACTGCATTATGGGTAACTCCAGCATGCAAATTGCATTCAGATGTTTTTGTTGCTACTGTTTGTACGTTACATGATCTACATAATTCCTTTTATAAACCAAGTGCTAAAACAACACAGACAGCACAAGCAAATAAACAATGCTATCAGTGGTATTCATAGGGTGTTTCCCCACTGACTTTTTTGGCTAGACATATTTATAAATGCTAGACTGTTAAATCTCCCATGACATATACGGTATGTATAATGTGCATATGTGTGTACATGTAATAAAGTATAGACGGACCAGCTTTCTGAATTCACATTTTGTTCGTTTGAAATTCTGAGCTGTAACCAGCAGTTACTAAAAGGCTTTGTTGTAGTTAGTAAACAGCAAGGCTCATTGTTAAAATAGCTGTTGAAGCTTGCAAGCAATGGCTGGCGTTCAGGGGTAAATCAGGGGACATAAGGTAACAGGCTGTGAGCTAGAATCAGGAGGGACCCGAGACCAGACAGAAGAGACTTTGACAATAACAAGAGAGAGAAACTGTGTTTATAGAACTACACCAAATGAATGAAGACTTGGTCAGTCACCAAGCAGCAGTATATCTGTGGAGCATGGAGGAGTTTTGTCATTACCAGCAGTTCTTGAAGATTTCCCAGCAGCCCTGTGAGGTCCAGTCTCATATGACACTGATGAATGGGCTGCCACACCATTCGCTCATGTAATTTGTTTTTTAATCATTTCATGTTGCCGGTAGGAGACAGACAACAGTGGCATGCATCTTGTCATTAAAGTGATATGGACATAAAACCTGTTTAGTGATGTTTATCAAGGTGTTTGTTATCTTTAGGAAATGCCTGAACAAAAAACTAAATTTTATATACTTTAACACATGATGGTCAGGGTTTGCCTTCTTATAAAACCTGCTGAGTGGATTTGTGAGGTGATTGGCTGATCATAAAAATAGATATAAATAAATAAAATCCTTAAACAATCAACTCATAACAATGAATTAAATGATTGTGTTATCATTATTTTTGCATATATTTGTGTTGTCTCACTTTACTAGCATAACGACGGCTTTGTATCAATGGATGATTCAAGAGTTTATTCATATTTCTCAGCCACTGTCACTTGGCTTGTTTGGGTTCATAAGCTAAACATAGCACTCTAGTTCATTTCAGTAAAATGAGTACAAATAGCACTCTGACAGAATTATGGATCGCTTTAAGTAAAGCTGTTGTTATAACTAAGGGCAATTTGTGCACTTCCTGAAATTGTAGATCTATTTTTTAGGCAGTAGGTGGTTTTCCCCATATTTGGGCATTAGGTGCTCTGCAATTTTTGTTTTACTATTGAAGGGGAGAGAACCATTGGTTTAAGTGTAGAGGAGGGATCAGGGTATAAAAACTTATATATTAATGCAATATTAAAACCATAGAAGTTAGCAACATGATGTGGAAATTTGTTTGACCTGTATTGCACAGCAGAGCACAGAGAGTCTTTATTAGTGTTTGTGCGTGCATGTGTGTGTGTGTGCATCTGCCATTCTTCATTTATTCATGCACTGAGATCTCCCACTGCATAAAACAGCCTCATTTTTAAGTGTCTTTTCTACTGAGAGTGCTGACTGGCCTTTTATGTGGGTCCATGCTTATGTGTGGGAGAGAGTTATGAGGGTCTTAGAAGGGGTCAGTGGTAAGCCTGCCAGGGTGTCGGTGTAGTCAGATAGGCCCACGGTTGATGATGGGGAGGAAATGAAGAAAGACAGGCTGGTTTAGGCTAGCCGACCAAGGCCGTCTACTCCCATCAGCCCAGCCTGTCTACACTGTTTCCCCCTTATAATTTAGCTCTGCACCCAGCCATGGGCCTTGTGGAGGAGGAGAGATGTTCAGCTGACCTGGTAACGAGGCCTAATCGGCCATTTTCTGTAGCATTAGCTTATGCCACTCTGTTCTCTGGGACAGAGCTATCCATTGCCTCTTCTGCAAACTCGTTCACTATTTCTCTGTCCTGATTGCGTGTGTGTGTATGTGTGTTTTGGTGTGCATTGGAAATGTTTTAAAATACTGCCTCACACTTTTAAAACAAAGCTTGTTCCAACAGATAGGTATCCTAAACCTGAGACCAGAAATTATATGCAAATACGTGAACGTTTGAGTTCCTGCGCTTGCGTAAAGTATGCCAACAGCGACTAATGAGCAATTATGCTCGTCGTTTGGCCATCATTACATGAATCGTCCAGAGATGCACACAAGCCCCCAGGGACAAATGAATTTGATCCTTTTAAATCCATCTTTACCAGATTCGGCTGGTATAGACCATGTGTTCCACGAAACATTAATTCAACGAACCACCTGCGGGGAAGGCCTAATAGAAGAGAAGGTCATGAATAATCAAGAAACAATCACTCAGTTCGGATAATGACACCATCTGAATTAGCCATGATGATGTAATCACAGTAGAAGCTTTCCATTTACCGCCGAGCACCGCGAATGGCGCCCCGATGTTGTTCCAATACACTGCGTTGAGCACCCTTCCAATCTGCCCTATTAACACGAGTGGGCATAAATACAGCACTATCATTGATATTTAACAGGGAAAATGGGATTTAATGGGGCTGAATAGATTTCCTAAAGGGTCTGTGATTTCATATGTGCAGCTTTGCTCTTTAACAAGAGGATTTATGTTTGGGGCGGCCCTACCCTGCTTTAATTTAGCTTTAATACCAGCTGCATAACTCCTGTCTCTCTCTTTCTCTCTCTCTCTCTCTCTTTTCTATGGATCCCCCTCAGTCATGAATTCCATCAAAGTGATTTGTTCTGCTTGGTTCCAAACTACTCGGCTGGATTAAATAAATCACATGAGATGAGTGGCACAGCTCAGCTGCATGAGCCAGTGGGGAGCTCTGATGTCATTTGAAGGTTGTGAGAATGGGAGATCAGTACTGATGCTCATCACTCTTCGTGGGCCGTCTCGCGGCACATGATGCCCTTCGTCAACTGCCACTCTGCTTCCCATTCTCTTTCCTCTATTTGTTTTGTTCTTCCTGTTTAATTTCCCCATCACACACTCTTGATGCACCCTAGGCTTCAAGCTGAGATCAGAGTCATACAGACGCAAGCAGGGTGGTACGTCTGCCAAGAACATGCGTGACAGGCCACACCAATATTCATACATGTATTAGGATTTTTCCGTTTGCTTTTGCCTCAACTTTGAGATCATTTGGCCAATAAGCATCCTAACCCAAATAGAACCATGTACACTCAAGTTACTGACATGGCTATACAAATATTAAGTAAAAGAATCCATTTTAAATGCTCTAAAATAGTTTTAATCTGTGTTTTTGAAGCCACGCCATGCAACCAAAAGCCTAGCTGCAGCATTGCTGCCCACATGCACACATTAGTGGGGAAAATCATGGATTGTGGGACTCAGTTAAGTCATTTCCCAGACCCTCTTTCTGATTAACACATACTCTTGTTTCACACTGGGACCCTCTGCTGAACTAACCAAGCATTCCTTCCATTCTCTGACCTCATTTACCATCTAATTAGGTTATAAAACCAGATCGCAGCATGATCAACTCATGTTCCTGACTGTGATTCTCATTTACGCCTGGTTACGCCCACTTGGGCTCCAGCGAAACGTAGTGGAATGACCCAAACACATTACAAACGATCACACTCACAACACATGGATCTCTGAGCAAAATCATTCGCATGAGTGGTGGAGGCGGAGACAGTAACAACAATCATTATTTAGGTGTGGGGATCATTCATGTGTCGGGATGAAAGGCTCAGCAGTCAACAGTGTGTGTAATGAATTATATGCTTTAATAGGCTATATAAGAACAGGATTGGAAAGACTGTAAAATACGACTGTTATTTGTGACTTGTACGATTAATGCTTTGCCATTCAGGCAGTAATGAAAGCTTGTAAGCAATGCTGTTTTATTTAACAGTCATTATATATTTCCTTGTCTTGGTACGTTATTGTAATCAGCTGTGTTAAGCTCAGATCTGAGACATTGTCACAGAGTTTCTTGCTTGAATTTGGTTTGTGACATCAGTAGTGCAGAATTTTGAATATTTTTAATTCATTTCACGTAGCAGTTGTCTTTGTTTTTGCAGGTTTAAATTAGATTTTGAGTCACAGGTTGTCATTGTGGATTTTGAGGCGCATGGTGTTGAGACATTTGCTAAAAATAGTCCATCCATTTAGCAAACTTCATTGCCTGACTTTGTTGCATGTCATGGACCTTGTTGCATATTGATTAGTTTTCTGGCGGCTTGATTGCCGTCACACTTCCTCTGTGGTCTTGATTACTCCCTGTTGACAATGTATTGAGCTGATAGTACT
Source organism: Chromobotia macracanthus (assembly GCA_036877525.1). Classification (NCBI taxonomy): domain Eukaryota; kingdom Metazoa; phylum Chordata; class Actinopteri; order Cypriniformes; family Botiidae; genus Chromobotia; species Chromobotia macracanthus. The sequence goes on from JAZGTH010000040.1 coordinate 4,031,784, forward strand.
TGCTTCCAGTTCCTGATGCTGTCAGATAAATGTGGACTGCGTTCATTCTTTGCAGAAATATGTTCATAAACGTCCCTTGGGCAGTAAGTCACTGATATGCAGCTTCATTGTTTTATAATTATCTTCAGTGCATGAGACCTTCTTACCCTTGGCATTGCTAATTAGACTAATTACACAATTGGGAGATTCAATTCAATGAAAACAAATTGAGTTTTGCTTTAAATATTTTTGTCTATGAAAACATGAGGTGTTGTCTGATCTTTGCCACGGCTGTATTGATTTCATTAAAGTTGTAAGCAATGTTAGTATCCTTCTATCCACATTGAATGATTGAGGGATTTTCTATCTTGTGACTGAAACTTTAAGATACCATCCCTATTTAAAATGCCTTTAAAGGACTTCAGCATAAATTTTATTAGTAGATGAGATTAAACATGCATAAAACTTCTGTTAGATCACTGGAAAATCAAGAATTTCCAGTGATAGCAATGAAAATGTTAACGTTAAGTAGCATTGTAGCTTTGTTTAGTTAGTTGATAAGCAGATTATTTTTCAGGTTGTAATAAAATATTTTTCATAGTAGAAGAAAAATACAAGTAAGATAAAATAATTTTAATAAATTCAATATTTTACATGTAAATTATTTTTTTATACATAGCCTGTAAATGCCTGTCGCAGTTTATTTTATGATATTGACTACATTATTTCATATATATTCTAGGTCACAATGCAGGAAAACCACTTTAGTGGCACTTTTTTATGAAGGCACACATTGATTTTAGATAAACGTAGAGCTTGTATTGCATACATGCTTAAATATCACACATAAAAAATATGATCCTGCACACTTGACACTCTCATGCGTCGTGGGCTCTGCAGAGATCTGTGAAGTGGTTATACCTTCATGTCTTTACTTCATAGTGATAACATGAGAGTTGTTCCATCCAACTGTGATTTCATCTCAGGTGTTGGACAGCATGCAAGACAGTTCATTAAATGTGCTGAAAGCTGAGGTGGAGCTGGATCCCAAAAGAAGAGATTTGGAGATAACAGTGTGGGATCAGTCACCAATCCCTGGGGTTTATATATATGCCCAGTACAGTGATATCCACACTGTGTGTGACATAGACATACTAATAATTGACCATCTCACTGCATGAAGCCCAACTTGACAATTTATCCAATTACATTTGCATAATTCGACATGTTTTTTCTCTTTTTTCAACACCTAAATATCATGTCTGTTTTCTCGGCTATTCATGTGGAACATCTTGTTTTTGCTTAATAAGGGAGCAGGGAATGTGTAAAAAAACCACTCTGTGAGCTGTCCGTGGTGCTGAAAGACAGCTCTGCTGTCCATCAGTCTTATTTAACAAAGAGACATATGCTCACACTTTCCTGCTTGAAGACACAGTCCATAATAATTAAATGGCATTAAGCCAGTAGTTTGCATCAGAGAGGTCTTACTGTGCAGTTTGCGCTTTTGGTTTGTTGTGCCCAAAATAACCTAGAGCGATAATAATCTGAAGAGGAAAAGGTCAACACTCAGAGGGCAGAGTTGGATTTCCTCCATTTACGTTTACGCATTTGGCAGACTTACAGTACATTCAGGTTATACATTTTCCTAATACATGTGCTCCCTGGGAATCATGTGCTCCCTGGGAATGGGATGGGTAAATAATGACAGAATTTTTATTTCTGGGTGAATTATCTTTTTTAAGGCATGCATTGCATCTGACTGCTTGTCCTCAATGCTACCAGACTCAGAAAATATAACATAGGACTACATTGTAGTCCTATGTTATATTTTGTAGATGAGTGATAAGAGAGGTTCCTGGCCTCTAGAGACTGGTTGGAAGAGGGTTCACCAAAATTAGTCTAATTTAAAACTTAGCTTGTCAACATTTTCTTTCACACACACACAGACACACACTGCAACACAGGTACACATGAATATTTCAGTGTGCTGACATAGTGTTTGTGTATTCTGTTACTATCCCTTTGGGCATTTGCGTATCATCAGAGGTCATTAATTTGTAATTTGTGAATAATTTAATGCATATAATGCAATTTCATTTCCTGTTCAGGACTTGAGAGCTGGGGCTTAAAGGAAGTGCAGATAGTGGCAGTTTTTTTTTCCAGAAACAGTCTGCAGTATTTATGAAAACATTTGGGGTCACCAGATTAGTCAAACACTAGATTAAAACAGTAGATCAGCCTAATGATAGTGTAATATCTTCTGTTCCTAATGGAATGTTCTTTTTGTGGCAGCTATAATTTTGTGAGTGAAGGCTGAAAGTAAGAATGTGTATCACAAAACAGCAGCTAACCTTATAAAGCTAACTTAAGTTGATACATGGTTTTATGAAGCAAATTAAAACTGGAGTTGTGAAATGGTATCATTGCATTATACAACGTGTTCTTTAAGGGATTCTTACAGACTGTTGCTAGATACTGTATATATAATCTAATCTTAACATACTGAGACTGTAAACTATATATTTATATATATATATGTATGTATGTAGCCTTCCACAACCTTTGCGTTAACGTAATGCTTTACTAATTGAGTTACAGAAACGCTCACACACTACTAACTGAGCTACTGGAACATGCACTTGAACCCACAACCTTTGTGCTGCTAATGCAGTGCTTTACTAAATGAGCTACAGGAGCAAATACACACCCATATGTATATCTATAGGGTTAGGTAAATATACTTTTGATTTCTCTTTTATGGCCCATGCAACATTGCAATAAGTCCTAAAGAATTACTGGATCTAATAATATACAGTATACATATCACAAAGGTTTGTGATGGGGTGTAAATCCAGTCTTCCAGTCTAATACTGGCTTACACATGAAAATCATCACAGTGTTCTCTCAGCCATTGTGTGTGTGTATGTGTGAAGTGAGGGAGAGCTCTTTACGCAACACCGTCAACAACTATAATCATTAGCAGTCAGCAGGAAAGCCTGTTCCATGATTCATGCCATGAATTTACACGTCTGTTAATATGAGTGTAATGACTCATACAGGCCAAAAACACTGTGTGAATTTTTCAGCCGTTGAGATAATCACTTGCAGGACTGGAGTTTTATTGCGCCAGTTCAACTTTGCATTCATTACCTCTTTGGTTCACCGAGTAAAGGACGGTACTTAGCTGATGTTATCATTGGGCGAATCGATTCATTATTATGTAGCTCAAGCCTAGAATACAGTTCCTTCATTGTGGAGCCTAAAACGTTTTTATTTTTGCTGGGGGGTTTTTATGCATTTAAAATTGCTGTTCCCGCAGGAGGAGTTTATTCATTTTCTGGTTGACGATTAGAGTCTGGTTCCATTGGCAGTTTTTGAAAATGTGCACTCAGAAATGGAGTTCTAAGTGTGTTTGCAAAAAATCAACAGAATTTGTCTTATTTTAAGCGGAGAAAACATGGTTTGCGCTCTGAGGGAATGTTTGGCGAGTTGATGAGCGATCACAAGCAGGTGTGTTTGTGAACGAACAAACTAATGAGTCAATGGCTGTGTGTCAGCGAGTAAAACTCTAAACGAACGAGTGATTCAGTGAGTAAATGACACTGTCTGTTTCCTGTTATCTGGGAAAAGGAAAACAGGTCTGTTTTCATCTGCTTTGGCAACTTTCCCCACTTTTCAACAGAACCATGAAGATGTTCACTGAGGCAATTTTGAACATCATAACAGCGGCCTCTTCTACTTACTTATCACTCCGCTCAGCTCGAGGAATCAATTAACACCCACTACAGAACAGCCAAATTTTGCTGTCTGCATGTCAACAGTTTCAGACAAGCGGATCACTGAGCCACTTAATGGCCAAGATGGCACTTCGTCTGAAGTTCACTTCCTGAAGTTATTCAAGCAAAGATTTGCTTCTGACTGTATGGTCTGCATTATCTGTTTTGCGATGTCTTATATTTGTGATCTGTTTATTTTAGTTCCTTTTCCCTGTGACACACAGCACCTGTGGGACTAGCATTATTTGTGATAATCATTTTTATTATGTCCGCTTTTTGCTTTACATTTGTTCCGTACACACTGTGCGATAAGTGAAGTGAATCAGATGTGTGTCAGGGGGCGGAGTCTCCCATGAGTGTTGTTGATGTATAGGTGCTGTATCTGTGGTCCAGACTGTGCACTGTTTTACCACATATTGGATGTAGTAAATCTCTGGGGAGCTCATTATTCTAACTCTGTTTGGCTGTGCCACAACAAACAATATACATGCCTGCGTGTGTGTGTGTGTGTTCATAAGAGGGAGAAAAAGAAGCTGCCACTGAAAGAGCAGCAATCTGGCCCAGGTTCTGCTCCTCTGATTGATCTTCAGGTGACAAGGTCTGTCAGGGGGCTCATTGCCATCCTGTCAGCATCTCACCTCTCTTCCTTCTTCTCTATTCATTCTCTGCTCTATCTCTCCCCTCCTCGTTCTCTCTTTTCGTCTCTCTTCTGTCATCCTGCCAAAGATCAGGAGCATCTGGTGTCCCTGGGGTCCAGCTGTCTTCTTCATTCCCTGTTCTTTAACATTGAGCAAACGGTTAAAAACCTGTGTGTGTTTTTTGCAACTGAGAGCCCATTGAACAAGCATGCGCATGTGGGCATTACCACGGTATATTCTGCAACCTTGCGTACCGCGTACAAGTACCCCAAAGTGTGCCATCCTTAATAACTTGCTCATTTACACTGTCTCTGTTTTAATGAAGTATTAACATGCACCATGAGAGTAATTACAGGGCCGTCCCTGTCGGGCTTGTCAGACTGCACTGTTGAACTCAGACAGAGGAAGGGTCAACTGTTCAAACACTCTTATATGCTAATCAATGAGTAAATTTACAATAAAGGTGTATTCACAATGCTGGTTCATTTGCATGTGTGGGCCAGCAGTCTGTGCAACAGCAGCTGTAACTTTTGTATAATTCTGTAGCTCATCACTTTATGATTTAACCACAGTGTTATTCTGATTATTGTTTTTTTTGTTTGTTGCCATGATTGTTGCTTCAGGTATCTGATATAAGAACAGTTTCCTGAAAATTGCTTGTTAATGAAATATGTTCCCACTTTCTTTAATAACATGTCAAGTTTGAAGCTTGAGCATGAACGTGAGAGTTTTGTGCTTTAATAAAAAGTTTTAAAGATGGAACCCAGCTAACAATTTAGGTTGTAACAATGCTTCCCCTACATTTCCATTAAGTAACAAAAACTTTAAAGAAGTTATTTTTAAAGTTTGAGCAATGTTCAAAATGTCCAGTTTTTTAGACATTGTGTTAACATTATTGCTTGGATATAAGAACATTATTCAAACATTTTTTTAAATTACATTTATGCATTTAGCAGACGTTTTTATCCAAAGTGATTTACAGTGCATTCAAGATATACATTTTTAATCGGGACCTGTGTTCCCTGGGAATCAAACCCACAACCTTTGCACTGCTAACACAAGGCTCTAAAAAACATGTTAAGGAACACGTTCCTTTTAAAACCTTTAAAACGTTCCACTACGTTTTAAAGACGTTAACATTTTTTATATATATGATATGCAACAATAAAAAAATCTACTAACTTTACTGCAAGAACATTTTTTTGATGAGTTTGAGTTTAATGTTTATGTTTGAATGCTGTAATTTAGAATCATACTTGGATTTGTTATCTGTTATGAGCAGTAGACTGGAAACAGTTAGTAGTCCATTAAAAATTTTGCTTTGCTGGCTAAAAGTTTACTGTAATTTCTTGATCATATGTTTGCGAATTGATGTTTCTTTCAGGAATTGTCATCTTAATTGAGTACTCTACAACTTATGAATAGCCGTTAATGAAGCCATTAGTGGAAAACTGCAACATTCTGACAGCAGCCCATGCTATTCAGCCAAACACGGACCCTTGGGTGTGCAGTATGGGAATTTTGCTTGGCCTCAGAGCAGTAGCTGGGCCTTTGTTCAAATCTAAAGCAGATATGTTCATCCTTTATTGAATTGTGGAAGCTGTGTCACTTTTAAACAAAGAAAAGACAAGCTGTCTGTAGCTTTTGTTTGCTAAGAGAAGAATTCTGCTAGGCCTCTATCTTCCCTGAGTTTCAGCTCAAGCATTTTGTCTCCTGCAGGCTCTGCACTGCGTTTTTGTCTGTGTACTCCCATGACACTGCGCTCCGTGCTTTTCTTCCTCTCCTCTCGACAGAAGCTTTAATCCCATGCGGTGTACACTATCCATGGCCTGGGCGGCTGTCCTCATCTGGCTTTGTGTGTGTAATGAGAGGCCAAGATTGTGTTGTCTTTGATCTGAGGTTCTTCAGTCTTGCTGCATGCTACCTCATGTAAGGCTGGGGATTTGGTATTTGGTATCACTCGCTCACCTTTTGTGACCCTTCACTTAAACACAGACAAACTGTCCTCTGCTCATAGCTTCAAAATACTTCCTGTTCTTCTTTTAAACTTAGTCACTCTTCTTTTTATCTTCTATATTGTCTGTTCACATTTTCCCACAGCCATTTCTTGTTTTCTGTTATTCTCATCTGTTTTCTTCTCGTCTTGTAAAGTTTTGTCTCTCCTCTTGTTTTATTTCTCATTTCTTCTGTATTCTTCTCCCCTGCATCTTATGTTTCATCCCTGCTCTTCTCTCGTCTCATCTCAGCACTTCTTGTCTCATTTCATTTCATGTGTTCTCTTCTCCTCACATCTAAATGTCTCATTTGGTCTCATCTTATTCTTTTTTTTTAAGTCAGTTCACAGCCTTGTTTTGTCTCATGTTATCTCTTCTTATGTTATCTCTTCTCATCTTGTGCAGCCTTGTCTCTTCTCTCTTGTTTCTTTCCTACTGTTATCTTGTCCTGGTTCATCTGTTCTTTTCTCCCCACATGTGCATGTCTCATTTCCTCTCATCTATCATCTTTATCTCTTTTTGTCTTTATATTTGTCTTTATCTTTGTCTCTTCTTATCTCGTCCTGTCTCACCTTATCCCTTCTCGTCTCCTCTCCTTACTTCTCATCTTTTCTCAACCCCTTTTTTTGTCTCTTTTCTCATCTCTTCTCATCCGATCTCTTCTCCTCATCTTTGCTCATCTCTTCTCGTCTTATCTTTTCTCGTATGTTTATTCTCATCTCTTCTTATCGTATCTCTTCATGGCTTGTCTCACCTCATCTCTTCTTGTCTCATTTCACTTATCATGTCTCTTCTCATCTCATTTTTTTCTCATCTCCTCTCGTCTGGGGGTCCACCTCCTCTCCTCCTCACACCATCATCATCCTCTCTTGAGCCAGTGATGGTGACAGAGTGATAGGCTGTAATACTGTTATACAGCACCAGTTGCAGGGACATCTCTATTAACCTTCAGCCTGATGTTCTGCGTGTGCAGACTGACAACACTACAGACCTTCTCTCACCCGCTTTCACACCATCTCAGAACTGCCCGTCATGGGATCTGAAGCCCAAAATCTGCTGGGATTTGCTCTCCTAAGCATCAGCTTTGGCTGAATTGAATCACTTGGCCCAAGAATTGGCAGAATTACCTTACTGCTTGTTAATGAGCCTGACGATATTGTTTTTCTTCCTATGGGCATCATTAGGTTGTTTAGATTCGACAAGGGACCCGAGTCTGGCAGGTTGATAAGTAGACCTCATATCGGTGAATTAACCTCCATGCTTCATCTTCTCCCTTGCAGGAATTCTCTCTGCTGCGACTGGATGATTTAGCAGATCAGAGGATGAACATCGTGGGCTTCTCGGTCTTCAACTGGACGCACCCGTTCTTTCAGGACTTTGTGCTCAGCCTCAACAGATCCTGGCAGGAGAACTGTGATCACGCTCCTTTTGCAGGGACACCAGTAAGATAGATTTTAAATACTCATATGCATGATTTAATCGCTTCTGCATGTCAAAACAATCAGGGCCCCACAGGTTATAGACTGCACTGGAATGATGCATTGTTCATTGGGTTGTCAAAGTAATTTATAAGTGAATAATCTAATAGGCTTATCTGATATATGGCACACTTTATATAATGTATATATTAATGTTGTATAAGTATATAAGTATAATTTATTAATAGCTATATTGAATCTACAGTGTGTGTATAATATATACATATGCTGTTAAATAAATGATGTTATGAAACTGAAATTCTGACTGTCCCAACATGATGGATCTCTTGACGTAAACAGAGCAGCCGAAAGCATCATCTATGTATTTATATCTACAGTTACTTGTGTGATAGTAATCCAAGGATGCTAAGTTAATTAGTCTGATTCATCCTGCTAACCGTGTCCTCATGCTTACCTTGAAACGGAGGCTGTGATTGTATAATTCATCACACACAAACACTCTGAGGGATACACACACCCTGCATGCTCATGTCAACCCTGTTTTCCTGTTACTGCAAATGAAAACATCTGTATTATGGATTCCCCCTGATCTCACTCCAGTTTGTACTATCAAATTGGAATGAGATGTAAAAACCATAAAGAAAAGCTAAAAAATATTGCCAGTATGTCTTCTGCTCTGGTGTAGACACGATATGGGTCGTAATAATTCATTTGAAAGATTTGTTTAAGTTTTTTGCATTCTAATTGAAGCTGCAGGGACTTTTTAAAAATAAATGGCAGCTGCTTTTAAAAAGTGACTCTGGTTGCTTTTCCCATTTAATTAGGTCTAATCTTTAATTAATCAGAGGAAGTTTGTGGTCTCGCAGACAGATGAGAGAGAGAACAGGTCTAAAGCCCACAGTGAGACAGCTCTGTTACACACTGGCCTAGAAATTCAAATGTTTCGTATGCAGGCGTAGCAAAGAGAAACTAGCCTAGCCTAATGTCCTTGCTATGGAAGAATGCGACCAAACGAATAAGTTGGTTGGTCTATGCAGCGATTAACCAGTGGACCTGCCTCATTCTGCAGCACACACACACACATTCTGCATTTACCTAATCAGTGTTGCCTGGAAATTCCCCTCCATGTGACCAGAATAGATACACAGCATTTTTTTACTGATTGTAGGCAGCAAAATTTACCCGGACAGCTATTTTAGTCACAAACACGTTCAACTTTCCTTTACACTCTAGGCACACACACACACACACACACACACACATCTCCGCCCACTCTAAGCTGCTGTGTTGTTCCATAATGCATTACAACACATCCTCATTTCAGACTCCTTTAGCACCAAAGCCATAATGAAAATCAGAGGAGGGAAATCTCCACAGCGTTTGCCTCAGTAATATCGTCTGATGTGTTTGGAGTGGTTAGTGATTGACTTCTAAAGCATTTGGGAGGGGAAATTTTGATGCTTGAAAAATTTGATGCACAGGATTGTGAGATATCATAGGTGGCCAGAAATGCATACATTTCTGTACCGTGTATGCTACAAAAAATGACTATATAAAAGCATCTTGGCAGACAGAATATTACAAAAAAACATTGAATTCGGACATGCTTGATGTATTCTTTACTATATATGCAAAGGCATATGTAAAGGCAGTAATCCTAACTAGTGGCCATACAGCTGGATTTTATAGACTTCTGTTTGCTTTGTCTGTGTGTTGATGTGCGTGTTCTTGTTTATATACGAAGGATGGTAAATGTCACACACATTTACATTGTGGGGACCAGACAGCGGGGACCAGACAGGGTCCCGTGGAAATTGATTTTTAAACACAAAATTATGTTTTTTTGAAAATGTAAAAATGTTTCTGTAAGGGGTGGTTTAGGGGTAGGGTGAGAGGATAGAATATACAGTTTGTACAGTATAAGAGTCATTATGTCTATGGAAAGTTCCCACAAAGCATAGAAACCTAACATGTTTGTGTGTGTGTGTGTGTGTGTGTGTGTGTGTTGCAGCTCTCATCAGCACTGCTGTTTGATGCAGTACACACGGTGGTGGCAGCTGTGCAGGAACTGAACCGTAGCCAGAACGTCGGAGCCACTCAGCTCTCCTGCAAGTCTTCCAAGATCTGGGAGCACGGAACCAGCCTCATGAACTACCTGAGGATGGTAAGAGGAACTGCAGGGAGAGCCCACGACCTGCCAATCATCTCACCTGCCTCTGTCACAGCCTCATTTATCATTCAGTTTTCTCACTGTTCCACCGTAGCCCATGAGTCCTCATCAGAAATGCAACCTTCAGCAGAATCCCTGAAATTCAGACCATTAAAGATTAACAACCATCAGTTTGTCATTACAGCTTCTTTCAATGTGTGATGTACAGTAACCCATAGCTCACTTCCTCTGCGACTTTTTGCATTGTTTAAATGCTTCCAGTGAGGAGCTTTTCTGTCCGCTTAGCCCTGTGAATCAATAAATTATTGAAACCTTATTCAAAAAACAGCAAGCTTGTGTGGCTGTGATCACATGATGCTGCTGAGTGTTAACTTGGCTTTGTGTGGATCTCTCCGGATAGGTAGAGTTGGAAGGTCTAACGGGCCACATCGAGTTCAGCAGCAAAGGACAGCGGTCGAACTATGCCCTTCAAATCATGCAGAACAGCAGAGATGGCCTAAGGCAGGTAAAGTAACTCTCAGCCACACCAGACCATCAGCTAGAAGTAAAACACACCAATATCTGTGTTTTACGCTTGCGTCTGCTGCCAGGAACACAATGAGTTTACTGCTGTCTGTTACACCAGATGTGATGTAAAAGTGGATAACTGCAGAAATCCACAGTGGCTCTTAAAGGGGCATTGCACATAAAAAAAATCTGTTGTGTACTCATCCTGATATCATCTTATGTAGAACACAAATGGTAATTTATTTTTGTATTTTAAAGAGTATCCTGCTTTTTTCCATGTAATGAAAGTAAAGGAAGATGTGAACTGGAGCTCACAAAAAGTACCATAAAAGAACCTATTGAAATTTAGGTTGGTATTTATTTATAATCTTCTGTTCCATCATGAGCAAAGCATTCCAGATTGGTTTTGTTAACTGAATCATCTGATTAGTTGTAAATATTAATTGTGACTCAAACATATCATTTGTTTAGGAATCGGACATGACTGACTCTCTTATAAAATCATGAGCACACCAAAGAGAATTGGAACTGATGTCAAAAAAAATAGTGAATAATTTTGGAGATGTTTCTCATACAAAAGCTATCATATTGCTTCAAAAAGTCATATAGACCACTTTTATGATTTTTCTATGGGACAGTTTTGTCATTTTGGAGTTTAAGACCCCTAATCTTCTGTCACGTTGCGTATACAGAATAGTGTGGCCAGGAAATTCTCCAAGCATTTACATTTTTATGTTCCACCAGAAAAAGGAAAGTTATATAGGTTTACACATGAGGGAGATAAAACAATGACATCAATTTTTATTTTTGGCTAAACTATCCTTTTAATAGGACATATTGTTTTTCCCCAATCCTCAGTCAGAGATGTGTGCAGGAACTAAACTGTGGATGTTGACAGATGAGTGTCCAGCAGGGATAGTCAGACCAGTTGTGATGAAACTGTTAATTAGCACTTTCGTGGTTCTGTGATTTTATTGGTGGATCTGGATGTAGATGGCTTTGCTGTTGTAACATGAGGCGTGGTCTTTATCTGGTGTGCCATCTGGTATGGCTAGAAAATGGACAGCAAAACGTGTTTTGCACAATAAGTGTTAAATTTAGTGGAGAGCTTTAATGTCTATGGTCTTACAAAAGGTGACCTTGTTCTGATAAAGTAAAATCTCTATCCATTTTCACTCTCGCTGAGCTAAAAGTTAACGTTCTCAGAGCATTGGCTAACATTTTCCAAGTTCTCTCAAATGTTTTAAAACATTACATGATTAATGTTTGCATAACGTTCTTATAACCAGGTATTACGTAGAGCATTAGATTAGTAATACTAAAATATCTAAAAAAAAACATTGTTTGACCTAGTTGTTTTGAACATTACTAGCACTTTAAAAATAACATTTTTAGCAGTTTTGTTACTTAATGGAAACGTTAGGAAACGTTCTTACAACCTAAAATTGTTAGCTGGGCAGATTCATCCACAACCTCTGGAGTTTACTTTGCTCTAAACTACGTCCAAACTTGAAACAGAGTTCTGACTTAAAACAGCCATTTAAGATAAACAGACTTGACAGAACAGACTTGTGTCACTTGCTTCTCTGTATATGACTGGAGAGGAGTGAAGAGCAGAGGGGTATTGCTGTCAAACTGCAGGCTGCTTTCTGACTGACACTGGTTTTCTAGACCCTCTGCGACTGTCACCTTGTGTCATACACACACTTTTCTGTTGCTCTTTTAACCTTTCAAAATACTGTCAACTTTCTCACAGACTATTTCTGTATGGACACCTCTGTCAGTTATTGATGGACATATGGCAGACGGCAACTTTGTTCACTGTTCCAGATTAGCAGAGATTAGATGAGCAGCTGGTGCTTACGATTAACTATATTAGTTTTACAGACATCACTGTTTTCTCTGTTGAGGCTTATTTCCCATGTCTCCATTTCATGTTTCCCTTTCTTGTTGGTCGTACAGTCCAGACCAGTTAATGCGAACGTCACTTGTCTGTCCTAATACATCTTCACCCTGCTCATCCTTGTCAGTTTTTGCTGCTTAAACAGAACATTCCCAGAGAGCTTACTATGGTTGTTTTCACGTGTAGTGTGCTTTGTATGCTGATTTGCATGCGTTTTATGCACATTAAGCAGCTTTTTAACATACACAAAATGGCACACATTCCCTTTAATTTTTGCCAGTCTTGTCGCATTAATGAGTCAAGGAGCTTCCTGCTCATTTGTCACACTGGACAAGGAAGGTCAAGTCAAGTGCACTGCATTGTGGGTAATAATATTCCATCCAGTGTTTTCTGAGGTATACTGCACATTTGCAAATGTATTCTATGCAGAGAGACACATTTGCACACTGCAGAAATGGTAGTATGCATATATGATTTAGCTTTTTATCTGCAGTATATAGCATATACACTGAGCATAGTGTGCAAATTTAACAAATTTTAACAAAGTACACTGTAATGTAGTCTTTACCTTGCATGGTATTAAAAAAGCAGACATTAGACAGCATATGCTGCACAGCATTTAGTCAGTAGTAACCTAATACTTTATTCCAAACATCTCCATGATCTTGCTGTCATTTGTATTTATAGCCATTTGTTGCGATGCTAATATTGCATTCATTCACCTCTGTAAAGGACTTAATAAAATTTTAATGCTAAGATCTAGGTGACATTAGATTTGATCCAGTGCTTTGTTCATGTGATACAGTGCACATGCTAAATAGACTCAAGTATGAAGAACGGAATGCTCCCACAATGCACTGCATCAGATTGGCAGCTGTTAGAAGTAGATGGATGTCTTGGCAACTGAATTCTTGGCTCCATACAAAATCAACAAAGACATGTTCTCGCATGCACGCACAGGTCAACAAATGCACATGCTTTCTTTACGATGCTTCCGCACCATGTTGATAGACGCTTGGGGATGTGACGTTCTAGAGAAGCTAGATGTTGGATGAAGCAGAAAAAACAGCTAAGGGCCATAAGTCTAGAGTTATTCATCATGTCCTGCAGCACTTGGCAAATGCAATCCTACCCTGTGGCTATTGGGCAGATTGGTCCACATGTGTACATAAGCTGCTCTTCTGCAGGTTTGTATGAAGGAGGGGAGGGGGTAGACATTTGAGGTGGGAACACCACAAATTGTTGGTTCGTTTAAATTGAATTTCTGTAAACTGTGCTGCACTCATCCAGCAGTTTTAGCTCAGCTCAGGTATAAATTGTACATCAAACTCTGCTGTGTTGAGAAAAATGGATTTTCCTTATGAAACATACAGATATCAATAAACTAAAGCCTTAGTGGGCTGGACTAATTTTCCCTGGGGAGGTAAATTTGACCTATATAATGTAATGTAAAGTAAATTACCTATATTTGTATGTGATTTAATCTTGTCCTAATTAAACACATCTGTGATTTTGTGATGCAATTTTGGTAACAAATACAGAGCTTGTTTCTTTCTGGCTAACACAAGGGAGTTCTTTGAGAAATCTAATTTAGTCTAGACTGGAATTTGTATGATTGTAGTGTATTGTTTTCCAAAAACACACCTCTTTATTTGATTTGGATTTTGTTGAATACTGTAACTAAAGCTCATTTTCTTTTCACGCTGCCTGGTGCACCTTTATTATGGAATTAGACATTTTTGCCAATTTTCTGCTTGTATCTTCTCTGATGTATGAAGAAATTAAATCAATATAACTTCAGAGATCTTGATCTCATCAAATCAGTCTATGAAATCCCAGACATGCTGTTTTAATAAATGTAATTCAAACATCATTTCCTTTCAATATTTATATAAACAGCATGCTGGTTCACTTATGTAACATTTAACACTTTTCTTTTTATATTTCACACTGACAATGTGTTACTCTCAGAGATGTATTTGAGAAAGCTGTATGCAAATGCATGGGAGGTGGTATGCTTCCACATTTTTATAAACTAATTAATGTGCAATTTTTCCAATAACATCACTATTATAAATGTGATTGAAAAGTGCATCATTATTAAAATTCTATAGCACATATGTATCTCTCAGCTTTACTTTAATCCACTGCCTAGTCAGTCCCTGCAAAATTATTTTCTTTAAACTCTTTATCTGGTAATTATGAATGTGTGGAAGAGTCATAGATATTCATTAGTCCAAAAGTGTGGGAACACTGTTATTCCATTGAGGATGTAGAACGTTTTCATAGTGCTGTCTTAAGTACTTAAATTCAGCTCTACCAAGTATGCTTTTGCACTCAGTATATCATTATAAGCCAAGAAGAAGCCAGAACTGTTAAGAAGAGCGTCACCTCATCATTGCAGACCTGATCTTCTCAACAGCTTTCCCTGTGCTGTGGTAAGATTGATCTGCCCTGTCTTCTCCCAATGCTGTGCCAGAAGCTCCAGCAGTCATCTCCATAAACAGACCCCATTAAACACCTCAGCCTCTAGCAGCCTCCGACGACCATCCTCACCCACGCATTTCCTCTCCCTCCACTAAACGAGCAATGAAAAGAATGTTAGAACTGGTAAATATTTTCCAGAAAATGTGCTTTAATTCTGGACACCCTGTGTTTAGTTTTTATGGGATGAGGTAATGAGCGATATCAAGCAGGCTAATAAGGAGGCAGTACTTTCCAACCATGGGCAGATGGTGTCCTCCGCTGGCCTGTACCAGAAACGATGGCTCTTCTAAATGGATGAAGATGTACTACAGAATGGGATGGAAATTATGATAGGGCACTGTTTAATTTTAAAATGGGCTTCTGGTGCCTGCACTTCGACCAAGGACATGGTCGAGAGAGATAAGCGAAGAGATTTTCTGTTTTGAGGTTCGGAGATGATGAGGCGTGATCTCATTGACTTTGCTCTGCTCCCTAAGCCAGATCGTGTAACCAGTACATCCCAGGGGCACACTGAGTGGAAATGCCCTTCTGGAGGTGTAAGAGAGGAGGCTGGTTTGTTTGGGCACACCGCCAGTCTGAGTGCCCTTAGAGCAGTAATGCAGTGAAAAGTTTTTGCAGTCTTACACACATACAGTCATGCTTACTTGGCTATTTGTTTGAATAACGTTCTTAAAACCAAGAAATAATGTTAATACAACATCTAATCTGAACATGAAATGAAATATTTGTCAAGGTATGGGAACCCATACTTGAAATGTGATCTCTGCATTTAACCCATAGCAGTGAGGAGTAAACACACACACACACCCGGAGCAGTGCAGCACCCGGAGAGCAACTGGGGTAAGGTGTCTTGCTCAAGGGCACCTTTCTTGCTGGCATTAAGAATCAAACCTGTGACCTCTGGGTTACAAGTCCAGCTCTAACCATTAGGCTACGACAAATGTCAGATGTTTTTTGTTCTACCTGAGGTACACATTTATTTTAGACTTCTAGACTTTCTGTTTAAAACTAAGAATTCATCATACACCCACTGATGCTCACAGAAATCCTCTTTATAAAAAGGAGGCTTTATAGAAATCACTTGTATCGCTTTGTTCAGAAAGACCCACACACCCACACATTCAGCCTGTTTACCCAGCTGGGCTCAGCCCTGTATGTTGCTGCCTGGGCTCGGGATGTCAATTGTCTTTATTTCCCCCATCGATAGCATCGTGGGCTATTAATTAGCCTGAGCTCTGTGGAGCCTAATAGCCATCAGAATCTGGCTGGCTGAGCCACACTGCTGTTTATTTGTTTGTCTCTCTTGCTGCGGGGGGTTGGTCTTCTGCTCGGCCAGTACGGGCTACTCTTGACAATTTCGTAATTAAGTTGGGTAATAGAAGTAGTTAATCAAGGCCTGAGATTATGCCACCTGCAGCGGAGGCCTGGCAGCAGGAAGTGTGGAGAGGCCCCTCCTTCCCTGAAGGGCAGGCATCAACTGTTGGCTTTTCCCCTGCTGTGAGCAGGCCGAATCTCCTGCCTCGCATCTGTCTCGCTCTGATTTTTCCCTTCGCCACCAGAACTCATTCTCTGCATAGTTCAAACAGCAACAGCCCCCGGTCTTATCTTACCCACCCTTCACACACACTCACAGCAGGCCCTTTTAATGCTCACAATGCTATTTAAATGCGATTAAATTCGCTTGGGTCTGCTCAGAGAGGGAATATCACAAGCTCTTGTCAATTGAATTTGTTTACTGGTTCTCGCAGCATGAGACCTCATTTATTAGGCCTGTCAGTTTTGTTTGCGTGTTTTATCACAGGGTCCGAAGACAACATTAGTTGCTAAGCTCTGTCAAGTTCGCACCCCATATAGAACATGAGAGAGGAGTCAACACTTCCTGTCACATGCTGGGAGTTAAACTAGGATTTTGCTGCTTGTCTTGAAAGATGCCATATCACACCAGCTGGTTTGGCACAAGATGGGCAAATCAACCCAAGACTAGTTGATTTTCATCCAGTTTTTTCAGCAGGTTCCAGGAAGGTACCTAAAAAGATTTTGAATTTCCCTTCAAATGTGACCCGTGCTGGCAAAATAAGTCACAATTTTTAAAAAAGAGTTTTAGTTTTCACATTCTCCATTAAATGATGTATGATTTGTTGGAATTGGACAACAAATAAATGCACTACACCTGTCTGAAGCACCAGTTGACAAAAAAGGGCAGGAAAAAAACGACAATTTATCTATGAATTATTAAAACAAAGGAAAGATTTATGAAGGTTTACCTCTCTAAAACATACAAATAAAGATAAATAATTTTAGAACTGCTATTTGTAGTATTGGGATCGCTAGACAAGGGCTTAATGAACTTGTTAAACCCTCAAATTAGACCAAAATTGACTTTTTTTATTGGTTTTGCTTGTAGCTCGTAATTAGTCGTGCTCATTCCAACTCATTTTGCCAGCACGGGTCACATATGTATAAAACAGAAATGTTGACTAAGGTTGTTAAATGACTAGAATAAGACAATAAAACATAAAATAATAACCTAGAACAAAAAAGGCTGAGGAAACACTGCCATAAGCTACAAACTCCTCATGTTTTAAAGCATTTAAATCTCTGTTTGATGTCTTTATGTCTGAATCAGTTTATCACTTAGCATACATCTCATGCCTGAATAAAAACATGCATCTGACACAATGTGCACAGATAGGAGTTGAGGATCATTTTGAGAAGTCCAGCATTATCACTGATGGAAATCATGAATAAACGGTTTACGTCTTCAATCCAGACGGCAATAAAACTGTCACAGCTGCCATAATGTTCCTCTGTAATGTACACAATTTCTGTCAGTGCGTGAGACGCCTGGGGAGAGCAATAACATGAATGTGATATAATATGGAAGATCAGGCCTGCAGCTAGAAAACCATCCAAGATGAAATCCCTAGTACATACATGAGGTGTGTGTGTGTTAGGGATGGGCCCTATTGGCTAGTTGCCCAATTGGTCAGGTTTTTTAATGTATTTATTTTTGTGGTGTCCTTTAAATTAGATTACTGACAGTGTGATTTGCTTGAAACTCTGAGAAAAGTTACATCTTTCAGTTTTGCCCAGGCAGGTGATTTTTAGGCGATTTTCTTTAGAAACATCTTTAGTTATGCTGGTTGAAAGCAATCACTAAGTAGATTAAATATATTTTATAAATAACATAAAAATACTGTAGAAGGCACAGGACCACAAAATGTTCATCCAATCATTGCATTCGATCCGAATGCAATGATAGGATGTCCTGCTTGCATTGTATGCATTCATGTGTTGGAGAAGGCGTGAGCTGTTGCTAGCCTCTCCAAAATAAACATACCCAGAAAGCACTGCCACTATAGTCTCATACATTCAGATAGACATTACAACTTAAAATAGTTTAATAGCTTTTTTAAATATTTGAAATTATATCATTTGAAATAGTTTCATTGCTTTAGCTTAATTTTAACAGGCTGTCTGCAGAGCTGTTTTTGAACACAGGAATGCATCTCATGTAAACTTGATTAAATACCTTTCTGATCAGAGGTGAATCCCAAACCAGCTTATTTACACTGGGTTTCCTTGCTGATTAGTTGATTCTGAAAATTAGAGTTTCGAATGCCCTAATGTGGGTACATGTGTGTGTGTGTGTGGGTGTGTGAGAGAAAGAGAGAGATAGAAGAGAGAAAGGACACAGCCTGGGGAGTAGCACTACGGTCATGTCAAATGAAATCTCATAAGAGTGTACTTTTTTTTCTCCCTGGAGCTTTTAACAGGCTCATCATCTGGCCTCAGAATCATCCTCTGACCCAGTCTTTACAGCTAATTGCTTAGAACAGGCTCAAGTTTTAACATCACTGCATCCCGCTCCTGAGAAAATGAGCTGAGAGAGAGAGACAGATTCTGAGAGATGAGAGCTAAAGAGAGTCTGAAAAAGTCCCAGGGTCATCAGAGCCAGCACAGAGTAACTACACTGACTTTAAAAGAAGTCGGAGAGGCATTTGCAAAACTTGCCTTCTGTTAGAAACAGACATTTAAGCCAATATATCTGCATTTGGTGTGTGTTGCCGTAATTAAATTGTGCAAGTGTCTGTGAGCTTGGATTTTAGAGGACAGATAAAGACTATTTGATTACACACCACAGGAAAGTCTTTCTTTACGGGTCCCTCCTGTCTGTATGGGCTGTCGGGCTAGTCCTCTTTTGTCTTGCCAGTTCACATGCAGATTTGAGTTGGGGAATTAATCAGAAGACCAACAGAGGTGCTGCTTTGTACAATGCCCGAGTTTAAATGGATTTTAAAGGGGCCAGATATGTACTTTTCCCTAAAGGCCAGTTATGATGTTAGTCAAGATTTCCAGCACCAAAAGCAGTCGTAAAAGATTTTAAATTATTTTCCACCCTCTCTCATAAAATTACTCAGGCTGTTTTTGCTCAGATTTGGCAATTATAGTACTGTACTATAAATGTTGTTTATAGTAGTAGTCCTGCATAAATACAGTAAGTGGCTGGCAATCCAGCTGCCAGTATTTTACTGTAAATTTACAGCAGAAAGTTTTACAGTGCACTGTCCCTTTAGGACTTTGAAAAAACCCTGTTCCAAAATAATTAGTTTTTGGGAAATATGCCTGCGGTTTAATTGTTTGCACAGGGAGACTGTAGGATGTATGACCAATTTGCACTGTATTAGGAATTGTATATGGTTTTGTTGTTTGTGCAATGTAAATCACAGATGTGAGTGTCCACTGCATTTAAAATCACACATATAACTGACTTATCACAATATGTATTTATCTGTGCTAATTAATTATGCAGGAAATAATAAGCATGAGAATACTATGGGGTAATTTTACTAGGGGAAATTGAAGTCTTCCACTTAAGGCACTTGTGAGAGAACATTACATGCAGTAAAAGCTGAAGTGCCTACAGGCTGGATATGGGCAGCTGGATATTCACAGACCTTTTCCCAGTGTGTCACTTCGCACAGAACTAATAATACCTGTTTATATTTCAGGGCATTTTATAGATAGTAAAGACACTATAATCTTTGGATATGAGTCCATGTAGTCCATGACAAATTGGGGAAAATTACTAAAGGGATAGGGCTTAACTTTTCGTTAATGGACTGCATGGCTTTGCATTGTGAACGCTGGATCATCTCTGCATCTCTACATATAACACAGAACTCCCATATGTTAAAGGAGGATTGTTTTATTTTTTGAAGGACTAGTAGTGGACACTGCTAGTGTTTTGGAAAACCTGTTTGAAATCAGTCTTTATTTTGCAATACCTTTTAGTTCAGATAAAGGCACACAAATAGATTTTTAATAAAAATATGTCTCTTTCTGACTTTTTCAAGATCTGCAGAGCTTTGTTCTGTATGTTCTATATGAGGCTGGTCATGACCACTTTCTGTGTCCTGCTGTTTGCCTATTAAAATCCCAAAGCAAAGCAACGAAGACCAGGCAACTGAGCATTATCACGTCACATGTAAATTCATAGAGAGATAGAGATTTCTCTTTCTCATTACCCATGCCGGGCCAGTCAGGACCCTCAGAGAGCTGAGGGAAGATGGAGGTCGGAGAGATAGCGAATAAACAGGGACTTGTTAGGACGCGACTAGACGAGAAATCTCCCCTCAGTGCTTTCAGCGTTAGGAACATGCCAGTGAGAGCTGAGCATTGTTAAGCATGTGTGGGGGTGTTTGTGGAAAGCTTTGATGTCAGTTGTGCTTTGGGTGGAGCTTGACAGGCTCTGATCTCCACCGTCGTCTTCTCATTATGGGAACGGCCCTGCAGCCGGCGGATAACGTCATATAATAAACGTTGAGATTGGCTCTGCTGCTTGGGAATAACAAGAAATGTTTTCCTGTTGGCGGTTATGCACTGCGAATTAAAATTTTGATTGTAGTGAAAGGTCACTTTTTGAAATGGACTATACCCGCCTGACCTTTTAAACCGACATTTAACTTTTTATCCGTTATCGTATGTTTTCAGCTAATGACTGCAGGTGTGACATTCTCCATGTTCGAGAAGCGGGAATTCCTGCCTCCAAATAAACAAAAGCCGGCATGCTCTAAATGAGGCGACGGGCAAGTTTTTGAGTGGCAGGTTGCGAGGTCAACGGGTTCACACGGTAACGCTTGTGAGTTGGCACTGGCGTGTCTTTTATAGCGTGTCTGTTTGATGGTGCTCCACAAGAAGATAGTGTCATTAAATTGGCTTTCAAACACTGTATACTCTCGCTGTACATTCAAATAGATTCCTGAGACCCTAGACTTGTATGCCTACTTTGATGGTGGGCGGTCAAATCACATGCACACAATGTCTTGTGGAAAACGAGTGCTCATTGTTCTGTTAGCGTGAGCTCTATTCAAGCACTGACTGAATGGTTGGGAAGCTCACAATAGGAGTTTATGTTATCTCCAGAGCTACAGAGTTTTCCAGGCCAACGGTGAGGCTTTAGCTTATCCCTCAGCCCATTTCTTCCTCTCCTCCATCTTTCCCACACCACTCTGTTGATCTCTGTCTGCTTCTTTATGCATCCATTCACAGTCAGACTTCCACAATAATGCATATGTGCCGGGGCTGACTCCACCGCCCCACTGTTCTCCATTAACGGACAGATTTACAGCAGGAAAGGTTGAAGAGCCAAAGAGAAAGGGAATGAGAGAGAGAAAAAGCATGACGGGGTGTGTCATCGCAGTAGAGGTGATAATTACACGTGTAGCACTTATGGACTCTGTGACGTCCACTAACCTGCCATTATCAGCTAAAATGCATGTACTGGGAGTGGATAGAATGACCAAAGACTTACATCACATAATGTGTAATTTTATGTCACGGTAATTTTATGTTATGCTAGTCATATCACAATCTAGTTATTTTGGCTTAAAATTCAACCCTGAAAATGGCTTGTGCTTTACATAATGTAGTAAAGCTTATCTCTCGATAGTCCATTGATTTAGGTACTGCATGTCATTTAATTGTTTTTCTTTTTTATTCAGAACTTGAATCAAAATGAGAAAACCAAAATGAATAAAATTATTTATAACCAATGATAAGTCAGGCTGGGTCACATCATGCAATATCATTATGAGACAGATTCATTAGAGATCTGATGGGATGAGCCACTTTACAGTAGCTGTAAAAACTAGTTGATATACGGGTTGTCATTTCCATTCTGCATGAATACGCCAAATTACAATGTTGCTTGGCAACCCTAAACAATCTAGAGTTACACTTTGTCTACACCAGATTGGGCAGAGCGGCACCACACATAAAAACTTCAATGATAAATAACAAAGCTGTTTACTCTAGAAGCAACCATCAGCAGCATAGTTTGCAGAGTAAACTATATTTTTCTGTCTTTTTTAATCACATCGTAGATTTACTGCAGTAGAGTAAAATCTCTACTAGTTCATACTTTCTTACTATTGAAGGTTACATGCCATCAAACCACCCAGCCATAATGTGTATTTCATTGCAATGGTTGCTTTTATCATAACTTTTATTCCCTGAAACCTTCCAAATCCGTTTATATCCCCTTCTGCTCAGAGGATCAGAATGGAGAAAAGCATCACTTAAACCTCAACCAACAGTAACATCTGCTCAGACTGAATGTTGTTGAACTTCAGGTGCATGTCCCAGAGTGCAGAACCAGTTCTTTGATCACGCACTGTACCAGGAGTTGTAAGTATGGTTTGTACAAGCGGTGGAGCTCAGATTTGACTTTGATAATGTGTACCTGTCATTAGTAATTAATGACAAGTGCTTATTGCTCTTGATTAATCACGACTCGTTTAAGCGAACGGGATATGAGTCCCGTTCAGCCAGTTACTCTCATTTACCTTGGCTTGTTGCTCTCATTGTATACACTTAATTACCACAACTGCTCCCTTATAGTCTCTCAAAAGCTCGCTGCAGAAAATGAGTTCTCACCAGGCCTTTGTTCTTGTTCTGTATAGCACAGACATGAAATGGACTAAAGACCTTTAAGAACATTAAAGAGCGCAATCTGTTCACCTTTAAATGAGAGGAAATCATGCGCAGTTATCGCTGCTGAACTTCAGGCCACCCTTATCAGATTATTTTCGTAAACGCCAATAGATAAAAAGGTAAATGCTGCTAATACCTTTTTCATGCTATTTAGCGGTGCTTGCTAAGGAAACCATCACAGGGTTTTTTGAAGAGGTGTGCTGTACGTTTTCTATGTGATCAGACTTTATAGACTTGTATTGAAGGTGGCACCTGAGCCATGTCTATGGACAGAAATATCATAGAGATTTGGAAGCAGGGTCTTTTGACTTAAACCAGTAAGCAATCATCTAGAACGCCCTAGCAATCAATTACAGTAGCAACACCCTAGTAATCAGCCAAAACAACTGTAGAGACTGTATAGCAGCAACATACTTTTACACAGGCAAACAACGTTTTCATCCGAAGGTATGCTTTTTTATAAGTTCTGAATGAGTCAGTCCTCATGTAAGTGTGTGCCCCAGTTTGCTGCTTTGAGCATATTTTGTTCTCTGTGTTTATCCAAGCTGTGCTGAGTAGAGGGCCAGTCTCAGGGCAGTTCCTCCCAGTTGGCTCATATCCAGGATCTCTTCCTGCCCACAGCTTAACTGCGCCATCCTGCTCTGTTCCTGCCTCCACTCTCTGCCTACGCCACCACCTCCTCCTCTCTTAATAACTCTTAATTGTTCTCCACTGAAATCCTGTGGAGCTTCTGGGTTCAGTTCCACACCATAATCACGGCCATGTGCTTCTGATGTCATAAAGTCATCGAGGCTTTTTGACAGCTGCTGGATTTCACTCTGGAGAGCAGGGTGATATGTGTACTCACAGAGACCGGAACACAGGATCTTATTATCATATTCTCAGAGGAAATCTTCTATTCTCTCGGGTGTCTCTGTGTTTACTTTTTATCTTTCACTGTTACCCTTTATATGGTGTAAAAAACACAGGTTAAAAAAATGGTGAGCCATTTTCAAATAGAAGCCTGTGATTATCTTCAACATCTTGCAATCTCGTGAGGATCAGTGAAGTCTTGAATGCTCTTCTTCTTTGCAACATGAAAGTCAAGCTGGAGCATAGATGTAGTTTTTTGCTCTTTCTCTTAGGAATAGCCAATGAAAGATGCCTCAAGCCCAGATTCTAAGTAAATTACCCTGGTTCTATAGCTACAGCGTCAGTACAATCCTTAGAAGTGGGAGTGACAGCCATTAAACTGTATAATCAGATTTTATTTTACTTAAGCATTATTTATTTCATTATTTTATTATGAAATAATTATTTTATTATTTTATACTACTGTTGTAGTATGTGTGAGCATGATGGGTATTGTGGTTCTAGTGAAGGTGCGCCGTGCTTATCAGTAACTCCTTTCAACCCACTCAGAGATTTTCATATGTAGCTGCAATTAACTTTACAAATCAGCAAATTAACGTTATGACAATCAATGAATGTTTTTGTTTTGTTGGGTGTGCAGAATAATTCAAAAATCATTATTAAGGCAATTTGTTTTGGTCAAATTTTTCAAATGCATCAATTTTCTTTTGCAGTTGTGACTTCTCTGTAAATGCAAAAGTATGTTTTTCATTACAAAGTAGCAATGTAATTATTTACTTGATATAGTAGTGCAATGTTGTATCAAGTTTTTTTAAAAGTAAAGTTCCCAGCACAGGTCCTTAGAGTAACACTGTCAGATGTTTTCGGTACTGTACGTTCACTTTGAACAGAATGAGCCTGTTGTCACATTCTCCCCTGTTTCTGGCCCTTGACGCCTTCATATCTCAGAGAGTGAATAATTTTAGATCCAGCTCTGTGCTGCAGCACATACTCCCCCGTGTGTTTTGGGTCTGCGGGAATGCTGGAGATCAGGTAGTGCGGGGAAGATAAATAGAGCCTCACATTTTGTAGAAGACTTTAAGCAGGAGGCCCAATGAACCATGCCGCTTCATAATTACAATGAAATATAAAAATGAAGGGTGATTTAAGACTGCCATGTGTGCTGTGTGAAGACTCCGCCTCCTATAAAAGGCCCCCATATAGGCGACCTAGTGGAGGGGTGCCAGGCAAACTGGAATGATAATGAGGACATTGGCTCGCTTCAGAGAATTGGGGTGTAATTGAGTTAATGAATGCATTCTGTTGCGTCTCTGATTGAGCGTGTGCCCCAGCGGCGCTTTCTTAAAGGTGTTCTGACTGCTCTGTGTGGGTGTATATGTGTGTGGGTACAAGCTAACATCCGCATTCTCCTCTACCTGACATTGAGCCTTAAGGCTTAATGGTTGTTCTTTTCTCATGTGTCATTTGGAGTTCTGAATCTTCTAACAGACAGAGTTTGCTTGAAGGCTCAGTTTAACTCAGGCTGTCTTTCTCCTGTAGATCGGTCAGTGGCATTCAGAGCAGGGACTGTCAATGGAGAAGCAGCTTCCATCACTGAACCTGACAGATACACTATTCAACACCACTCTCATCATAACTACCATTCTGGTAAGTCCTGAATTTTCTGCTTCGGTTCACATCCCTCAATTTTGAAGCCATAGTGTGTAATCTTTTTGTCAGAGGCCCATTTACAAGTCACATGCTTAAAACTTCATCATTCAACATCTTGAGTCAGTGAGTTTTTATCGAATTACGTGAGATGGATTCAGTCAGATTGATTAATAAATCATTTAAATGGGCTTTATGAAGCTGTTTAAACAATTCATTGAAAAAACTGACTCAAACAATGATTCATTAATTGGACGTCACTGCTGAGAAGGATATACCCAGCTAACAATTTTAGGTTGTAAGAACATTTCCCTAACGTTTCCATTAAGTAACAAAAATGTTAAAAAATGTTATTTTGAAATGTCTAGGAACATTCAAAACGTTCAGTATTAACGTTACTGCTTGGTTATAAGAACGTTATCCAAACTTTTTTAATTCTGTAACTTTTAAAACGTTCTACTAACAACTTAAGAATAACGTTTTTTATAATATATTACATTAAAAAATGTTCTACTAACATTGCTGCAAGAACACTTTTACTGTGAGAAAACCTTTAGAGAACGTTCTGAGAACGTTCCCTTTTGGCTGGGTATATGCGGGACAAGCAGCTCCTCTTTGCATCTTCCAGAAATGTTCTGTCTAGTGTCTGATCACCCCGGGGTTTGATGCTGATCTAAATAAAGCCTCATCTCCTCCAAGATGGCTGGAAACTAACAAGCATGCCTGTGATAGCATTTCCTGGAGCAGCAAGCACCAATTGAAGATGTAATCCACAAGGCTGTTATCTGGGGGCAATTTTCTCATCATTTCACACACTATATAGTGATGGGGTAAAGAAGCTCTTTGCAGCCCTAGGGTGGATGTGCTTCATATCTGTCTGGGTCGCCCCACCCCAACGCTAGAAGAGAAAGAGACAAAGAAAAAGAGAAAAATTAAAAAAGAGGCAAAAAAACAGCTGCTATCTTTAATAAATGCTCATATTGAGGACTTAGGGAGACAAGACGTGAGACATCTTCTATAGCCTCCACTGCTAACTAGTCTGATTAATGAGAAGATAAGCTTCATAAACATTAATCAGAACTGTTATTTTATCTAGAGCAGGGGTCTCCAGTCCATGTTCCTGGAGGTCCACAGACCTGTAGAGGTAGCTCCAACCTACTCCAACAAACCTGCCTGCCTTTTCATCAGCCCTAAAGACTATGATTAGCTGGTTTAAGTTAGGGTTGAAGCTAAACTGCAGGTCTGTGGACCATATTGAAGACCTCTGATCTTAAGAATTGTTGGGGAGGGTATATGTGTGTACGCACTTCACCAGTGGGAAAAGTGGCATACAAGTGGAGCGATTAATTTCATACAGATCTTTCACTGTTAATTGACTTGCATTGCAGCTGGAAGAACTTAGGAGAAGTTTGCTGCATCTGTTTATTGCTTTTTCAAGATGTACGAAGGCTTTTGCCACATTAAAGAGACACTGAGCAGCAATTTCAGCTCTATCTAAACTCATTCATCACAGCCTGATTGCAACGTCTGCTTTATCTCAGTAAACACGCCACAGTTGAAATCATGCTGCGGGACTCTGCACATGTGGAACGTTCCACCACAGCTTTCATTACTGCTCTGAGCTTTTGTCATCACTGGGGTCACACAACACATACACACATACACAGATTGAATTTTACTCAGGTGACATGAGCTGCAACATTTTTGTAAAGGTAGACTGTATATTACATCCAGTTCAGGTTTTATTGGCAAGACTATCTAAACTCTACTAACAGTTCTGCAGGGGTTGTAGGCTTTCTTATCCTTGAGATTGTGTCATTTAGACACACCTATTCTTCTGTTCAGTGACTTAATGGAGCAATTATGTTAATTATGTTTCTATGCACACATATGTAGTTTCTGTGTAGTCGGCCAGTTGAGCAATGTGCTAAACAAATGATGCTTAAAATTCCATGGGTTTGAATCCACTAGAATTGCATCACTTTTGTGTGCAGTAATTCAATGCAGTTAAAAATTATATTTTGTAGGTTATTATTTTAGAGAGATGTTTGCTTACATTTTTATTGATCATGATAGCAGAAATTAATCAAATGATGGAGGAGAGCATTATAACCAGGCATATATTCAGACGACAGTGGTGTAGTGGGGCTGTACACTCCCAGTAATGTATGCTAGATCGCAGTAGTCAACTGCATCCTCAACAACCCAGCACTCATATCCAACCCACAGGATCAGCAAAAGCATCAACAGTGTCAACAAGTGGTCAGTTCATTCTTAGTGAATCCCCCTCAGACTGCATTATCATTACCTATCAGTAAAATTATGATCACTTACAAACCTCAGTTGTGAGCACTGAGAGTCCCTGCTAGACCTCAGGAGCAGCAGAGCGTTTTTAATCTCTATGGGTTGTGATCAGTGTAAACCGAAGTGGATTCTGTATCACTGCGCCTCTTTAGAGAGACAAGGCAGCACTCGCATTCAGTAGCAAAATGAAGATGACGCATTCAGCAGCTAAATGCACATAATCAATGGTGGCAATATTGTGCTCTTTCTGAAAACCTGGGAAAATAAGATTGCAGAAGCAGTTTCAGGATGAACTCTCACACATGCTGTTTTCACAGCAAGCAGAGGCTAGAGCACTATTATTATGTTCAAGAACAGGCAGATAGCTTTTATTCATACATCTCAAATGCTCATAAATATAAAATGCGAGGTGCTATCTTCACATAATGTCGCCTCTGTACAATCTTTCTCGGGCACTGTTTGCACAGACAGAGCTGGTTCCATCCGGCCGTTTGCAGCAGTGCTCTGTAGACTATCTACAGTCCAATTCTTCTCATGCAAGCCATAAAAACATCAACAAGGCAGGAATAAAACTAAAAAATCAAAGGAGTATTGGACCAGTTAGTAAACAAACTCATTCATTCACTGGGTTTTGGGAACATCTTTTTGCGCTTCAGGAAATCTAGGGAATGTTAACTCACAAATCCAATTTTTCTTTTCACAAATCCTTTCTAAATAAAAAAAGCTTTTAGATTTGATTTGAGGTAAGATTTACTTTTATTTTTTGTTTTCCGTACGTATCGAAACAGACTGCTGCCATGCCATATTTTTAAAATGGATTTCATCAGCTGACAGCCTTCCACGAAAACAAATAGAATCAAATCTGCCTCAGATCCCAGAGCAGTGAGGAATGTTACGTTCGACAGACTCGGCACTCAAAGTGCCCTTAATCTCACTGTCGGCGCTATTAAACGGAAAGTTTCTTTCTCTGATGTGACCTGCAGATTTTATGGAACCATTCGGGCTTGGAAGAGAGGATTGCTTGGCCTGATAACAGCATTCGCTTGGTTGATTGATGCCCAACTGCCACTCCTGAGATTAATGGCTGTGTGCCAGGCCCAGTCCTGTGTGTTCACAGTTAACCTTCTTCCTCAGCCTGAGCTCTGCTGCCCCGCCTCTTTCCATAGATTCTCCCATTAATGGATTATTATTTGTAAAAACTCAATCATTCCATTTTATTCTCCAATCATCAATCAGACCGGAGGCCATTTGGCCTATTACGGGCAACGCATGGTGACCTGAAGCCGCCCGCTTTTCTCGCCTGGTGCGTGGACCTGTTAATTTAATCCAGACGTTTTGTTTATTAGCTTTGGTCCATCCATTGAAACCTGGGTAATATTTGAATGGCCCAAGAAAGGCCACTCTTTAATAAGCCTAGTTTAGGAGAAAATGTCCGGCTACAATACTTGAGTGCCTCCAGCAGGCTGAAAGCAATAAAATTTGCATTTATATTGTGCTCTTTTGCATAACCTCAGCAGTGTCATTGCAGGGCATGACGGCAACATGCGTGGATGATTCAATGAGTTAATGAACGAAATAGAGGATTTGCATTTATAGTGTGAGACTCTGACTCCTGGCCAAAGCGGTTCCTCCTTTGTGTCCTGGCAATATGGGATTTCTCTGTTGACTCTGGCAGGTACAAGGTGTGCACATCCATCGGCAAAATACAGCGTGGCTTTTGTAGACGTACAGATGAGGTGAAAGGACCAATGCCGCGTTATTTGGATGCATATAAGCAATTCATATAAATAGGGTTCAGGTTTATTTGAAGTGTCGGAACAGTTCCATCGTCTGACAGGCCACGAGGTTCAGCTGCTGCTGTACTCAGGCCAGCTGGAGCGTGGCCACTGGGCACATCAGAAATCAGGAATGCAAGGCTAGACAAGCAGGTAGAAGAAAGGGAGAAAGTGTTGCCATGGCGATGTGAAAGAGCTGAGGAGACTTTTCAGTCTTTGAATTGCCACTTAAAGCATCAGAGTGGAGTGAGGCAGATTTGCTAGTGAAAATGAAACACTCTTCAGTCTATCAGTTTGAGCTAAACAAATCTTAAGTACAATAGACCTTTTTTTGCACTTAGTGAAATGCTCTAGTTAGAACAAAATGTGATTTCAAAAGCTTTCATATGGCTGGTTTGATTCAGTAGTGACTGTTTGTTTGTGCGGTGACAATGAGCTGTTCAATTTATGCAGAGTTTTGCAAAAAATGACAGTAATCCAGTCTTCTGCACAGAAGAGCAGAAACACACCTGTATCAAGGCCCGGTGCACAACTGTGAGCGCAGCGAGTGTTTATATTGAATGATGGCAGGATTAAATATTTACGAACCCTTTATTTTGACTGCAGATTGCCTAATAAATCTGTTCTCTTTCCTTCATCAAGCACATGCCTTCAGCAGCATGAGAAAACAAATCGTAAATTAGAAAGTCTTTTGGTGGGCCCACATTAGTCTTTGAGCACCATGCATACAGACTGAGCTCCCTCCCAGCTAACAATTTTGGGTTGTAAGAACGCTTCACTAACATTTCCATTAAGTAACCAAAAATGTTATTTTAAATGTTCAAGGAATGTTCAAAAAGTCAATGTTGTATTAACATTATTGTTTGTTTATAAGTTATTCAATATAATGTTGTATATAATGTCATTCAAACATTTTATTCTGTAATTTTAAAATATTACACTAACAGCTTTTTTTAACATTTTTGATATATGGTATATAATGTATATAATGTAAAAAAAGTTGTTCTAACGGTACTGCAAGAACTTTTTTGATAACTTTGACAGAACTTTCAAAGAATGTTAGCCAACATTCTGAGAACGATCCCTGTTAGGTAGGCTGCCAACTCGAGCAGCGCATGTGCGTGAGTGTGTGTACAGCTGTGAATGTAGTGTGTTTGTCTGAGTATGATGGTGATGCCAGTAATGTCTTTACAGGAAAATCCATACGTAATGCTGAGGGCCAACCACCAGGAACTGGAAGGGAATGAGCGCTACGAGGGTTTCTGCGTGGACATGCTGAAAGAGTTGGCAGATATTCTGAAGTTCAATTACCGCATTCGGCTCGTCGGAGATGGTGTGTATGGGGTGCCGGGGGCCAACAGCACCTGGACGGGCATGGTGGGAGAACTCATCAGCAGGGTGAGTGATATCATGAGGAAGCAGATTATACTGCTTTACCGGGGATGTGTCCAGATGGGTGGCTTAAAATCTGATTGGCCATTCCAGATACCACTTTAAATTCGAAATTATGATTACCTTCCAGTTCAGAGGTGGGACTTTTAATAAAACCATATATAGTCAATACAATTTTAATGTTATTTTTGGTGGTACCTTTTAGTCCATTTGTGAGACAGCAATTTTCAGTCAGCAGTTTTCAGCAATTTAGAGCTCAAATCAGTTTACATTTATGCATTTGGCAGACACTTTATCCAAAGCAACTTAAAGTGCATTCAAGGTATACATTGTAAATAGATGGGGCACATCTAAATGAAGCAGAATGCATAAACTTGACACATTGCATTAAATATGCAGCACTCACGGTGCAAGATTGAATCCCAAGTCTGAGCACACCACTGTACCTTGCTCAGAGCCACTTGTAACAATTAATTTGGTGTAAATTACATTCAAAGCACACCAGCTGTGCAGTTCAAGAATACATAGCTTAAAACAATCCGCTTTCCTTGTTGTAGCCCAGATCCTCATTTCAATAATTCATTTAAAGGAAGAGACCTTAAAGCTAGACTAAAAGTTGTTTCAGTTGTTTCCACGCAGGTGATCCAGATGAACCAGCGATATTCATGTTTATGCCTCTCAGTTACAGGTCTGTCGTCCTAATGAATTTCAATTAGCCCATCTGATCCCAGAACAGATACAAACAGATGTGTTTAAAAAGACTCAGTGAAGCATGTAGAGTATTAATCTCATTCTGACAGCCGTTAACATCCACTTGATAGGATGAAATCTCACATGCTACGTATTCTGTTTAACTACAATGCTTGCCCTTTTCAGCGGAAATGTTATTTATTTCAAAACACTTACAGCAGACTGCTGATTTATTTGTCTGTTTTTTGGCAGGCACCGCAGGGAGCAAAACAAATTTTCCGAGAATTAACAAAAAGGCCACGGCGAAATTCATGTATATCCAGGGGATGGGGTCATAAACCAGAACTTTTCTTTTGTGGCTTCATTCTCTGGTACAAAACTGCAGTATGCTTTGAGAAGCTATCTGCCTTAATTCCACAAGCTGATGGAGGTCAAAGCTATTAGTGAAATAAAGAAAAAAGTGCCTGATATTATTATTGTCTCAGTTTGTTCCTTCAAAGTATAATGTATACAGTTGACCTGAAAAGTGTCCAGTGATTCTTATTGGTGAAGGGCTTCTGAAGGTGATGGGGTCATAATGTTGATTACAGTCAAGTGCTGTAGTTACAAGATAAGATATTATGTTAAAAATGTTTCTGTTATGATGAAATAATGATTATGAGCCTACACTATAAACATACATTTCTAATATATGCAAAGGATGCAATAAACAATTATGAAAACTAGATTTAACACAGTGACCATGCAACTATCTGTTACCATTTTAACTAAATGCTAAATGAAAACAAAAGGAAGCTCTTTAATTTGGAACTGTTTAATTTGACCAGTTGCATGATTCCCCAAAACATCACAGTGCTGGTAGGCTATTTTCAGATATTTCGAAGTTTAAGGTGACATTTTTAAGGAGTAACCTCCTAAAACATCTTTACACTAAAAGTCTTGCACACCTCATCCCAAAGTGTTCGTGTTGGTCATGCTTTATGCAGTGCTACATAAAGGTGAGGACAGCATCTCAGCTGTCCTCAGAGTATTCAGTGTTTTCAATAGCAACAGATGAAGAATAAGCCTCAGTGGGAATCTGAAAAGCCACACAGGGAACTTAAGTCAATGTATTTTTCAGCAGTGATAGAGATGACATTGCCTCTCTCTCTCTCTCTCTCTCGCTCATATTTTGGGGGGCATCGCTTTATGATTGAATTGAGTCAAAGCTAAAGGGAGGCAGTGAAAAAAATATCTTGTTGCATTATTTATTATTTGTGTCGGCGTCTCATCGTGACCTCTCTTGAAATCTTGGTGCGGTCCAGTCATTAATATTAATACATAACGGGGCTGTCTGATGTTTGAGCGCCATTTATTGTCCTTGTTTTTGTTATGGGCGACATCTGTTTGAGAGATTTCTGTTCAGGAGGGACTGCGTAATTTCCTTGTTGAAGCATTAGCGTGATGTTTTGTTGTGTGAAGTGAGGTGTGCAGGAGTTTAAGCAGAGCTTTGGGCTGGAGCGGAACTATGAAGAGCTCTTGAAGATTAGCGCATGTGCGTGCTATTATTGTGAAATGAATCTTCGGGGAGCGGCTACTCAGGCGAGGGAAGCTCCTCTTTCGGCACCGCAGGTGGTTTGGTGAAGGTGAAGTATATGACAAGATAACAGCTTAACTGGTTGTTTATTCAGGTGATCATTATTATTCTGCAGAGACAAGTGGGTCAGTGTTCCTACTCGATTGATCAGAGGAAGTACGCTAGCGCCAATGTTTTTGCCCCTCGCTAATCTTCTCGCTCATTAGCTGTGTACCAGAAGATCTCTGCGAGTGACAGATCCATTCACTTTCTCCTGAATAAATCTCTTGCTTTTTGGATCTCAAAATAGCTCAGCCTTATTTGGCCCTCAGAGTTAAGATTCCTTTCCTGGCGCTAGTGAGATTGTTTCTTTTTACAGCAGTTCTCCAATATCCCATCACTCCTCCTGGAAAGGACAAAAAGCAGCGTATGGTAAGAGTGTGTCCCGCGGGAGTGTGAAATCTCTTGCAGATGCACTTTTCAGTGTTGTTTGACTAGTGGGATCGGCCACAGCACCATGCCCAGCAGCACTGGATGCTGTGTCAAATGATTTGTCATGACAGTCTGGCCCTTTTCTGTTCTCACTTACTGTGGTCATGATCTGTCACACTCACACTATCTCCTTTGCCCTTCAGTATTCACCACAGTGCAGGTATTTGGACTGCAACCAGTTATTTTCTGGCTGTATAGAAAAAAACTGCTTAAAACAGGTGGTCAGGTTGGTTTTTGTACATGGTAGCTTGTATGTTACTGATCCAAGGTAGTCCACCTGCTCCAACCAGCTTGAAAACAATAGATTACCAAGTATACCAGCTGGTAAATGGTTTGCTTAGATCAAAAACCATTTTGAAGGTTGCTGCCATTTTAAGCTGATTTTGGATTATTTTTTTCAGCAGGAATTTCAATTTGATTGTTAAATCAAATTTGTTTGTTTGTGTGTTTTCTGTTTGGGTTGGAAAAAAAAAAAACCTGCCAAAATTGACGTTTAAATCGTGTAAAATTGTATAAATGTTATTGCATTACATTCAAAATATCAAAACCAAGTGCTATTTATTTTTAGGAAAGACCAATTTAATTAAAATTACAATTTAATATGGCAAAGAAAAGTTGTTTGTTAGCAGATGGCACTTTATTCATAGATATTACAGTTATGCTTGAACTGCATCTTTATGTGTAAGTGCCATAAGCAGACTAACAGCTGTCATTATTTTGCATGTGTTTCAGAAGGCTGACCTGGCTGTGGCCGCCCTGACCATCACAGCTGAAAGAGAGAAGGTCATTGATTTCTCCAAACCCTTCATGACTCTGGGGATCAGCATCATGTACCGCGTGCACATAGTAAGAACACCATTCCTCTTCCTAACAGATACTCCAGCATCAGAGACACCAGCCTCAAACATCAGCAGCACAGGCAGAGAGGGAAACAAATAGAGCAGTAGTTTGGGGCAGGGAGCCCAGAGTGTTACCACTGCTTTAGCAGATGGCACAGCGGTGTGAAAAGCTGATAAATGTAGTGCTTTCCTTCCCAATTTCAACTTCTCCTTATTGTGACTTGTATCTAATTCACACCAATAACACCCCGAGGTCTCACACACAGCAACAGTAAAGAATCCAATAGCTCTTTATTTTTAAAGGCGTGTGTGCCATTAATCAAAGCCCCGCCCCAAACCCAAGGTGACATGATCTCTCTGTTGGCTAAATGCCGGATGAAACTGCTTGATGCAGCATGCGCAAACATTAATGTGATGTCCCAGTAGAGCATTTACACACATACACACACAATATAAGGCACACAAGCGCACACCAGCCCCCCAGCTCTGCTTATGCTGCTAATAGCCATTTCTGTGTGCGTCTTCATTGGTAGGAAGCACTTGGGGAAATCAATAGCACCAGGTGTGCAGCTATCTGAGAAAGAACCTCATAAGAACGTTTTTGAACCGCAGCGTGCAAACAAAACGGACTGTTGCTCATTTGCATACTTGCATGATGACCTTCTGCAGCAGGCACCTGGATGTGCTACAGAACACACACTGATGCCACGTTGTCCAGACTTTCTCAGCAGAGGGGTGGTGATAATATTGATGATGATGATGATGATCATTACTGTGATAATAGTGGTGGTGATGATAATTATAATTGTGATGATAGTGAAGAAATGTTTTGATATGTTTATGGATATGTTTGTTTGAGCATCCCAACCAGCACAATACAGCCTTAACCAATGGTGTGCTTTTAGTGCCACTGGAGGCACACAAATGACAAATCACAAAGCCAGGTGCACCGAGTGACTGTCAGATCAAAAGAACGCCCAGTGGCAACAGACGTAAGAGAAGTGTTAAATGGAGTTCACACAGGTAAAGCAGATAAAAGCCTGTTGTACAGTGTGTAGCTGTCCTCATGTTGGAAAGCCTTGAGATCTGGCCCATTCTGCTCTTCTCTGTCTCAGCAATGGCTTTTCATCTCTTCTTTTATCTGGGCGCCACAGTAATGCCGCTCTCAGTATCTGAATGCTTGTGCCCACGCTTGTTTAGGTTTCATCCACTTGTTATTGATCCAGAAGGCTTTGATTTTTACAAGGACCCTGTAGCTTATTTCAAACTTTAAATGAAATTCTTTGCTTGATCGATAATAATGGTAAGTGGAATCAAATATGGCCTCCAGCCTTGTTTTAATTACATGTTTAGAAGTACAATGGTATCTCTATATAGCCGTGTAATTGATGGTACAATAGAGAGTTTGATTGAACATTTGTCTATGGTCTTTGCCTCTTAAAGACAGGCAGGGCAGAAATGCACCATTTGTGTGTTTATTTAAATGTAATACTTTAAACAGTAAAATGAAAATAAATCCTGACAACCAATCTTTAATTTAAAAGCTCAAGGACTCAAAATTTAATATCTAAATGATGTTTTACAATAGCAAAGCTATGACAAGAATGTTTTCATATTTGTGTTAAGTGTTTGTGTGAAGTAAACATCAAACCAGGCAAAACCTCTAGGTGGCCTTTTGTGTTTTGGTATTTTTAATGATAATATTTTATACAAATATTTACTTGTCATTTAGAAGTAGAATTTGTCCTCTGCATTTAACCCATACACACCTATTGTATTGTGAACACACAATACAAACCATGAACACACACACACCTGGAGCAGTGGGCAGCGATTCACTGCAGCACCCGGGAAGCAGTTGGGGGTAAGCTGTCTTGCTCAGGTTCTTTCCTGCAGGCATTGAGAATTGAACCTGCAACCTTCCAGTTACAAGTCTGACTCCAACCATTAGGCCACAGCATATAGTCAAGGTTCATTTCCTGCAGTTCTTGTTGTTTTGACAACAAATTCCCATGTGTCCATTACAGAAGAAGTGTCTGTAGGCATTTAATACACATCCTGTGAATCTCTCGTGTAGTGTGTCCAGGGACATGAAGACACTGGGTGTGGCTGAAGATGAAATAACTAATTAATGCAGTGAGTTAATTAGATTGTACAGGGATAATCACAAGCTGCCCCAAAGCAGCAGAGATGGAGTGTGTGTTTGTGTGTGGTCCTCATATTCACTACGTTATGGGGACCAAATGTCCTTTCACCCATTTGTTAGGTCCCCATGAGGGAACAAGCTTATAAATCATCCATAATGATCTTTCTGAAATAGCAGAACATTTTCTGTGATGGTTATGGCCATTACGTCTATGTCCCCCTCAGAACATAAAGCAGTCCACTCACTCACTTTCTTCACTGCTCTGTTCCAGCTGTGACAGGATCATGTTCCCAATGGCCACACGTTTTTCAGTGTGTCAGGGGCTGTAAGAGGGTCTTCTTCCCCTCTGTGGCTTTGAACTCTCTAGACTAACGGCTGAGCTTACCGTGTAATACAGTCTTCAAACACTGCGCTCCAGTGCTCCAGAATGACCTGTTGAACCATGTAATAATACAGAAAAATGCACATAGAGGAGGTATTCATATACTTAGTTTGACAGGCATGTTGGACATCCTGGCATGGCATTAGGACCGAATGCAATGATTGGATGAACATTTAATGGTCTTACACCTTCCACAGAAGATATAGTTTAAGTAGATAATTATAAATATATTTATACCACTTTACTTAGTGATTGCTATCAAGATGTGAAGAGACATTCAACCAGTATAAAAAAATGTTTCTGGAAAAGATCACCTACCCTGCCTTTAATTGTTAATTAAAAAAAAGTATAACAAGTATGAATCCAATTGAGTATGAATTACCAATAAGTGGAAGAGTTAATGAGATGGCCAAGAGAGATTGTATTTTTTGGGCACTGAATGTACTATATTTGAAAGAGAAATAATTTGTATATTTAAAGAAAAGTTTCAACAATTTCAAATTTGAGATTAATCATGTTAACTCCAAAAGCGTTGTCTTTTTTAGTCAATTAACCTTTAAAGAAGAATGACTCTGAATGGACTTTAGGCATGTATGTTTTTAAGTAATCCATAGCATGCAAGATAAATCTGGTAGGATTAGCATGCTAAATCCACACGTGCAGTGGCAGCTATCCAGCCCTCCTCTGTAATTTAATTTAACGTAATGCAAATGTTAACGAGGACCTGGTTAACTAGACACAGAGAACCCTGGTGTGAAAGGCTGGTTGTAGTTTAAAACAGGAGGTGGTGTGACCGCAGGCGGCACCTGCTGCTTTCTGCAGCCGCTGCTCATGGCTTTGTTTTGACACCATAAGCAGCAGCACTTGCCTCAGCGTGAGAAACTTTATTTCATAGCTCCTTTCCAGCAAATCAGAAACAAGAAATTACATAACACCACAGAGACCATAACAGAGCCTGCGGGGACACGGTAGAGAAGCGGGAACTGCCCTCCGCTGGTCTGATTTTTAAATGAGGAAGAATCTAGCTGTGTTCATTTGTTAAATAATCAAGGAAAGCTGCGCTGCCAAGCATGCTATGTGAGCAAAACAAGCTGTTAAAATGTGTGCGTAACCTGTGTTGTTCACCTTTGAAGCGAAAGTGCTTAGCATCCAGTAGTAACATATTTGCTCTCTTTTTCACAATTCCATGCTTTATTCCAGTGGGGTTTTGTGTTGCATAATGCTGATTGTGCTTTTGTGTAAACCTTCAAATTGAATTTAGATAGGAGACTGTAAACACGGCAAATTGTAGCGGATTGCAGAGAGCCAGCACCACATTTAATGCTCCCCCCGTGAGCTCTATCCGCGAGTCCCATTTGCGCCACGATACAATTATCTTCTCAAATCTCACACGACTGTGAGCACACACGCTCTGTCTCACACATGCAGGCTCTAGGCACGGTCCAATTTTCTCTGTCCCTCGACGTTGACTTGTCTGGTTTAGGGTACGGATGGATCACTGTTCCTGACTAGTTTAGCAACAACCAACTTGTTGATTAGTGAAGTTGACCAGGTCATTTGGATTTTTTCAGTTCATATATTTTTAGCAGCTTTGCTTTACGCACCAGCCAAATATGCCAATGTCGTTTCAAAGTCTGATTCCCTGTGAGATTACGACTCCCCTGTTTCTGGCTACTATGGTTAGGATTAGGTGTGGAATGGGCTTTTCTGATAGGAACCAGTCAGGTAGCAGCCTTGCTTGCCAATCAGAAGCAGGGGAGACAAAATCTCACAGGGAGTCAGATTTGATTACAACACCTGTCTGAATGTGTATGTCAGACTTAGTCTATTTTAAAAGGTGCGTCTATAAATTAACATTATCTAAAGTCCCCAGCTTTAAAAATGTCTTCATGAGACCCTCTTCATTTCATCCCATTGCGTAGCTGTTTTTAACACAAGAACATGTTCTTTTGTAAGGAACGCCTCCGGTCGGGATGAACCTGAAACCAGCCTTATTACACGTGAGCTTTCTAAAGACTGATTAGTAAACGAGTCCATTTTAAAAAAAACATTTGAACTGCTCCTGAACCAGCCTGAGAGAGCCGGTTCTCTGTGTACCCACGGCAGACAGCCCTGCTTCAATTCATCGCTATAATTACAGCTTTTAGTGTCCAGTTCAACAGCAACGCAGTTCAATTGCACTAATATGGAGATGATTGCTGACACACATGAATTTTCAACCTGGTGCGAGTTGTGTAGCTCTAATAATTACTCATTTCAGCACTATATTAAGCCTCACCTTTGAGGTCCGAGGCAAAAGTACCCCAAATGATGTGTGATGTTTGATATTCAGTTTGCTACTTTGTAAAATGCTCCAGGTTTGTGTGTGTATCCATTGCTATCGCTGTTCAGATCCACCATCTGTAAGACACCTGTGCTGTGTAGAGATTAGCCACGGTGCTTTTACACTAAGTTCCTCCCTGATAAGACACTGTTAAGTTGCTGACCACTGATTGTCAATGTACCTCCAGGAGAGATTTGACTTGTGTAGAGAATCAGCTCTTGTGTTCTGTTTCAACCGGTATCAACTGGATCTCCTGAGGTTGCCAAAATAGTTAGCAGACAGAAGATCAAGCACTGTGTTTGCCAGTCAGCCACAAACACGGAAGCTTTAAACTCCCTAAATCTCTTCATCTTTCATTCTCAAGACTGTTTCTACTGATACTAATGACAGGATCTTGTGATACTAGTTCCAATGCCTTGATTCTGTGTTTGCTTTATAGGGAAGAAGACCAGGGTACTTCTCTTTTCTGGATCCTTTCTCTCCAGGGGTTTGGCTTTTCATGTTGCTGGCTTACCTGGCAGTCAGCTGTGTGCTATTTTTGGTGGCAAGGTAAATACTCAGCTCCACACTGACACCTGGAGGATCTTATTAGAGCCAACACCAACCTGAACGCTACCAGACATTTATTTATTTATTTATAACATTATGCCTTCTGGAAAGACAAGCTTACAGCATTGATTATTTCACTGATCCAGGCTCATTTATGTGTATGTTATAATATAGTTGTGTGGCTGGTCCACCAACATATTTGGGTGAAGGTGGTTTGTTGAAATGTTGTTGTTTCAGGATCAACATCCTTTGTTGGATGTGGAAAAACACTGAAACAATATTGCAATCAAATAATCATGGGTCAAAACCCTATTCCTAACCCTGGAATCTGATTGGTTGTTAGGAATGATGTACCAACAAGGATGCATTTATAGACATAGATTATATTTGTATACTAAATTTACACTGGTTTATAAAAGAGACATTGTATTTTTTCATTCTAAAAAGCTTATTTTTTAAAAAACAGGCGTTTTGTGAGTTGTAAATAGTCTCCAAAACATTTTAAACAAATTTAATGTTGAAGCTTTTGTGTTTGTTTGCTACTCTGTAATATGCATATTACAGTGTAGTCATTATTAAAATATGATCTGTGTAGAATTTCTGTATTGCTTGTGTTGGGTATTTCTAAAGAGCTGTAATGTGGGGTTTTCTCACACCTTGAGAAGTAACTTAGCTATGTGCTGCATTCTGCAGTGAATTTTTATTAGCACCCTGTCAGTGACAGCCAGAGCTTGCACAATCTATTGGGAACAAAAAACAGGTTACATGGCCTGACAAAATCCAGGTTAAGGGAACCACTGGCGACTTCATGCTTTGCTATCTGTTAAAATTGTTCCTGCTCTTTTATGTTTATTTTTCTTTTATTGTTCACCACTCTGTTTTCTGGCAAACAGGCTAACACCCTACGAGTGGTACAATCCTCATCCCTGCTTGAAGGGGCGCTGTAGCCTGCTCATTAACCAGTATTCTCTAGGCAACAGTTTCTGGTTTCCTGTGGGGGGTTTTATGCAGCAAGGCTCCACCATTGCCCCCAGAGCTCTGTCCACACGCTGTGTCAGTGGAGTATGGTAAGACTGTACCCCAGTATACATACATAAGTAATACCCCAAACCTGGGGTCTGAAAATGGCTCACCCATATAACCCACATAAAGAATGCTAAACACAGCTAACCATACAATTTTACACAACTACATTTAAACAAGGTAACCTGCAACCATAAAAAACAAGTGGAGTGAGTTATTGGCATCAAAGCATGCAACATAATACAATAAGCAGCTTTGATTTTTGTGTTAGGTTGAGCTAAGCCAGTTGAGCACCACTGCATTAAACACATACGCTCTTTCTTCTGTACTACTGTATCTTAGCACAGACCTAGACTATATCCTCCTTCCATAACCTGATCTTACCGTCTACTTCTGCGTAGGGTGGATAAAAGTGAAACACCCCGCTCTTGCATGGCCTCTGTTTTTCTGGCGGGTTATTGTACTGTCATTTACAGAGGCCTTGCCGACACGCAGAGGTCAGTGGAAAATAAAAGAAAGCTGTTTTTGAGTATTCAGAATGGGCGCACTGTATTCAGCGGAGTCTTTCAACTTCTCATTCAGATGCGGAGCTCACAGTAGCTCTGAGCTGCCTTTGATGTTGGGTCAGGGCTGCTTCTCACTTCTATTTCTTGCGTCTAAAGCTGACGTGTCATTTCAGGTGGGCCTTCACCTTGATCATCATTTCTTCGTACACAGCCAACCTGGCAGCCTTTCTCACTGTGCAGAGAATGGATGTGCCCATAGAGTCCGTGGATGATCTGGCTGACCAGACCACCATTGAATACGGCACCATGCATGGTGGCTCCACCATGACCTTCTTCCAGGTGAGATCTCCAAGGACAGAGAGAAA
The DNA here is from genome assembly GCA_036877525.1 of Chromobotia macracanthus. Taxonomy (NCBI): domain Eukaryota; kingdom Metazoa; phylum Chordata; class Actinopteri; order Cypriniformes; family Botiidae; genus Chromobotia; species Chromobotia macracanthus. Next base: position 4,073,512 of record JAZGTH010000040.1, read on the forward strand.
GAAACTCCAAAACCCACCACCCACAAATCAATGCTCTGTCAGCAGGTTTATTGATCATGTCACCAGTGCTCTTCCCTGCTGTGGGATTTATCTGTTTGCTGTCTTAATATCAATGCCCTTCCATATATCTTCCTCTTCAGAGGGCTGGCCAGACTAATTCAGACTCTCTGATGTGTCGGAGGGGCTGATTTTTGACCCCGCCCTTTCAGCGAGCTCAGACATTTCACATATGTGATGTAACACGTTAGACTGTCAGCTTATCAGCCGCCAGGTCCTTAGTTAATAAAATCAGCCTTGTCTCCTCAAAGCTCTAGTGATTGGCTGTCAGGACTCTAGATGAGGGTTGAGCGGCTAGCAGCAGTGGCCTGTTTGGTTTTCTGTGCATAAAGATGCAGACATCTTGTCTTTATTTTCTGATAAATCAATAAGCCCCAGGAAACCGTGGTTTATAGTGAATTTAGAAGAGTTAGGAAGCTTTGTTAGGCACAGTGCAGAGTGCAAAAAAAACCCTTGGCTGTTCTAAATTTTATGTCACAGTTTTGGCATTCTTCTGCCATTGATGTAGTTCTTCAGAAACAGCAACACACAGATGCAGTGGTAGTAATACTGATGTAATGAGGTTTCAGGTCTGTTAATGAAGTCATTTACAACAGCTTCGAAAGGAGCTCAACCAATTATAATCAAGGACCGCAACTATCTGTTTCATAATGTACTTTTTGAACTGTGTAACTTTTTGACAATGAATGACTTGCCAGACTTTTGACTATGCCAGAAACTCCTAAAATTTCTTAATAAATGGCCGTTTTTTTTTTTGGAAATGCCAAAAAAGTAATGTCTGCTCTAACCAAAATAGTGAAATTATTTAAAATTCTTCAAATAATTAAAAAATTCTTAAAATCTCTCGCTCTGTTAATCATGATGTTGTGATAAAAGCCAATATAATTTCCTTCTAAAAAAGAAATAGAGAATTGATTATTTTGTCTAGTATATTATGATGTACTATGATGTAATAATGGCGCTGACTTGTTCTTCTGTTCTGCGGTTAGAACTCTCGTTACCAGACGTATCAGCGCATGTGGAACTTCATGTACTCCAAGCAGCCCAGTGTATTTGTGAAGAGCACAGAAGAGGGCATTGCAAGAGTGCTCAATTCCAATTACGCCTACCTGCTGGAGAGCACCATGAATGAGTATTACCGCCAGCGCAACTGTAATCTCACCCAGATAGGAGGCCTGCTAGATACCAAGGGCTATGGCATTGGCATGCCTCTGGGTAAGGGAACCACACTTACGAGAGCCAAAGAAAAGCTTGTTTATGTGGAGTTTGATCTTTTTTAAAGCAAGTACACTAAAGGTTGCAAATTCAGTTTGTAAAATCTTTGAAAGCTGAAATTAAATGAATCTGTTGCGTGAATATAAATTGCACTGTAATTGATTTTAACCAAGCCATGAAGAAGCGTCCAATAACAGATGGTTTAATCCACATATTTAATGCAGTGGTTGTTAAGTTTACGATAAGCAAAATTAACACAGAACGGGTGGTGTAGTTGTGGTTTTCCTAAGATGGATATTTGTGTCGGTTCAGGTTCAGTTTACAGAGATGAGTTTGATCTGGCCATACTTAAGCTACAGGAAGACAACCGCCTAGAGATCCTCAAGAGAAAGTGGTGGGATGGTGGAAAGTGTCCAAAAGAGGAAGACCATCGAGCAAAAGGTGAACCATGTCTCCCAACTGTGACTCATCTACAGGTCCAGGGGGAACCTGGGGTTATCTGAAGTATCAAGATCAGTTCTTGTTGCTTTATCAAGCTAAATTTTCAGACAGAAATTTGGTTAAATGGTAATCTGCCTGCTCATCTGTCACCTGTCACTTTTATTATGTTCTCAATGAAATGTGGGTTTCTTTGCAGGTCTAGGCATGGAGAACATTGGTGGGATCTTTGTAGTGCTGGTGTGTGGTCTCCTGGTGGCCATCTTCATGGCAGTGCTAGAGTTTGTGTGGATGCTGCGTCACACACCGGCAACAGAGGTGAGAAAAGGCTATTTTACCTGCCTGTGCTTTCTGTCCATCTCTCCGCCCACATGCTTCCCCCCTGAACCCCCACCCACCTTATCTAGAACCATACAACCAGCACACCAGAGTACCTCAAACCGATCTACACAACCTTCACTCTCACTGTAAACATGCTCACTGCAGGTGCCAGACACTTTTTAAACTTTATACAATTTTAATGGAATGGAATTTTTTTGCTTTCGTTTTCCTCCCTGCAAACTGATGGTTGTGTCAGATTGCATTGTTTCAAATTTGAGAAACACTGTGATTTTTACTAAATAAACATTTCGATATGTATCAGTAGAAACCTGAGACGTGGCTATTTTTTTTGAAGGGGGCAAATGCATGATGTGTTTGTATATTTACATTTGGCAGACACTTTTGTCCAAAGCGACTTACAGTACATTCAGGTAATACATTTTTTTGTCAGTACAGTAACCTTTGCGCTGCTAATGCAATGCTCTACCAACTGAGCTACAGGAACACCAGTTTGTATATGTCTTTGTAATTCAGTTGATTCATAAATACACACTGAAGTATCATTTGTGGGTGTGTGTGGGTCTATATATGGATGTATGCAAAATAAGACTGATCTGAATGCTGATTTAGAAACTGCCGGGAAATGTGTGTGTGTACTGGTATATATGGTTTACGAGGGCACAAATGTGTATAATTACATAAATAAAGAAGTAAACATGATTTATGGGGACACTTCCTGGGTCCTCATAAACAAAATGACTTAAGAAAACATACTAAATGGTGTTTTTGTTCTTAAAATTAAAAAACAAAATTTTCAGTCAGGGTTTAAGGGTGGTGTTAGGGGTAGGGGATAGAAAATTTGATAATCTAAGCATAAAAATCATTACGCCTATAGAGAGTCCCTGGAAATCACATATGCTGTGTGTGTGTGTGTGTGTTTGCTCAGCATCAGTTGACAGAGTGTATGGGTCAGGAATACATAAGTAATCTCAAAGAGAAAATGTTGTAACCTTTACTAATAGTATTAATATGTGTCTGTGTACGTGTGTGGTGCATTTGTGCATGTATACTGTATGGCACTCCAAAACTAGCATGGCTCATGGTTCAAACAGCAGGTCTTGTTTGAGCAGTAATTTGTTGTTTGTATGCTGTGTGACAAGTGAACAAACTCTGTTTGCATACAACATTTAACACTGAAAGCCCAACCAACCACAGACCGGTTATACACTGCAGCTCCCAATGAAGAGTCATTCTTTGCATGCAGAGCCTTTTCAGCTTCATGACCTGTTTTGTTTGAAGGTTTGTAGCTAATACATTCTCTGCTTGCAAATGAATAAGTGATGTAAAACCTGCATTTGTCTAGCAGGTTAAAACTTAGCAGGCATGAGGAAAAACAATGTGAGGAAAATTAATGATTCAAGCTACTTTCTGGACAAATATTTGCAATAGTTTAGTTTTTAGTTTGAATAGTTTGTGTTTGAACAGCTAAACCTTAAAAACGAACCCTTTATTATATTAAACAGTAATGGCACCGCATACACAGAATGACTCAAACACAACAGTTCCTACCTCCAGCATGAATTATGTGTTTTCTTTGGATTGTTTCAGGTAAACAGCCACCCACCTCCTTGTATAGGCCAGTGTTATTTTTATCAATGCTCTGTCTATGCTTTCTGCCACCCCTTTTGTGCGGTGTGTCAGTAACCCCCCCGGCCTCTCTCTCTCTGTCGCTCTCCCTCCCTCCCTGTGTCTGTGCCTTACAGCTGTCTGTGTGCGAGGAGATGCTTCGAGAGCTGCAGGGCATTGTGCTGTGTCAGGAGAGCCTTCAGTCCAGGCGTAGGCGGAGCACCAGCATGTTGCGACCACCACCCGTGCCCCTGGATGAGCGACGTGTGCGTGCAGCAGCGGCAAGCCTTAGCAATGGCAAGCTGTGTACGGGCACGGGTCTGCCTGAACCCTTCTCTCACAGACTGGCACAGGAGGCCGCCCTGGTAGCACGGGGATGCAGCCACATTCGTATCTGCCCGGAGTGCCGGCGCTTCCAGGGCATCCGAGTCCGCCCAGCCTCCCCCACCCACAGCGAGGAGAGCGCTGAGTGGGACAAGGGGGCCGGCAACAGTGAACATGAATAACCTCTTCGGGCCATAGCAAACACTCATCAAATGTAGGCTTTGCCAGACCCCGGGCATTCAGCTGGTGATTATGGGAATGTGTGCTCCAGAAATCGGACTCTGGACTGACAAATAAAACATTCCCCACCGATGAAAGAGCTTACTGAGACACTCTTTTTGGAACTCCTGTGTGTGAAGATGTCTGTGCTGCTCAACTCAGCCGTCTGATCTCTGTACACACTGTCCTTACAACTCTCTGCCCACGAACTGCCTTTGGGACACAGCAGAGTGGCTTTGTACTATGCAGTATATTTGTCTTACTGTGCTGTTGATTTATTTTTAAATTATTCCTCTTTTTGTTGTGATGCCACTATACAGTTGGTATTATCTTGTTCTCACAACAATTACTCCGGTTTAGTTTATTCACCCCGTGGACAGAGCACTGCGGACAGCTATGGAGAACCAGCAAGAGAGACTCAATCCACTATTGCTCAACAGAACCTTTTTTAGAGTGCCAAAAACTTTGTATTATTTTTGTGCTGTTGCCATCCCATGGTCCTGAGGGAAATAACCATCTCAAGAACTAAACACAAACCAACTACGCTCTGTTTTTATTAATAGTGATATTCTATTATAAAGGTTTTTTGAGATGTTTCTGAATGTTTGATGTGCATGTACGAGGGTTTTAAATGCTACTGAATGGGAAACACAAATCATATTTTTTGGTTGTTTTATCTTTCCTGGTTTCTTCCACACTTCTCATTCTTTTGTTTCTGATTCATATTGTTGCACTCTTTGGATATAAACAAATTGCACAGAGTTGCGTAATAGTGGAAGATTACATGCCAAATGTAAAAGTAACTGAATAATTCTGAAAGTTCCTTATTCTGCCATTCCGATAGAACGCTTGGAAGTCACAAGTGCTTTCACTGCAAACTGCTGACTGATGAATCAGGATAGTCGGAGTAAGATCTGAGCTATCATCAGCATTTCTGTCGAGGTCCAACAGTCATCTGTTCAACTCAATACATGATGAAGTCAACCCTAAACCAACAGGGTCACGCCATCTAGACATCTGTATTAAAAGACATAGCAGAAGTAGATTATACAGGTGTTTTTTATGTTATATTACGTTATCATCCAACTAATGTTGTTTTTATTAGTTTGAAACCAGCAACTTTTTCTTTATGTGATTTCTGTTTTTCAAAGAGAATCATCTAGTGAACACCCTTTAAATGGTTTAAGAATGCCCACCAAGGTTATTACTGATTTTATCAGCATAATACAGGTGAAGCTGAATTTGGATACCAAAATGAAATGTATTTTATAAGACATGATGTTGTCCTCAACTTGTCCTCAACAGCACCAAAATTGTAATAAATTGCCTTCACATTTTTGAGAGCTATTAGGTCACTACCCATGTTGATTTTTCTGTGCATTTATATTGAACTAAATCCATTTCTACATTATATTTCAATACGGTGTTAGTGCCTGACAAAAATAAATGGCATTGTGTTCAGTTTTGTGAAAGGTCTGCTTTGTTATTGAAGATTAGATAGAAAAGATTCAGTTAGAATTGTTGGGTGTTGTGCTATTAATTTTTGGAAAATGTGTGTGTGGGTGGGTGTGTTGGTTTGAATATGTGGTTTACGAGGACACAGATGTGTATAATGATGTGTATAACAACGTAAACATGGTTTATGGGGACACTTCCTGTGTCCTCATAAACCAAATCACTTATATAACATACAAGATTTGTATGTTTTATAATTTAGAGTTTCTGCACTTTAAAAACCATTACGTCTATGGAGAGTCCTTATAAACCACATATGCCACCGTGTGTGTGTGTTTCAGGTATCTGATAAACAATTGCAAAGCTGTGTGTACAGGTGGGTTTCCACTGAATGCCTAGGCAACCTCAAGAAGTTTAACATTTACTCTGTGGGGAATGAAATCAGCCACATCTGTTCTAGAGACAGAGAGATATTTGAGAAAGCTTAAACAGTATCAGCAAATAAGCTAAAACATTTGGGCTGACAGTTATTGCTTAAAGTGAGAAGTGACTGCTTTTACAGAAGTGTTTCAAATGCTAGTTTAAATTAGATTGGCAATTAGGATGTAAGCAGAGGTGAATGAATTGGCAATATAATCTGTCATTAGAAAAGCAAGCATCACATGTCATGATTATGGTGCTGTATTTATATACCACATTGTCTTAAAGCTGAAGTGTGTAATTTGTTTAATATGTTACAATACTTTCTACTGTTCCAGCTTAATATGCAGATGGAAGCTGTAAGTGCCATTAACTGGTTGATTTCCCCTAAAAGCGTAAACACTGACTCTGTGGCACTATCAAAACAATGCCTTTCATTGGCTGAACAAGTTTGGGGCGGGGCACTGTCAGGGTTATAATAAAAATGAAAACATTTTACTAATTCACTAAGTTTGTTGGCGCTAATGGCACATCATTTACACACTTAAGCTTTAAGTTGTGTGTAGTTGCAGTTTCTTTAAATGCTTTTTACAAACATCTAGTCCAAAACAGTTTCTATGATGGTGTCGACCCATATCCTGAGTATTGTCTTACAGCTCCTTTTCCAAATTAAAACTGCAATCTGTAACTTTTTTGGTTAACAATGAAGAAAAAACAGTTATAGAGCAAGTACATGACAGATTAGTGTTTAACACGGATTTCCTTACCTTACCCTGATTTGCAACAGGACGTTTGTAATAATGATTTAGAATTTGAGCTGTCGGATCTGATTTTGCAGGAGATGTTCAATTGTTTAGAATTTTAATTTGTCATCCATGTTAAGAAAATAACTGCTGTAAGTATCCTGCAGTTTTATGTTTCAAACAGAAATCGCAGTAGAGAGTCCTAAATTGTGGATTGCAGATTTAAAGAAAGATCTCAAACATTTGCAGACGTTTAAATCATAGCCATTTGTATTCCACAGCTCAGATGCTATTTGTCCAGATGTATCACAATGTGTTAGTAATAATTGCAAGTTGTTTCAGGGACTGAAATGTCATGGCTGACGACAGGATTTATTTGTGAGACAAGCAAAGCTCACAGCCCAATCAGTCCTGATGCATTCCCAAGAGCCAGGCCTGTATCTCTCACAGCAGCCTCCCCTTCTCCAACCCATTTATTTCTTAATTCAGCCCTAACCTGTTTCCACAGGACCAAATTGCATCTCTGGCTTAGAGCATTTCTCCTCCTTTCTGTTGCTGCTGGTTCCATTCATTCAGCAGTAAGCAATTTGGTTCTGTTGATTATTCTTCATGACATAACAGACATACAGTACGTTTCTGTATAAATAGGTTAAAACATGGCATTAATGGTTCTTTAATGTACATATGACCTATTTAAGGTACGTTAAGACATACAATGTATTTTATTGGAAAATCCACCTACTCTAATGATTACCTGTACACATATGCATAAACTAGATTGTAACTGTTTAGTGAAATGTTGAGTCTCCTGTCTGAAGTTGCATCCAAAAGTAACATGAGGGCGGCAACCACACAAGGATCGGGAGGAGGTCTGAAATCAAGTACGGAAATCAAGCCCGGTAGGTAATAGCTTCACAGTGGAGATGTTTTAGCACGGCATTAACTTCCTACATCTTATTTAATTTATCTTCACAGCTTGATGTGGCTAAAAATAACAGATATGAAGATGAACATGAATACAACCTGCAGGCAAGATCAAGCAATTATTAATAATACTTTTACTCCATTTTGACAATGATGAATGACAAGGTAGAGGTCATGTAAATGCTACAGCATTACAGCTATAAAGGGATAGTTGACCAAAGCATAAAGTTCTTTCAAAGATCAAGATCCTCAATTAAGTTAAAGTTAAAGATCTTTCACTCATCGTCAGGTTGTTCTGAACCCATGTACAGCTTGATATATATTGGTCTCTCTCTCTCTCTCTCTCTCTCTTATATATATATATATATATATATATATATATATATATATATATATATATATATATATATATATATATATATATATATAAATATATATATAAACTTTATTTAAACTAAATCACTGGTTTGGCACCTACCCCTGTGTTTCTGGACCTTTTTGGCTCTTTAAACTCTTTTTCTCTTTTATTGTACCAGCAGAGATCAGAAGGCTCCGTCTCATCTTTGTTTCATAATGGAAGTGCTGTTATACCTGTAAGTCCAGACAGAGATAATGTCTTGTTCATTTTCCTGCTTTTTGTTCTCATGCGGTGCTTAAATGAACAGGACAGCTATCTCAGTATTACAAATTTAAGTGATGTAAAAGTCTTTGTTTACTTTGGTCTCCATTCCCTTTATTCTGCCTCTGATTGATTGTTTTCACACAGAGATGCATTGATCGACTGCCGGCCAGACAAACTGTAGTCCTGCTGCTGAAATCGTACCTCTATCCATGAATGGAAAACAATATTAAATTCACACTGTTATGAAAAAGCCATTTTTCTAGTAGTTGATTGGGTATAATTAGGGTGCATTAAAAATGCTGTATTAATGTTATAGGGTTTGTGAATTTATTTCAGACAGCTAATTCTCCTGGATTCCTGTAATAAACAGTTGGCATCTGAATCATACTAAGAAAAAAGTATGATTTTTTTCACCTCTACACAATCTATAGAGAGAGCCTTAAGTCATACACAAGTGATTTGATTTTATTTAAAGCATTTTGCATTTAATTAGTTCCATTATGTTAAATTAGAAAGTAATGACCATTGAAAGAGCACCAGAAAATAATAGGCCAACAGAGACACCTGCTGGTTACATAATTAATTGCACTGCTGAGTCTGCTGCTCTTAGAATTACAATCACTGACATTAGGCATGCAAGGCCACACAGTACAGGTGTCTGCAGACACTGTACATATTGCTAAGAAAACAACAATGGTTAAGGTTATGATAACTAAATTGTTAACTGACATGATAAAGTTCATAATGTTCCTCTACAATGAATATTCTGCTTTTGCAGGAGCTACAATATTTCATAATGTCCAATGTGAAAAAACAGATCAGAAATTGTGTAAGAGCAGCAGAAACTGTTCATTCATCTCAAAGGGATAATTCAAATAGAAAAGCAGATATCCTGGGGCCGTACTTCATTTTCTAACAATGGAAACTCACTTTGACAGCTGTGAAAAGCCACTTTAATTGGAAACAAATGTAAATGTTCCCATCTGGTCTGTTGGTCTGTTTTGATCCTGCTGAAAAGACCAGCTCAGACCAGGATGAACTTCCATGCTGGTTTATGATGGTAAGTGCTGGTTTGGTGTTGGTCTAGCTCAGTGATGGGGATAAAATTTTTTAGTTTAGCTCTAACCCTAATCAAACACATCTGAACCAGGTAATCAGGCTACAGGCAGGTGAGTTTTATCAGGGTTGGAGCTGAACTCTGCAGGACTTTGGCCCCCCAGAACCAAGACTCCCCATTCCCTGGTCTAGCTAGTACTTCAACATCCCCATTCCCATGACTGACTAAGAAACTCTTGTATGTTAAGCTGTAGAAGCCTGATGGGGACACCAGCATCCAAAACATGCTAATGACAACCCATGCTGCTCTTCTTAATAGGGAAACTGAAGTTATCCTCATATGTGAAGTGGATTTATCCTGAAGTTAACGAGCCCTTGACTTCCTGAATGACTGTACTCTGCTCCTCCCAGTGCGACCGAGTCTCAGCCAGCTGAGAGAGCAAACTATCCAGGCAACACTGTGCCAAGCCAATAGAGAGCAATTAATACAAACTTAACTTAAAAAATGAAAAGCAGTTTTTTACATGGGGCATGTCTCACCATCTGCCACAAGCATTTAGGGTGCATATGGTCTCTGCTCTGCTAAAATACTAAATGGTAAAACAAATAACCTTGTGGCTGGAAATTAGATTTGTTAACACTTTAATTAACAGTCAATGTCATTTGTTTATGTTAATATTAATTATGCTAATTTTAGTGAGGCAGATTATATTGTCATAGTTTGAAATGCCACCAAGCAATTTTAAGCTATGCATACAAGTTAATAAAAATATGTCATCCGTTCAAGCACATAATGAGTATTTTGACACACAGCTGTTTCACTTAATCATTTAAAGAGCAGCGCTCTGATCTTCATATAACTCACGCAGGATCCAGTTTGTATCATATGTCAGAAATGACGGCATCTTTCTCTGCTTCCCTTGCCTGATGGTGGTCATGCTCCAGTTTTAATTCAAGCTGACACTGGGCTAATCACACAAAGGTTTTGTCTGTCATTGGCATGTCATTGGAAAGCATGTAAGGTTAAAGCACACACTGGCCATGATGGGCAGGAAGAGCTTGAATGTGTTGATGCTTGGACTCACCCAGCTGTGTCTGAAGCAAGTCTATACTCACTTCAAGCCTGTTTAATTTGGTCTGCAGGTCTGTTTCCAAGGATTTGTATTGACGATTGAGATCTTTATGTAATACATAGTGTTAATAATTAATAAATATATTATTCTATATAAAATTGTTATAACAATTTTTTAAACTCTACATTATTATAAAATGGATAGTACTGTTTTTTGATGCTCATTGGAAATACCTGTTGCTTATACATGAAAAATCACAGCTATGACCTCTTTACAGAGCTATTGTTTATTTGTCTCACTGCATAGCACCCAAAACTGGTTATTATTTATATTGCATGCTATTTATGTTTTCATCACCGGTTAAAATTTCAAGCAGTGTCATTGGTGCTGCTATTAAACCATATGGTGGCTATTTTGCAGAAAGTCTGTTTTTATTTTCAGCATTTGTGAACCTAGTTCTGATTCTCCATTTTTTAATCTTCATGCTGTAACATGCGTTTTCATTTTCCAGAAGTTTGAAAAGTAATACAACATAACATTTTGTAAATCATTAAATATATATTGTTTCATACAGGTGCAATCAACCCTGGTATATCAGTATACTTATACAAATGATATATACTTTATATGTACTTTATACAGACATGTCCTTCACATGTGATCTTTCCTGGCTCAGCACTTGCTCCAGATCTCTTATTTGACATTTCAAGTCATCTCTCATCGCTGTGGCCTCACGCGCTACACCGGCCCTCAGGGCTGACACATTTCTGCGAATATAAGTGAAAGCTGAAAAAATAGCAAATACAGAACAAATTCAAGAAGCAATCCAATTTAAGAATTATATTTGTCTTAACAAGATGCTCTTTAAAGACACATCTAGGGCACTTCTCCTGTACTTTTCAGTAACTGTCTGTGTATGATGAGAACAAAGCCTAGGAGATTTTCTCCACAGGGGATTTTATTGTGAGAATTAAACTCCTAATTATAAAATATAATTAAGTTGTAGCTTACACAGTCAGCACCTTGTTCTGGTGTACTATTTTGTCTTTTCATTTTTGCAGTTGCCTTTGGGGGCATGGTGTAGAGAAACTGCATCCCATAAACAGACACACAGAGCCGTGTGGGCGTGGCCAGAAAGTGTATTAACCAATCAGCCATTCGCAATCCCAATTTCAGATGTTTTACGTAAGCTGCGTTGCACCACGTCACAAGCTCGTTGCCTGGAGGTGTGTACCGTTGCTAAGCGATTCACGTCGAGACAAGAAAGTCCTTTCAATTGCTCAGATTTGTTAAAGAGGATCTTGCTTTTCCTTTAAACTCTACTCTACTGTCCTTTAATTAAATATTAATAAATAAATATTAAATCCTTCAATAACAAGTGTTATGAAATTATGAAATTAAATATGGAAGTGTGTTTAATTCCAAGTATGTTACAAGTAAGTTTACGATATAAACATTGAAATATCGCTTAAAAATAACTGGTCGTGATGATGGGATGATACGTCGATTTGCCAAAGCGAGTTTATGGTCACAAATACACCAGACAATGTTGCCCTCATTCTCAAACTCTTGTAATAATACTTTTGTAAAAAGATATTTGTTAACCACGTATAATGTATAATAAATATCTCCACAATTCATTTTTTAACAAGAAGGAGGGCCAAAGAATAAACCCTACAACGAAGGCTAAGCTCATGAATATTAATTATCATGCTGACGTTGCTTCGTTACCGCCATGGTCGTCCAGTCACGTAGCCTTATTAATATTCATGAGCACATTCATATTCACATGAGGGGCGCGGTCTTACAGGCGGAAGGGGACGAACAGGAAGAGCGACCACACGAGCACGAGAGGAGGAGACAGAAGGCGGCGTTTATTTCCATAATATATTTATTTATCTTTATTTCCCTAGCTGCCCGATCCAAACGATGTTTTCATGTTGGGTTTTATACACGTAAGCGATCGCAAACGGGGACGTTTTCTTGCTCATCCTGAACTTCCCCTTGCAAGAAGCGCCTAGAGAAAAGGACCGAGCGCTGCGGGAAAAGGGGAATATCGTGAACGCGGTTGTGGCTTTATGTCCAAACGCTCATCATCGCACATACAACTTATTTTTGCGCCTTGGTTCGTCTTCAGGGAGCGTAATACAGTCTCCAAAGCGGGGGTTTAATGGGAGTCTTGCATCGATAAAGCTCTTCTCCCCCCCCCCTTGACGGACCCTCGCTCGAACCGAACCGGACTCGGGCGCTGTCCTCACCGGGGGGTGTCCGGTCCAAGTTACATTTTCGACTGCGAAAAGCAAAGGGAGGTCGATCTGGCCGTCGTTTTTAGGGGCCGAACATGGCAGGAAATCTGAAGAAAGGTGGGGGACTTATTGGCATGATGAAGGACGCCTTCCAGCCGCACCATCATCTCCATCACTCCCATCACCAGCCCGGGGTCGTGGACAAAAAGACGGTGGAGAAATGCTGGAAATTCATGGACAAGGTGGGTGGGTGAATTGATCAAACACGATGCAATAGGCGACAGATACCGGAGGGATGCGATGTCGCTAGCGGACTCTCTTGTTAGCCTAGCGGGATGGCCTGCACGAAGAATCCCTAATGCAGTATGGCAGGGCAGCTCAGCTAAGGCTATTAGCGGGATGGTTTGCAGCCTAACAAACTATGATCAACAGGCCAAATAGTCTTTGATCCAATACTGGAGCTTAGGCCATTTCTGGTACCCTTACATCCCCTCTTAACTAGCAGGAATTGCGGACGTGGTACGAAAGCATCAACGGGATCCTGCGCTAGTTGCGTTAGCTGAGCAGCTCAAATTATTACGTTGCTGGTACAATGTGAGTTTGTGAGATCAGTATAAATGGTTTTGAGTATCTCGGTTGAAATGTGCGACGTTATCCGCAACAAGAACCCAGCAGAAGCCTAGATATGTGTGAAATAAGCAGCATCTGACTGGTCCAGGGTCTGGTCAGGCTGTTGGTTAATTTGCTGTTAGTCAGTGTAGACGTGGATGGTGGACGGTGGATTCATCTACCTTCTCAACCTCTGATCTGCTGCTCTGTTTGTCCAGCTCGTATTTATGTGTAGTGTAAGATATTGGGTGACTAGGAAGTTTAATATGTTATTTTCTACTCATAAGTCTTCACAATGCATGCAGACACACTGTAGTTTAATAAGCAGGTCTAACTGAGCAGGGTTGATCCTAAGATAAGGTATGACTGTAGCTGCTAGTCGTGGTGTCGTTGTTTCACAGCTGATTAAAATATTAATGTAACCAGGAATACAAACAGGGTAGTTAGTTAAGTAAAATACTGAAGCAATTCAAGGGAACATCTGTCTACGTTTTTGTGCTTTTTGGTGTCTTACAACACAACAATAAAAGCTGCAGTTCACGGAAAAAGTTGAGGTTTGTGACCTCCAGCTTCCTCTGATGTTTACACTGATATACGAGTGAAACTGCAGTCACATCTGTCACAGGACTCTTCACAAGTCACGGCGTTCAGCTTATGAATACGACCATACTTACTGTTGCCTTGAACTAGCTTGTTATGTATGCTTAACACAACAACAATTGAATTGCTCCTGAGAGGAGAAACAGTTTGTGCTTCCTGATCGGGATCTGTGCAACTTCCTATTTGCTTAGTTTCGCATGGGATCATTTGGTTGGTGCACATGTGACATCACACTGTTTTTATAAGTGAATCTTCCCATTTTTCCAATACAACATGAGGTAGAAATGTACATTTGAATTGAATCAAATGTACAAACAATTGAATGATTATTCAGTATGAGTGTGAGAGGTTTTTCTTGTTAGGAACAAAGTCATGTCAGACTCCGTTCCTACTTGCAAAACAGACCTTTTCTGAAAGAAAGGTTTCCTCATAAGTCTTGCTCATAAACATCCAGACTAGGCCATTTATTGTCCAAGATTAACTTCATCATGTAAATCATTTAGTAATATTGTGTAAATATTTAACAGCTTTTTAACCAGATATACAAGAAGTTTAATGTATAGCTAGTTTTATTCTTTTGTGTTTGACAGTCAATATGCAAACAAGCTCTTGCATAGTCAAATAGGAATACACATTGCTATTCAGAAACTTCATTTGGCTCTCGGTTTTCCCTATATTTCATTATTTCTGTATTTGTTCTTTGTGTCTTTTGTATTCAGTGTCTTGTTTACAAACACAAATGTTTATCTACACTTCACCCTTATCTACACCAAGTTCCTCATACCATTACACCATAGACCAATAGAACACATTTCTTTGTTGATTGGGTAAAGATTTGCATACTGGGATGTGGTTGGCCATAAATAATCAATGCAAATTTAACACCATATATGGAAATGTAGCATTAATGAGTGGATCATGATAAATTACGAATTATTCAAATTCTAGTTGATTTCCTGATGGTACGGGGATCAGGGGTCTGCAGGGTGGGGTTATGTCTCAATTTATCTGTCTAGAGGGGTCAAGAAAGAAAATACAGCCTATCACTGGAACCCCTCACGAATGCACGTCTGCAAGTCTGCACATGGACATTTAGATGCATGCATGCTTGCTGATAATTCTCGAGCCGTCCTGTCGCCACAGTCTTATCAGTTGTCTGTCAGTACTATGGCAACTAATAGCGGGTGTCTTGGGGTGCATAAGAAACACGAGTCGGGCTCTACAGTGACCCCCACTGTGATGTCATGAGCTCGCCCCACCCCCAATCACAGCTGGCTGTGTGTTAAAGACATAATAGATAAGAGCAGCCACAAGCCCTCTGAGCAGCTGCATGCAGCAGCAGCATCTTGGAAAGTGCAACATGTTCTTCCAGCACAGAGCTTCACAAACTGCTGAAGTGGTGACATGTGAGCAGATTCCTCAAATTTCCCACCCGCGTCTTAATTGATAGTTCAAAAGGTGATGACGCTTAGCTTTAGTCCAGACACAGAACCACTGTGTCTAAATTAAAATTGAGGCTATGGACCATCACCCAAACCATTAAGCAGTTTGACTAATGAAGTGTTTCGTGAACTGTGGGCTTGCCCTTAATCATGGTGATTTAGTGTCTTGAAGGGATGTTTTTTTCTTGAAAGATTGCCAAAAGCTTTATGGCCTCAAATAGGGCTGGGCGATATGGCAATGTAGGTAATAATTCAGCTTTTTAAATGCTACATAAACATCCTAGTCCAACTGAATTGCACTGGTCCATTTTTTGTACTAGTTTGACTCATCAAAAATCTGTGATAGCTTGATTACAACTACCCATGTAACCATTCATACTGTGTTGTAGATTGCATACCATGTCTTTTTCTACAAACACAATTGTCACAATATGTGCCCTAATTCTTTGTGTGAATGTTCTTGTTTTTTGACATGAAAGCTTAGTGTTTTTTGTGAATTGGTTAACGGTTTTAAAACTTCAGAGTAGGTCAGACTAGTTTTTATTTTCATAGATATTATACTGTAAGATAAAACTTGCAAAATGTTGGCCCCGCAAAGGATATGGAATTATTACGAAATTCTGTTTTCCTCATCGCCAGTCATCTTAATCTGTCTTTAGAGAATTGTACAGAATATCTGAATCAAAGTATTGTACAAGTTTGTTGGCAGATGTGTTAGCAGACTAATATAGACCAAACAGAACATATCTAGTGAGTTTTCTCAGTCTTAATAAAACAGAAGTTTAAGTATCAGATTCTCATTGTCTCTGTTTGTTGTGTATAGTTAGTCTCTTTGGGCTTATGAGACTTGGGCGTATGCTAGCTGTTGTGTATTGCATCAATCAGATGTAACATCAATTCAAAGTAACTAAAAAATATATAATATTTTGATCAAAGTTAACATATGAACACAATCCTGATTGATTCTGCTCTGTGGTTCAGGTGGTGCGGTTATGCCAGAACCCCAAGCTGGCCCTGAAGAACAGCCCTCCATACATCCTGGACCTGCTGCCAGACACTTACCAGCACCTTCGCACTATCCTGTCACGCTACGAAGGCAAGATGGAAACGCTGGGTGACAACGAGTACTTCCGTGTTTTCATGGAGAATTTGACCAAAAAGACCAAGCAGACCATCAGTCTGTTCAAGGATGGCAAAGAGCGAATGTTCGAGGAGAATTCTCAGCCCAGGTGAGGGGTTTAAAACACTGTAATGCCACTGTTAAAAAATTTTGAAGCCGCATCTTGAGGTTGCTGCAAATGTTAGTTCATTGGCTTACTGTCTCATCACTTTTTTTATTAAAATAATTTAAACTTAAAATAAATTATCATTCTGCCATGATCTTAGCTAACAAGGAACATTCTCAGAATGTTGGCTGAAGGTTCTCTGAGCATTCTCTCAAAGTTATCAAAATGTTATTGCAGTAACGTTAGTAAAATGTTTTATAAAGTAACATATCAATATTGTACATATCATATCACATATCATATCAAAAAACATTATATTAAGTTGTTAGTGGAACATTTAAAAAATGTTCCAGAATTAAAAAAGTGATGTTTTGAATGTTCCTAGAATATTTAAAAAACATTTTATGTTACTGTTCCTTAATGAAAATGTTAGGGAAACCAGAAATTGTTAGCTGGGTTTTTACGCCCATCTAATTGTTTTCTAAATCAAAAAATGCTTTGTGAACTTTAATTTCTTGTCGCCTTACACAGCTAAATTTTGTTGCATCTCTGTTTTAACCAAATGAAGGTGTAAGAGCAGAGTAACACTATCTTTATTTCCGGCCACCTTTATGCCAACAGTTCCTGAACTAGTTCATGTTCTTCGGATTTCTCTGCAACTCAGTTTAACTAAGCGTGGGAGGCAAAAGCAGAACCAGTGAAACATGGTTTGTCAGGCCTCGAATCATGTGAAACCGGTCTCTTAAAGAAGTTGACTGGAGGTTACCATGTGTTAAGCTGAAGCTCAAGTCGTTTATCAGAGATGCAAATGAAGATGAGCTTGTAAGCTCTCCTGGTTTAGACAGTGGACTCAGATCGTATCTGCTCTGCGGTTCTTCTGCTGCATCTGGAAACACTGGGCTTGTGTGAGTCGATGGAATTGTGAATGTATAATGCAAATAGGATCAGTCAAGAGGGAAAGAGTCTGACTGAGGCCAAGCCCTTAAAAATAATAGGTTGGTTATGGAGTCAAGATGAAACCCTTGTTAAATCCACATCATATATCTCTGTTTCAGTCCAGTTTAGGTGTAATCCTTTATGTCACTAAGAGATTGTGTTAAGGGAGTAAATATTTTAATTGTCTCTTTACATTTTCTTAGTTTAACCCTCCAGCCTGCAATGTACTAAATAAAGCATGTATATGAAAATTTTGTTTAACAGGTCTGTAAACTATTAAACCCAATTTGATATATGTTTAAAGGCTTTTTGGCAACAGTTTGACCTAGAATGAAACTACAGTAGTATGATTTATAAATGGATGCCTCATGCAGAGAGCTGAAGGACCCTGTGGGCCCCCAGAAGTTTGTTGTTTTTAGGGACAGTTATCTTAAAAATAACATGCTGTTTAGTTGATTATAAACATCTAAATTTATTTTGCTTCCTTCTCACAATCGCAGTGCCTTTAGTATGGGGTTCTAGAATCATTAACCAGCCATAATAGTCATTATTGTTTGTGGCTGCAACCTGTAAAATATATTAAAACAAAACCTGCTTGTATGACAAGGGCCTCTTTTTGAGCTGATTTGGTAGCGAATTCTTGAGAGGATAAGCTACAGATTTTCCCTGTTATTTGACGCTGAAGCTGTACTTGGCATTGCTGAGGGGTGAAGTGTTCGTATTGAGTGAGAAGAATTTAATGATTAACTCTGACAAACCAGTCACACTTTTGCCACACAGACACTGTGCTTCCTGTTAACACAGTCACTTCCTCTTACTGCTTCTCATAAGTCCCCTCAGCATGCTAAACCTGCCACTTACCCTCACTGTCTGTGGCAGACTTCATACTCGTATACCCATTACATTCTGATCTGAAGAACGGTCCACTTATGCCCATTGCACAAATTTGGCTAGGGTGCCAAAATTGTGGCTTTGATATGATATCAGCCCCTGGTATGTTTAAATCGAGACCTTTGTTCAAGCATTAGGTAGACCCTTGAATATTCATGAACAATTTGTATATCATGTAATGCAAACATGCTGAACCAATAATTGAAATGTACATGGGAATTGTCTTCAAGTGAAGCAGTGTCAGATTTAACAACTACTGTCACATTTATGAAACATGTACAGATTATGTATTTGTACAAAGTAGTGTCTGAATGCTTGCCTGCAGTCTTAGTTCTGCTAGGCAGAATTTAGTTGTGTTGGGCATGCAGCTATTGTCAAGTCAACCAACTTATTTTGAAGAGACTTTTGGACATATATTACAGTGTTGAACGATGATAGTTAGATTCTCATAACTGTGGTGTCATTACTCATTTGATCCGTTCACTAAATTTGGACCACACTTCTCTCCATTGACTTTCCATGCCAGCGTTTGGCTCTCAGGTTAGTTTGGTTATCATTTTATCTTATCTGAATTTTTTAGGGTGGTATGACAGGAGCATTTATTATAGTAAGGAAATGCACAGCAGATAATCAGTCGCCAGTTCTGTTCATCTGTCTGTGTTTATAATGTTGTGTTTTTAACTGTTTGTTTATAACAGTTTTGCAGCATGGCTAAATTTAGTCAGCTTGGTGAACTGCAAACTGCTTCCTTTCAATCAAGTCTCAGATCTGAGAGTTGGCGTTTGTTGTGGTCAAGAGACATGTCACTGATGTTCGATAGTCAAGATCTGTACATCTTTTTATACATGCATTGAGCTTGGAGAGAAACAAATAACCCGTTGCAGAGAAACAGAAATGATGTAAAGGTCACAGGTTTTTAGATGGCATAGTTTTAGTTTGCAAGAGAAGCACTGCCCACCCAGGGGAAAACAAATCCAGTTAGCTTTATTGTTATTCATTTATTTCTGTAAGAAAAACATTCTGATTTTTAAAAAAGCAAAATCTGCTATTTTTATTGTTTGTTTGTTTTTAACACTGAAAGCGAGCAATTTAGAACAGATTTTTCATTTCGCAGGAGCAGAAGTGAGTGTGCATGAGAATGGAAGCATTAACACATCCCAACACTGTGCTTAATTTAGCAGATTTTAAATGTGACAAGATCACTTTGTTTCACTGAAACAAACAGAACACTGAAACAGAAACAGCAGCGCACTCACTGCTGGGCTGTTTTTTTTTTTATGGTGATGATAGCCTTTAGTTTAGTCCCGTAGATCGTCAACAATGTGTATATGCATACATACATACATGCATAAATACATAAACCTGGTCAATAAATTCTACTGCAGACATGCATGTCTGATTTTGTGATTCTACAGGTGTTTATCATGTTGTCACTAAATCGTTTGTTTGCTGTAGTCTTAATAAAACTTATTTTATTTAATTAACTGGACCTTGATTTTCTTTAGGTGCAAAAATAAATTCCTTGCTTGTATTTGTTGTATTGTAGTATCTTTGCTTTCAGGTGCTATTAAGCAAGCAATGTTATAGAAGCACATTTGTTTCATGTCTGTGTTTCATGCAGGAAGTGCTGAAATTTCTCCGAGCACAAGACTCGCATCTGCGATACCCAGAAGTGTGCTTCAATTATGCTTTCTTTGTATTAATCATTCATTGTTTAGCGAGTTATATTGTTCTCAGGGGAGCGCAGGAAGACAAGCCTGTCTGAAATCAATGGATCTGAGCAGCCGATGATTCAGTGTGCAGTAATCACTGAACTTCCGTCGTATGGATAACTTTGGCCATTTTTTATGAGTTAAAGCACACATGGAGCGCATCGAATGGACACGCCGTTATCAAGTCCGCAGATTGTGTTGCAGCTCGTGTTACTGCATCCTGCATCTCCCTCCATGCAGAGCCAGTTCAGCCCAGAGCATTGCGTTCTAGCAATGGGACATCATATTTATTTATGGCCTACTGAGCACACTGGCAGAAACACAGTAACTGATAATGCTCTCGCAATGCGATTCTCCTCTTACACGCTGAAGACATAGCACAAAACAATGTTGCTTGGCTGTCTCTCAGTTTTAAAGTCACAGTTCTGCTGCTCCCCTGACAATGGTAATGTTGTTATGTTGGTATAGCCTTCAGTCTGTACACTGCAGTCTATCTCAGCTGGTTTTTACTGGTTTTATATTGGACAACAGGTGATGACCCAGCACCAAAAAATACATTATTCACCATAAGCTGAATAAGCCCAACAGTTTGCAAACATATTAACTTTACATAGGCTAAATAGGAAAACTGATACATTTGTTATCTAAATGTGTCTTAATTTTTTTTTTTAATTTATGCTCTCGGCAACACTAAAGAATAATTCACTGCATACAACCAATGTGGTTGGCTCAAATAACATTTCTTGTCATTCCAAAAAAATTCGTATGTAATCTGCATGCCATCAGTCTGTGTTGGCATCTGTTTTGGCCAGCTTCTACCAAATGAGTGAGTGATTGATGAGCAGCCAACAGCATAAGATGAAGAAAACATTTCCTTCCTTTAAATTGTTGATAAGTCTATATATTTTATAACTCTACTTATGATTTTATGGTTAATTGCATTTTATTATTCACATTCTGCGTTTTTCCCCTGCTGGCCTTGGGCCAATCAGAACATATCTGTGAAACATTTGAGTCGTGATCCACCATTTCTTAAAAAATCACCTCAGATGAAACAAAGTGTAAGAATGGACAATAGAGTGTCAGTTCCTCTGGTGTGTGTGTCTGTGTGTCTGTGTGTCTGTGTGTCTGTCTGTCGTCTGTCTGTCGTCTGTCTGTCGTCTGTCTGTCGTCTGTCTGTCGTCTGTCTGTCGTCTGTCTGTCGTCTGTCTGTCTGTCGTCTGTCTGTCGTCTGTCTGTGTCTGTCTGTGTGTGTCTGTGTGTGCGCACGCGCGCGCTCAGGTGTATGGTTGCATCACTGTTTCCTGACCGAGATCCAGTGTGAAGCCATGGTTAAATCTTGGTTCCTGATTAAATTTGTGAAGTGGTGCCTATAGAAAGGAAATTCAGGATCTATGATGCATCTTTTTTGCCATGACGCTGTGACCAACAGTTAAAGTCGCATCCTGAGACACTGAATGGTATTTGTGGAAATGTTCAAGTTGAAGGGAAGTGCTAACCATGTTAAAATAGTTGCTCATCTAGTTGCATCATCTAGTGCAGTGTAAACTAGTGCAAACAGGCTTTTTGTAAAATCACGGATAAATTAAGGCAGGTGCTGTAGGGAGACTCCAGGTGTGAAGCTTCTGAACTATAGACTCTTTGATTTTCAGCCGTGGGCACGAGCACACTGCTCTCGCTTTCTCCAGTTGGCTTAACTGTTTTATCACGGAAAACAGGAAACAGGAAGGGTGCAGCCAGCTGCAGGTCATAGGTCAGGCCAAAAGAGGAGGAAGGCTGACAAAAGCACAGTATCTAGGGAGGGCTTGGCCCATAACCACAGCAACAGCAAGGAGAGGCCGGCTGTGGAGGCGGGGAGAGGGAGGAGGGGACTGCGGCCAGTCAATCATAAACTATAGTAATGAAGTTACTGAATTCAATGAAGAACTTGCTTGTTCAGTGTTGGTGAAATGTTTCATAGGTGTGCAGGTGTGAGTATAAATACTACATTTCACCCTGTTGGAATTGTTCTTCAATACTTGTTTCACGTGTTAAAAAAAGTTAAATTTAACCAGGGGAAATTTTTTTGGTGCACATATCACTTCATCTTGAAAACAGCCACCTGTCTCAACTTTTTTCTCATTGAACTAAGAACTGTCTATTTCAAACACAAATAAGTTGCACTTTGTTTTAAACATGCAAAAACTTTCTAACCAAGAGATGTTAGTTAATGTCGTATTTCTTATTGTAAATGCAAATTACATTAGCTTCTATAGGACAACATCTGAATCATGGCTCCAACTGAACTGGGACATAAAATTAAAATACGCAAGGATTGTTTATGACACTTGTGAAAAATGCAGCAATGTGTTTATGTTGGGCTTTCCCTCCACGATCACAATTACTAAATGCTTATGAATAGAATAGAATACAATAGAATAGAATAGAAGAATTATTTTTTGTCATTGCACAGCTGTACAACAAAACGTAGTGTTTTCCTCAGTAGTGCAGATACATTTAAAATGTACAAACAGATAGGATGAGGCATACGTAAAATTGTAAAAATATGTAAAGATGTAAAACTATGTAATGGCCTACTATAATTTTGAGATACTGCTTTTTGTCCTGCATATTGTGTAGCAAGATATGTTCTTTCTCTTCCTTTGATGGGAATTTAGCACATTTAAAGACTTCAATGGCTATTAATACAATGCTATTCAGTTTGAATGGTTAGCCGTATCAGAGCTTCACTCATTGATCTTAAAAACCAACTTCTGACTCTGAGATTAGCTGAGTGCTGCTCTCAAATGCCATCCTCCATGAGCCAGACAACTTTAGTTAGTGATTAAGTGAACCCGGCTGCATGAATTTGGGCTTTTTGTGCATCTGTGCCCTGCTTGGTTTAAATCTCCTACCCCTCTCCCTCATAGTTTAAATCGACAAAAATATACATAGCTGAGCAAGCACATGGGTCTGAATTCTGTCACTCTTGTGTTTCACGCTTTCAAAATTTTTGTGTGCATGTGCGTGTTGGGTTTAAAAGTTCCACTGTTGCCATTGCACAAAGGCCTGCGCCCTCAGCATGCAAACATCATAGCACGGCTTCTCTGAAGTGTTGTGTTGGTCAGAAGAGGAAGTGTTGCACAGCTAATTCCACAGGCGGCATGTTGGCCACTTCTTGTTCATTTGTTTCTTGCCACTTCATGTTGACCCAAATCTACACAATCAACAACTGTTCACAGAGCACACCATAGATAAATGAGCATTTAAACACGCTTTGAGCTTTGAGGACAGTGATGTATCAGGTGATACTGTAACGAAGGGAGAGTGGAAATCTGTTTTGGAGGTCTCTGACAGAGGTTTGGAATGCAGCATCAGCCGGATCAGAAGAGACATTTAGGGAAAAGTAGCACAGCTGACTCTGGAGTTTTCTTCAGTGCTGACCCATAAAGCTGCTCACATAAAGAGCCACTGCTTATGCACGGCTATGCCCACACTCTGTCTGAATTGCCCAGCAGCTGCTCAAGGTTTCTCAAGTCTTCACAGGCAGCATTTTAGTATGATGTTACCTTTAGTATGGTGTTGAACTGGCTTTAAGCAGGCTTTCACACCCTTCCATTACTTCTAATGAGTTAAAACAAATCTACAGCAAGCTTTAGAGATAATTAGAGAAAATGTAATATTTAATGATATGGGGTGGTTAGAGGAATGTACATTTATATTAATTAATTTCTGAAAATGAGTTTCAAGAACTTCTGGTGTTTTTTTTACTCTAACTGTCGAATTGTATGCTGGGTTGTGGGACATCTTAGGCAGCGTAGGATGTTGCTTAGCAGACTAGAAGTTAATAGATTCTACCTTGTTGCCTTCCTACTTCTGTATATTGCCTACGAAGTCAGCATTTTTCAAGTTTAAGTCACAGTCTATAATTTGCTCTTTCTTCTTTCTGCCCTTTGGTAATCTCTGTTCTGTAAATTACACTCCGCTGTCACCTTTCAAGATCTCTCGAGATGCATTTAGCTTGGAGCACGCCCTCTCACTTTCTCACACTCAGAGTAGGGCTTTAGTTTTTGCAGGCAGCTGTGCTGTGCCACACTCAGACTCTCTTGTGTATGTCAATTTCACAGGCTGTAGTGCCTGCACGATCCCACAATTTGTTACCATCTAAATCATAGCTTTCTTTGCACTTCCTCCCCCTGCCATGCAGCACGACACTCCCTGCCTGCCTGGGGCTCAAGTGCTCAGGCTCAGTGGAATCAGAAAAATGCAGCAGGGGTTCAAAGCATCCACCTCAGTTCTTGCTTGTACGGGCCCTGCATGCTCCCTGACCACGCCCACTGCTCAGCTCTTCGCCAAACCCACTCAAAGGGCAAAATATTTAATAAACAGACATGCAAGAACCAGTAGATGAACTTTTAAAATGTTTGAAACTTGAAATTGTGCAGATATCTGCTGAAAAAAGTTCTAAAGTTCTGCAGGTCTTCACGTGACATATCATTGCTTTACATTTACACATGTATTTGATAGACGCTTTTATCCAAAGCGACTTACAGTGCATTTTTAGACTTTTTTATATTTTATAAGTACATGTGTTCCCTAGGAATCACTACCAGTTGAGCTACAGGGACACATTTTTTGTTTAGTTTACTTTTTTATTTTTGTTTAACCTCTGTCATATCTCTTAATTAGGCTAATTATTTACTAAACGAAGCCCTGCAGAGCTTGTATGTTTTTTACTCTCATAATTGAACATATTCACAAGACCTTTCCTTAATCATTATTAAATCACAAAGATCACAATTAGGTTTACTAAACTTTTATGTGAAAACTGTTCTCTTTTCTCTGTTTCAGACGGAACCTAACAAAGTTGTCGTTGATATTCAGTCACATGCTAGCTGAGCTCAAAGCTATCTTTCCCAATGGGCTGTTTCAAGGGGATAACTTCAGAATCACTAAAGCAGATGCTGCAGAGTTCTGGAGAAGATCATTCGGGGACAAGTGAGGCATTTCATATACTCTTTGTTCTTGTAGCAGATTAAAACAGAGTGAAAGCAAAAAAAGTCACCTTATCTTTATAGTCTAATAAGGTAAGCACAATTTGTCTAATTTTGCCTGATTTTCAGAACCATCGTGCCTTGGAAGGTTTTCAGACAAGCTCTGCATGAATTCCACCCCATCAGCTCAGGTCTGGAGGCCATGGCTCTCAAATCCACCATTGACCTCACCTGCAACGACTACATCTCCGTCTTTGAGTTCGACATCTTCACCAGGCTTTTCCAGGTGTGGTATCCAATCCCCTTTACTTCCTCTAAGCTTAGACTAGCTCCATTGTCTCAGTGTTCGGCGGAGGGGAAAGGCTGACAATGACTATTGTTATGTGGCCGTGTGCTGTGGGTTTGGAGATGCCGTTTGTATGCGTGTGTCAGTGCTGAGGCTCGGGTTCTCATGGCTAAAGGCCAGCCTGACTGGAGGCCTCTTATCACCTTTTGTAGCTCAAACAGGCTTGTCTGCACTCCCGCGAGCACACAGTTTCCTGAGGGTAGGGGATGAGAAGATTTGTAAGTGCCTCAGCTATAGAAGAGAGATGTGTTTGTTTGACCTATTTTAATGACAACTGCTGCTAATCTCAGAGGGATTTTTGCTCTAATTATATGCCCTTTGAGTGCTGCAGTGCAGAACAGAAATGTTCTAAACAGAAACCTTTTCAAAATTTGTATACACGTGCACTCACGTTTTGAATGGCCACAACGCAATTAGTGGTACTTTAAGGCAAACAGCACTGTTATTATTGTTATACTTGGGATTAAAGGTTTGTTTAAACCCCTGGCCCCAAACTTTGGCATGTAGTTTGTTAACCACTGGTTGTTCCACAGACGTGAATGATGCCTCAAATTGTACGCTTACAGTTGTTTGTTTTCTAAGCAATTTGCCTTATACTTGACAGTAAACAATAACAATAAAACAATAACAATAAAATGAGCCAAAAAAGTTCTATAGATTGGCAACAAAGTAAAGCCCAAGCTATATCTAGCTTCCCAAAAAGAAGTGCATACACTGGAATTAACTACCCAGGACACTCTAGCAACCACATAGCAACCAGTGCTAAACGTGCTAAAAACCAACCAGAAAAGCTTAGCAATCGCATGGCAATGACCTGGCAACCACCCCATAACATTCTAGCATCATGCTGGTAATGACATTCAACAAATAAAACAAACTCAAGCTACCTAAAAGTGCAGATCACTTTTGAATATACACATTTTGCCCCATGCGTTCATTGATTTTCCATAAAGCAGGATAGCATTATTGTTTTTGTAATATGGATGTTTAATAGTTCAGTTCCTGAATGCAGTGCTTCTCTGTCTGATGGGCTTGGCAGCGCAGTGCTGTCTATATAATGAGCTCATTATTTTGAGTGCTCTAGTACAGACATCACAGAGGTCCACCGCTTTCTCTTCCACAGGCCATAATCACATCTATCCTGTAATTAGCCTCCTTTTCCCGTCCATACTTCACATCAGAGCTAATTCGGGAAAGGGGGCAAGATCATTTTTTATGCCTCATTTAGCCATAATCAAATGCTGCCTTTGATACATGTAATAATCGGCCTGAAATTGACTACATCATAATTCAAGTTAGTGTGTTGGTCTGTTAGAATCTGAAAAAGCGGTCTTGGAGCGATAGCCCAGTGTCCGTTAGCACTTAGAACCATGCTTGCGTCGTGCTTTACCTTTGCCTCATTCATTCACACTAGCAGCCAGAAATAGACTGTTTACAGAGAAAAGGCTGTTTACAGAGAAACCGCAAACCTCTTTTACAAAGCTCCACGTAGCAAGGTCATGCTTCTCATCAGCATCTACATGGACCCACCCCGCTTGAGCCACTTACAGGGCTTTTTCTCACCCCCGTGTTTTTGATTCTGCAGCCCTTTGACTAGGAGTGGGCCATTGTGAGATTGTGAAAACCAATTTTGTTATATGTGTTTGCACAGTGTGCACAGGCATGGTCATGCATCTCTGGTCCTGGAAGCAGTACATAGTGAAGAGCTTTAATAATGATATATATACTTGGAAAGGGGAAATGTTATCAATCCTCATGTGGTTGGGTGACCCATATTTGATGATGTTTGATTTGATGTTTGCAGCTATTTGTTTGAACCAAGTCTCAGGGGAAGTTTCAAATGATGCGAAGTGAAGCAGAATGTGTTTTCAAAATGTGTGAACAGGCCACGTTTGGCCGGAATCTGCAGACCTCTCGTTGAACCGCAACACATTTCCACCGATTACACAAGTCTTGGTTTTGTTTACAGTCATGCAGGTTTTGTGTAGTCTTGTTTTGACCACATATTATTTG
Organism: Chromobotia macracanthus; assembly: GCA_036877525.1. NCBI lineage: Eukaryota > Metazoa > Chordata > Actinopteri > Cypriniformes > Botiidae > Chromobotia > Chromobotia macracanthus. The sequence goes on from JAZGTH010000040.1 coordinate 4,100,999, forward strand.
TTATAAGTAAAATTTTATGTAGCACCATTCTAAGTTGGCAATTTAATGCCATTTTAAGTAGGCTTTGGAACTGTCATTTCTTTAAACGTAATGAACCAGTTTGCACATGCTTTTGGTAAATAGATCTATTTTTGTTCAAACAGAGTAAAAATAAAGTGGAGAAGATCAGAAGCATGATAAAAATAGAAATTGAGTGTCACACGGTTCCAGTGTGGACAGACGGATAACAAGAGCGATCTGGTTTCATCTGGAATCAGTTAATCTAAACTGTTGTTGTTTTGGGAACTTTAGTCAGAGTTGTGTGATTCTTAGACAAGAGCTGTTTATGAACCCAAATCCCATTTGTATGGGAAGGAAGTGAATTTGTGCTCTGACATCTTTTGGTGGAGAAGTTTGCACACACAAGGCATAGGCAGGCTGTCGATCTGAGTCTGTTTACACACCCGGCCTAACCTTTTTCTTATAAAAAAGGAAGAATTCAAATTCTCAGAAGTGTTTGCAAACTAGTCAGAGGAAGTTCCAATCAGTCTTGCCTGAGGACCATGTGAACACATGAGCGAGTTTCGTGCAGACACTGTTTTCTCATTGTGTGGAGCCTCTAAGCTTCTCGTAGTTGCAAAGTCCACAATTTACTTTTCCACACCTGCCAATGACCATTAAAAAAATTATTGACCATATAAAACATAATTAGCATTTTTTTATTCCTAACGTACATTTTAGACTGATGACAATGGGGGTTTTAAGCATTGTGGATAAACTTCTGATGACAGCTTTTTCACAGAGGTCTTTAAGGTCATTATAGATGTTTTGTTTTGTAAATGGTTTGCCTTTTTGTTAACCACTTTTTTTATTATATTTTGTCTCATGTGCTTTGCTTATATCAACAAGGATCTGATTAGCATTTGTTTAATTTGATTTAAAACATGCATTATGTTGCGGTTCCCAGTTAATTTGCCAGCTAATTCGCAAGTACATTTAATATACTCGTCAAAGCCAATGTTTACACCTTCAGGTTTCGGCAAGTGTGACTTCTGAACCCAGTGCGGTTCTGAGATATAATACTGTCTCATAAAACTGCTCAGTTGATGGAATGTGTATTGGTTGTGTGTCTCTGTTAATTAACTAATGTTGATTGTAACGCCCCTGTGTTTTTGGATGAGGCTTCAGGACAGGAAATAAGGTTGACGTGTCTTTTATATTTGGCAGTGGATGTCACAGCACATTTATCAGCTATGAGGTGCTGCTTCACATCAGCGTCTTAACATTTATTAAAAAGCCTGTTTCACGATTTAGACTGACATTAAGCGATAGAGTGATTATTATGTTTAGGAATGTGAGTTCATTTGGCTTACTGGTGTCACTGGCATACACAATGACTCATTGAATGCCTGTTACTTTCTCGCTTGTGTAACACTTTCTCCCTCTTACGTGCATGTTAGAGGCCAGCTCATGAGAGACCAGTCCATAAATTCACAATGCAGGTGGTGTTTAAAAAAACATTTTGGTTTGTTTTGTGATGTAGCCATGGTCATCACTGTTGAGAAACTGGAACAGCCTGGCAGTGACTCATCCAGGGTACATGGCCTTTCTCACCTACGATGAAGTCAAAGCGCGTCTGCAAAAATTCATCCACAAGCCCGGCAGGTAATATACACACCTCTCATGCATGCACACTATTGGGGGTAAGTGACGGTTACCTTAATTATGTAGTCAAGGATTTTGGCGACTTTGGCTCCAGTTATTATGTTTCTAAGACCCACTATAACACAAGACTTCTGCTTCCATTCAAATGTCTCTTAATGGTGTCAGCTGTGTCACACCAGCCTTATCTACCACTCTTACACAAATAGTGACAGGAGGTACACGGGACAATTCACTGTTAGTGGCTTAAACCCCATCTCCCAGTGTCCCAAAGGACAGTGTGGTACCTCCCATCAATAGATGTATTGTAAAACCACTATGATGTCACAAGCACTTTCATAGCAAAGAAGAGCAATCATATGACCTCCCCTAATGCATTGAGAAACGGTCCTGCGTGATGACATCATTTAGATGTCTTTCTGCTCTTGTTTGCAGCTATATCTTCAGGCTGAGCTGTACGCGACTTGGACAGTGGGCTATTGGTTACGTCACAGCTGATGGAAACATCCTGCAGACCATTCCTCATAACAAACCCCTCTTCCAGGCCCTCATCGATGGCTTTCGGGAAGGATTGTAAGTCAAAATAGTGGCACAGTCTAAAACCAACTCGCAGAGCATCTATTTAAACTTTATATATCTACATAATGTTTCTGGCCAATTTGTTTCGGATATCACGAGGAATGTGCTATGCATTTTAACATGTGAACATTGAATGCACTGTAAGTCGCTTTGGAAAAAAGCATGTAAATGTAACTTAATAGAACACAATCAGAGTTTAACTGTTTTATTAGCTTAACACATTATCCTAAACACATGATGATCATGGGGTGCAATGCCCAGAAGACCTACATTTGACGCACAAATGCGTAGAAAAATTATTTAAAAAAAGCAAAAATATGTACACCCACCCCACTCACCCTCGACTGCTCTGTTAAAGCTGTAATCTGTAACTTTTTTTTTGGTTAAAAATAAACAGTCAGTTACTGAGCAAGCACATAATGGATCAGTGTTTAAAACTGTCTCCTTATCTTAGCCTGACTGTAAACTTATGATAACGACTTAATTTCAGCTGCCAGGTCCAATTTCCCAGGAAATGTCAGTTTGACTTCAACATATGTAAAAAAAAAAAAAAAGGATGTAAAGTAACCTGCAATTTTATGCTTCAAACAGAGATAGTGGTAGAGAGGCGAAAGTTATAGACTGCAGCTTTGAAATATGACCAACATGTCTTTCCCTACACTTTGCCCAGCTCAGAACCTCTGTGTGTCTTAAAGACTTTTCGTCCTTGTTTAGTTACCTTTTCCCCGACGGCCGCACTCAAAACCCAGACCTCACGGGGCTGTGTGAGCCCTCCCCTCAAGACCATATCAAAGTCACACAGGTACTTAATATTTTAAACTCTCAGCGAGCTGGCTTGTGTCTTGGATAATCAGTAACACTTCTCTTTATCTGTTACAGGAGCAGTATGAGCTCTACTGTGAGATGGGATCCACCTTCCAGCTTTGCAAGATCTGTGCTGAGAATGACAAGGATGTGAAGATTGAGCCCTGCGGCCACCTCATGTGCACTTCCTGTCTCACGGCCTGGCAGGTAAACATGAAGAACCTTCAGAGAGTAGCTGCACGTCAGTGTGAATTATCTGGATGTGACTGACAGTTTTCATCACTTCTGTTTTAGGAGTCGGAAGGCCAAGGCTGCCCCTTCTGCCGCTGTGAAATTAAGGGCACCGAGCCCATCGTTGTTGATCCTTTTGACCCCAAGGACCCCAACAGTGCAGGCTCCTACGGAGGAGGCAGAGGCATGTTTGGTGCAGAAGGGGCCCCATCGCCCTGTTACGATGATGATGACGATGATCGGCTGGAGGACTCTCCTTTCATGATCAGCAAGCTGGTTGGTGCTAAAGTAAGAAGAACTTTGATTTGCATCTCTCTCTCTCTTTTTGCATCTCTTTTCTTTTATTGGGGACAGTTTCTTGCTTTGGGGTATTAGGTTAAAAATGTTATTTTTAATTTCTTTTAGTTTCTGACCCAACAAGCAGCTTTGCTTCAGCTGTCTCCTGCCTCAGATATCATTTTAAATGTGTTCCAGGTTCCTGTTTTGAAATGTAATAATGTCTTGAATTCACACACATTTCAATCAGATGAAACAAAAACATTTACTTCAGCATGTAACTTCTACCATAGACATTTCAACCCCAGATCACAGTAAATGCTCTGGGAGTGTTGGACTGTTTGACACCAGCACAGGTATTTGCTGAATGGTTTGGTTTGTTTTAGGTGGAGCGGCCGCCCTCACCGCTGTCGATCACCCCTCAGTCCACAGTTCCCCCAGTACCTCCCCGTCTGGATCTGCATCCTCTGAGACCCACCAACCCTCCTGGGGCTTCTAGTCCAGGAGCTACGTCCAAGGTAAATGCACTAGCATAAAATGTTAGCCCTCCAAATCTTACCTTAGCTTGGACTGAGGTTGAAAATCACTTAATATATATATATATATATATACACACACACACACACACACACACACACACAGCATAATGTACGCGAAGCAGAATACAGCATAATGTTGAGGCAGATTTTAACCATTTTGTTGACTGCTGCATTGTTTTAGTGTCTCAATATCATTCACAGGTCCCTTCTCATCACAAAGACAAGCCGTTGCCCCTCCCTCCAGTGCTAAGAGACCTTCCCCCTCCTCCACCCCCAGACCGGCCACACCCAGCCGTGTCAGACAGTCGACTCCCAAGACGGCCTCTTCCCTGCAAGCCTGGTGAACCTCCTCGGGACAAACTGCCCCCTGCCCCACCCAACCGTAACATGCTGGAGTGGAACTCGCGACCTGTCCCCAAAGCCCCATCCCAGCCACTAGCGACCGGAGATTCCCGCGGATCTCGAGAACTCTCTAACCGTCACTCTCTGCCTCTGCAGCTGCCCTCAGTGCTTGACTCCAGAGCAGAAGCTCCAAGAAACAATGGCCCCCCCAGCCTCGACCATCAACTGGTGAGATCACACATGCCATATTAACACTTTGTCTTCAATGTGATTGTAGAGAATCAATCAATCACAATCCTGTTCTCTGACTTCACGCACGTTACCAACATTGGCATTTAAAAGGGTAGTCATTGGCATGCGTTCCCTAAAAGTAAGAGATCAAAGTGGGGTAGGCAATTTTGGAGAGTCTAACAATAGCAAGCTAGGTTTGAAAGCACAAGATCCTGCCCACCCTTCAGACACATAAACACAGTGGGTGGAGGTATGCAAATACATATATTTGGACCGAATAAAATGATTGGAGGAACATTTTATGGTCCTGTGCCTTTCACATTTTATATATATTTCTAATCTGTTTTATATCTGTAGAGTTTTGGATCGTCCATTGCTGGTTCCGATTATGACAGCCCCAAAGTGAAGCCATCTGCCTCAGCTAACGCCATCTATTCCCTGGCAATCAAGTAGGTGCCACAAAGCTAACACAAAACACCCCCTCACTTCCTGTTTCATTAATCTGTTAGTACATCTGCAGTTACATGTATGTTGACTCTTGCTCTTGTGCTGACAGGCCTCTGCAAGGAGTGAAGCCACAGGCGGTTGAGGACACCAGCGAGAATGACGAAGAGTCAGAGTACATGACTCCAAGTTCTCGGCCAGTGCTGCCTTCTGCTGCAGGGGAGGTTGTGCCCAGACCCCCACCACCATCTTCTCTCAGCACCAGGTGAATATACTTTACCATTAGCAGCAATATAACAAAACTAAACTAAAATGATTTATTAAAAAAATAGGTCACCAACAGTTAAATGCACAAAACATGCAACTAACAGTATCATCATGCATGCTGGTAACAAAGTGAACAGGCTTAACTTTAAATGTATTCCCATATCTTCTGTTGATGATGTCAAAGGCTGTGCGTCCAATCAGAGTTTATCAAACTATGCAAATTCATCCGTCATCTGTCTGTCAGAAGCTAGCCAAATTAGGCAGATGTCAACATTAGCAGCTAGCCAAATTAGAGAGGATTGCATGACATGCCCTCATCATCCAAAATTATTAACAAAACTTCACGAGGCAAAAGGAAATTCAGCTACATTGATTCAGCTACAATGCTGGTTCCCTTGCAACAAGGGTAACAGTTTTTTCCAACCTCAGTGTGTGTTGTGTGTTCAATTATTAGATGCCAATTTATATTAGCTATAAATTGAATTTAATGTTTAATGTAACTGATTTACATGCCTAAACACATTCAGCATATCCTTTTATAATTATGTTTAATAAAAGAGAATAAGGTATTATGGTATCTACTACAGAGAGCAAGGAATTCTTCAAAGGCCTGATATAACTGCAGGAACGTGCATAGGGTGTGCTAGCTTAGCAGGTTAATGAGTTAGCTCGATCACGTGCATATTTATTGCTGTGAATCACAAGACGCACTCAAATGCTTCAAATCTCTGACAGTGCACAGTACACTGTTCTACTCTGTGTGATAGAACCCAGCTTAGTTCTCTCGGTTCTCCTCTGTGTTCCACAGGAACATGCTCAATGAATGGGAGGCGGAGAGTCCGCAGATGTATGAAGCCATGTACAACATCCAAGCACAGGCCTTCACAGCCTCTGCGCTGCACCAGGCCGGAGACTCGGGTACTAATGTGATGCTCATCAGCTGCTTGCTCAGTCTGCTAGTATGTTCTGTATTGTTTACTACATTTTCCTTGTGTAGATTATTCAGAATTGCCTCCTTTAACCTGCTCTAATGGGCCGAGAGATCCTGTCGTTGCCTGCGGTGAGGAAGAGGAGGAAAATAGCTATGATTATCCCAAGCCCCATTTACCCGCCCCCTTGGCCCGACGCACATTGTCCGATGCAAACCCGACAACATCTGCCTTCAGCCACCTTTCCACAGACAACGAGCTTGGCGCCACAGCGAGTAAGTCAGACTGAAGCCGTGATTCTCCTCAGTGGTTGAGCAAAACGCTTATGCTTCAATAAAGAAACTATTTTTGTTAGCCATTAAAAATTTTTCGTAAGAAAACTTTGGACCGGGTGACTTGTCGACACACACCCATCATGTATGAGATCTTCAGTGCTGTTTCAAAAGCATCTCAGATCGCATCTCATGAAGTTGCTGCAGAGATTGAATGTGCATATCTGTTATCAAAGGATGGCTACAGTTTGTTTTGGTGTTCGATATTATTCCAAAATGTGGAAAATGAAAAATAAAGAACGTGTAGGTATGTCCAAACTTTACAATCAATAATTTTTGAGCAAGCATAGTTATTTCCTGTTTCCTGCTCTAGCGCGGCCTGTGTTTATTTTAGATTATACTTTAACCCATAAGATTGTCAGGAATCCCACAACTTTGATTCTGAATTGTGTCTTCAGCAGTCATGGACCCCTCCGAAGCTCCCGAACGGCCTCCAAAGCCTCTTCCCCGTCGTATCAGCTCGGAACGCAGGCCCAGTCCTGTTCCCCCTGGAGCAAGTCCAGGTCCCAGCCAGCAGATCAGCAATGAGATCGAGCACCTCCTGAGCCAGGGCTACTCCCACCAGGACATCCAAAAAGCCCTCATGATTGCACAGAACAATATTGAGATGGCCAAAAACATCCTGAGGGAGTTTGTGTCCATCCCCTCCACAGCCCATATTTTAACATAACAAACCTTCTCCAAGCATCTGTTGGGGCCCAGCTTCGCTCGCATTCGTCTTGGACTCCAGAACAGAGGAGCGTGTTCTTGCACTCCACTATTACTTGTAATGATGGCGAGAATACCTTTTTTTGGCCGGAACACTTTCCGGATTCTCTGCCCTCCTTTGCGTGTGTGGAGAATTGCCGCTCTTGCCATGGTGAGAGGTTCATTGAAAACCGGTTCGCCAGCCTGAAGCTTCACCAGTCCTGGGGTGCCTCAAGGCATCGCATGTCCCCCGAGGCTTACCGTGAAACCTAACCAGGACAAAATAAAAAAAAGACAGGAAAATGTATGTGTTTGTATCACATGTATACAATGATTTAATATATAAATCAGAATATTGAGTATAGTTAATATATACACGTATGTTGGTTCAGGGTGTGAAGTATTTGGTCTCAGAGTTGGGATAGCTAAAGGGAGATCAGCTAAACACAGTGGACTGCATTTAAGGATTTTCTGGTGTGAAAAAATGGCCTTTACCTGTGTTGCTTCGGTACAGAGTGTGTAATTTTTTTTCCTTTGTCAAGTAGCATGGTGAATGTGTCAGTCTTCTCAGCGCAGGTATCTTATTCCCCAGCTAAGGTGCTGTTGGGATATTGCTCAACCCAAAGCAACCTGTTCTCTGCTACGACCACGACCTCCAGGGTACTGTAGGTACAGGGCTGTGGGATTTCAAAGCGTGCTGACAGCTGGCATCGGAAATGGGCTCTTCATCCGCCTCATCAGTGTAGCATTACTGTAAATGTATTGTACCGTTAATTTCACTCCCAAATTAATTGAGGACAGCCAGTGCTTCAAATTCAATATTAGAAGCAGAAGTGGGGAACACTTTACTTTACTGAATGTGTCATTAATGTGGCGATCTCTGACAGACTTAGTCTGACAGAGTATTGTGTAAAGATCTTGTTCTGTAACAGATTGGGGGTAGTATAGAAAGGTTAGGTGCATATTAATTAATTAAAGGTCATTGCCTGGCCAAGTTTCTGTATTGGGTGGGGACTAAAATGGCTAAAAGTTCTGGGGAGGTTTGGACTTGTGTATGAAGCTGTTCGTCTTAAAATCCATGTCATTTGATCACCTTAATATATTGTTGTTAATGTTATTATTTGGTTTATTGTTATTAATACAGAAGTGCTTTACTGCTGCTATCATTGTTAGTGCTAAACAATTAAGCCTTAAATGTACATTTGTGAATACTGTGTTTAACCCATTTTAAAGTGACAGTATCTGCTCTGTGTAATTTGGTAATGTAGCATACTTGAAATCAGAAGCCTCTTGTGCAGGTGTGTGTCTGTCTGTGTGCATGTTTGTCTGTGTGTGTGTGTGCATGTGTGGCTAAAAAAAAGGTCAGACATGGGAAATCTGCTTTCATCCAGGTACTATGTTGCAATTTTCCTCAAAATAATTGTTGTTATGTGAATGGAGGTTATAGGCATCGTCGGGCTCATCGCAGGAGTCATTATATCTCTGTTCTTTCCTTGTCCTGTGAGGCTTTGGCATTACATGTCACAGATAAGGTGGATTGTTCAGCGACAGCCCTGTTAAAGCCATGATCGCAGTGTTCATGGTCCTGTGAGATCCTGTGATTGGCTCTTTACAACCTCCCTTGTACTCAGGAATATCGTACATTTAAACAGACTCTCCATTAGTGACTCCATACTAGTGAGTGGTTAATTGACCTTTAAACCAGTGCAAGACATCCTCATATTCAGGGTGAAAATAATGCTAGACTACTTTTCAGAGTCTCCCTTAACGCAATTAATCTGCACCTTCTTAATGATGTCTCCAAAAAAGAAAATTCTCAGAGCATCCCTGAACAATTTGAGTAATTGTTTTGTTATTGCACCAGCGCACCTGAATGCATTAGTAATCCATTAAAGTGAGTTTATGTATTGAATCCCTGCTGTGGGATGGAGTTCTGCAGCTTGAGGACTCATGATTGATGTTGCCCAAAATAGTTGAAGCCCACAGTGGCCGCAATCGTTGTTCTGAGAGTTGCATTGGGAATATTGGTACTTCCACATCTCAATCTTGTTGGTACACATTTTAAGACACCTTGAGAGTTTAATCAGCCAGTTTCCCAGAGCGGCTGTTTATATGGACTGTTAGTGTTGGTATGGTAGTTTTGAAGGCTCTGTTCATGTATGTTTTGAAGCATTTTTTTGGTATGGTTTAATACTGTTTTTGCTGCACCATATGAAGTTTCCAGGAGGTGAAACTTTTTTTTGTTTGTTTTTGTTGTTTTTTTTTTTACATTTGACAAGAAGGTGAGGATTGTTATTCAGACCAGACTGTTTGTTCATTTGAATCATTTCATGTTTAATTACTGTACTGCTATAGCGTATTATTAATGCAGTTTGATAGTTTAATGCGCGTTTAAAGGTGTACAATATTTCGCACAGTCTACCAGTTTGTGCTGCGGTACTGTCACTTTAAAAGCAAGCGCGTAAAGTTACTTATACGTGGAGATGTCAGAGTTTTATTTTTGTTTACCGATGTGAATAATACTGTGAGCAGTGCCATATGTTTAGAAATGTCCGTAAATATGTTTGCTATCCACAGAAAGGCCTCGTTTGATAGACGAGCGCAATGGCTTGGTCAGTGACGTCATAGTGAATCTGTCTGTTTACTGGAATGTCTTCAATCAGACCGCAAGAGGGCGCCCTCTCCTCATTTTGCCACCACTTACCTGCGTGTCAGGAGGGCTTTTTGTGCTCATTTTCATATCACTTTGGAAGTATGCACAGCGCTATACTGTTATTAAATGAATAGACCAAATGCAGTGTGTGTGTGAAGTGTTTAATGAAGTTAATGGATCATTTCCAAGTGCGCTTTGTCGTCTGGTAACTTCCCTTGTAGGCTGTAAGAAATGCTGAGCGCTGCCGATGCTTACACGCATGTTTTTGGTCTATAAAATGTAAATATGAATGCCAACTTTAAATATATATAGTAAGCATCCATACATCTCTAATAAGAAATATTGGGGGGGTTTTTAACTGTTAAAAAAACCTGTATAAACCCATCAAAAGTATAAACCCATCAAAAGCCTTTTTGATGGGTTTATACTAAAATAAAAAAAAAAGTCACAAAACACTTGAATTAACCAGCCCTTTTTAATAGAAATGCGAGGACGGTTCAAAAACAAGCATTAACAAACATCCCACTAACACAGAAAGGATGTAACAGCAGGGGAAATAAAAAAATACTAACTTTAAAGAATCAAGAGCCAGTATAGAGCCAGTATGCAGTACAGAGGTCTGCTTTGGTGTGGCTAACAAGTAACGAATATGCTGCACAAATTCTGGGGTGTACCTAATAACTTACTAATACCAGCTTCAAATGTCACCTTCAAAAAAATAGTATATCAAAATATATCCATCATTTTCCACTCTGTACTATGTTCCTTCCAATATGGCCGACAAACATACAAATAAAGGTGAAAGGACAAAGACCTCTATATTTTAAATGAGCGCTTGCACCTTATGTAATATTCACTTGCAAACTCAAAAAAGGGGAAGATCCATCATGTAGTTCATTCTTCATTATTTACATTGTGCACGTTAAGGACAGCAGGTCATTGCAGTACAAAAATAAAGGCGATAGAACTGAGCATCAGCCCCTGCTGTTGTACAGTATTTTTTCATTTCTCAGGTAAATGTGACATATTTAGTCCAACCTTTAGGCATAACTCAGCTTTTCAGCTCTCTCAAAGTATCAGGTTATTAGATACCTTATAAAGACACTTTACTAATATAGCTATTAAAAATATACAAATTAAAGCCAGTGAAAAAAGGTCCCTCCGGTCAGAGATTTTCCCTGACAGATTTGTTAGTACAGAAACGGCCTTCAAGATGGACTGATCATCAGGCAGTTTCATCACTGCCTGTGCGATATTTACCGTGGTACTGTTGTGATAAAAGTTGTTCTCAGAGGTTCAGTGCTTGGACTATGATGTAGCAGAGGTGAGAGCAGGTTCAAAACAGGCACATCGACAGCAAATAGCAAATTAAACATTTCTTCACCTGTCAAATGCCCCACAACAATGTTCTCCAATAACGCATGTAGTCATCAGAAAGATATAAGCACTGTCTTTTAAATGCTGTCTCAGCCATTTTAAATAGCTAAATATGTACAATATTTCATATATAAATACACTAGGATTGTCCATAAGGGGTGTTTTTAGATCATGATATAATCTGATTTCACATGTCAAATACAAAACATGGGCAGAGAAAAAGGGCAGAATTTATCAGGCCCTGCATCAGGAGAGAGGAGGAAATGTTGATCTTGTGAGGTGAGGTCTTTATGCACTCTGGGGTGGGGATTTCTCCCTGAGAGTGTCTGTAGGACACAGACTGCTTAGTTTCTTCCAATGTAGCATTCAGTCTTCAACTCGCTAATACAAGAACAAAAACATCTTAGCAGAGTGAGAATCAGCTCTACAAACCTATATTGTTAATGAAATGTAAATCTACTTAGTGTACATTTAAAAGTTACTAGTGCTCGTCTACAACATTTGTACAATCTCTAGAATTTCTAGAAAGTTAACCTATTCAGTGGGTGACTTTTTGTCTCCATTGACCCCTTGTAGAAGCACAGCCTCTTCAGATTTGCCACTCTTAATTTCCATCACAAGATCATCTTTGCTGGCCTGTTCCTTTGTGCTGGAGAATATAAAGTAGTGGCGTTAATGCATTTTTGTATCATGATGCTTTAATAGTAATAACTTTTATAATGTGCATCTATACAGACATTCATTTAATGTGGACTGAACTTTGCTCTGATTTAAAGCTGTGTCATTTCTCTGCCACAAGTGACATCAATCTGGACTGATAATAATGTTTTCAAACATTTTTCCTAAACGCTTCTACCTACAAAGGGAACGTCCCACCCCAGACTCAAGTCATTGAGTCCGTGCTGCTATATCATTCAGTCCAACAGAGCAACAGGTTTTGTTTTTTCAGGGAACTCAACATATGAATAGCATATTTATAATTTCTGCACAAGATGAAAACATAACTGAGAACAATACGCACATCAGCTTTAAACTAATTCTGTTGCCATTAAATAGTGTAAATATATAAGAATCAAACATATCATTTTCATACACAAAAACTTACAAATCCTGCTTTCCGGAGCGCCCACAGGGCAGCTTTCCTTTCTTGTACAGAAAGTAAAGGAAACTGCCGAGGATGGCAAGCAGGAGGAGGCAGATGATTACGACCGCTATAATGACTCCACTGCCACCTGGTAGGGACAAAAGTGAAATGTCAGCTGGTTATTTTCTTGATACTTCATTCAAAGGTGAAATTCACAGCAAAGACAGCAATACTTTTGGTGAACATTTCCTATGCCACTGAGTTTAGGAAAATCAGAGTGTGCTAGGAGTGAATATAAAAGCAGAGATGATGCATAAGGTATGGCAATGAGGTGAGCTCTTTCTATGGAAGCATTTTGAATCATTATTTATTCATTCATTCATTCATTCTAGAAGGAATTATCCGTTCTAGAAGGACAGGACATTAAAAAAAAAGTAACCATGGTTTTACTACAAATAAAAAAACATGGTTACTATAGTTACCATAGTAACCGTAAATTACTCATGGCTTTGCTACAGCAACTGTTGTGTTGCAACCAGTTTGTAGTGAAACTGTGGTTTTAGAAATGATAATTGATCCACCAAAAACATGGTTGCAACGCTTTTACTATAATAAAAGCATGGTTCATTTTTGTGGGTGGCTCAATTTTAAGAGCAGAGTGTCGGCAATGCAAAGATCATGGCTTCAGTTTGCAGGGACTGAATGTTTATCTTGGATGGACCATAAGCTACTTTGAATAAAAGCATCTGCCAAATGCAAAAATGTACGGAAAAAGAGGTAAATACCCCCACTGTATCCATGCAAGCTGAACATACATATATGGTCATTGCTGAAGACTCAGTTGAATCAAACCAGCTCAGTTGGGAAACGTGACAGATAACAGAAAATGATGGATTTTTACATGGCAAGACTGCATGTGTGGTCTGTGGAAGAGTGAGGCAAGTGGTGGTGAAGGGAAAGCAGTCAGGCTGGTGTTGGCCTCTGGCCTTCACAAACGACAAAACGATACAAACCTTGCTGCTGTTGTTGTTTTGGAGGAACAGTAATTCCTGTTGCTGAGACAACAAGGGTCTGGGTTACCACTTATGTACACTGTAGTAGCATTCATACTTTGCTTGATCTCACACTCTCTTTTCTTGTTAGATAATGCTGATACTCTGTTAGCCTCTGTTGGCCAAGCTTTGATTCAAAACATGATAGCTGGTCTCTTGCTGGCCTAAGAAGGCCAAACTGATGGTTTTTAGAACACAGCAGCTGGTTAGAACACACCAGCTAGTCAACAGGTAGACCCAACCTACCAGCTTAAGACAGATTTTCCAACCAGGAGCTAAAACTAGACAAGCACATCCTGTTTATTTAACTGTTTATTATGAGATAAGGCTTCTGAGAATAACACAAATAGGGAAGAGAAAGGTCAGCTGATATCCCAAAGTGAGAGTGTCTGGTTTATCTCATCTGCCCTGATGCCAGGCTCTCTGATCCCATTAGATCACAGGCGGAGTCTGCCAGGCTTCATATGAAGCCTGCAAATGAAGCCTGCATATGTCCTAATGAGAACCCAGAGACAGCAAGAAAGCACTTTCACCATCCACTGCCTTCTGTTACCGCAAAACCGTTTTGCGTTCAAACACGTTCTGTGACTGATGTCTTTGAACGTACTGGAATTAACATACAAACGTCACTTAGGTCATCCTCTAGATGGATGTTTATATGTCACTCAGAAACATCTGTCTGTTATAAAATCTCAAGTGATCAAACAGCAGAAATGTTGCTACAGACTTGGAATTATAGTGTGTAAACAAAGGACTGGTGAAAGATCTACCTTTTGTGTGGGGGGCTGTGGTCGTACTCGTTGGTCCTTGTGCAACTGCGTACAAGAAAAGTTTGTGACAAAGATAAACCTAGTTTATGAAATGTGAAAGATCACAATAATAATAGACAGTGTTTTAAAGGATCTGTAAAGAGCAACAACCCTGGAAAAATTATTTACGAAAATGGTAGCACTTTACAATAAGGTTGTATTTTTACACTACATAATGCATTAGCCAACATAAACAAACAAAGAACAATACTTCTATAGCATTTATTAGCCATAGTTCATGTTAATTTCAGCATTTACTAATACATTTTTAGAAATCAAAAGTTGTAACTGTTAACATTAGTTAATGCATATTGAACTAATATGAACATCTGTGTTAGCATTATCTAACATGAACAATATAATAAATGTTAAAAACTATATTGCTCATTTTGTAGTTCATGTTAGCTAATGCATTTACTAACGTTAACAAATACAACTTTATTGTAAAGTGTTAACAAGAAAAGACCACATTGCATCTCTGTAGCCGTATTGAAGCGATAAGATTATGAAGGCATCTTACAGGTTGTAACATGGCGGGAGACAACAGCTGTCCCAATTCCATTAAAGGCGCTGCAGTTGGCTGTGAATTCAGAGGTGGCTTTAACAGAGATCATACTGAGAACACCAGCAGGCATCGTCTGGACCTTTATATTCAGTACAGGGAGAGGCTCGCCAGTCTGTATATTTTGTCATAGATAATATGGTTAGGTTAAAAGAGAACTGAGATTCCATCAATCTGAGATTCCATCAAACTGAGATTCCATCAGTCATAAAAACATACAAAACATAGTGTAACTCGTGAACTATCCGAAATGTACTTCCTCTTAAAACTCTCAAAATTGTATGCTTTGCTGTAGCTGATGGCACTAGAAATATTAAGGTTAAGGGTTCGATTCCCATGCACTGCAACTTGCTTTGGATGAAAGCGTCTGCCATATGCATAAACGTAAACCTGCTAGAAGCATGTTATGATTTAGCCGTAGAACACGTACCTGGTACAATGTTCCTAGCCAACAATTCCCTAAACCTAAACACACCTACAAACCTACAATCTGATTGGTTAAAAACAATAATGTAGGACCAGAAATGGTTTCGATGCAGCAGCATGTCCTACATTACTGCATAAATCATGTTTTAAGGGGCTGTGTCATTAGGGGCTGTGATTATTTCTGATTGGTCAGAAGCAGAGTATGTAAGGATACCTGTTGGTCAGAAAGGTCCCAGGTGATGATGGGGAAGGGGTTGCCTTCTGCATAGCAGGTCAGGTTAACTGAGTGGTCAGTCTTATTCTTCGGGCCCACAGTTATCTCCTTTGTGATCATGGGCTTTCCTGAAATGATTAGCCATTATAACACACTCACACACATTTGTTTTTCCATCATTGTGGGGCAAAATAATACAACAACACCATAATGGCAAAACCTGATCCACACACATACAGCTGTACTGACCCACCTCGCACACTGAGTTGCACAGACTTCCGTTTTTGTAGTTCAGGCAAGGACGAGACAGTAACTTTACATTGATACGTCCCAGATGTGTCATAGGAGGCATTATGTAACTTTAAAACATGTTTTTCCTCCAGTTGTATTTCACCCTGCATATAAAACCACAGGACTAGATAAACCAGCCACTAAACCAATAGACATTTAAACTACTAAAATAGATTCATGGGTCTTGTCTTAGTTTGGGTTTTGGGGATCTGTTATTGGTCAGAGTCACTTGACAGTGATTTTAGTTTTACCTTATACCATGCCGTCTGTGTGGGCAGAGAAGACAGTGCATTACAGGTTAAGGTAAGATCTTTTCCCTCGTCCAGGACCCTCGTCTCTGGTGTCACCACAATTTCATCCAAATCTAAGGAAAAAAGGTGTTGGTCACCAGGATGGAAAAAGCTGATCCAATCACCAACAATCACCAAAGCAAAGGAACTGCTAAGGAACACATTCTTACAGTGTATCTTGATCTGGATGGATTCCTCAAACTCATCAAATGTTTCTAGATCATTCGACATGCACACATATGTTCCACTGTCCGAACGAGTGACATTATTCAAAACCAGCAGGCCATTGTCTAATCCCTGCAGTTCTTTATCTGCTCTCCCATCCTGAAATGAACAAGAACAATTAATGCTGCAATTACCTTCAGACCTGCAAGAGATTCAATGAACGTTTTCATGTGGTTTACAGATTTCAGATCAGTGAATGCTTGCTATGCCATATTACCTCTTTACGGATAAAATAATAAATAGGCGGTGGGTTTCCATTTCCCTCACACTTGATCCTCACAGTGTCGCCCTCTTTTAAAAGCCCTGCAGGCGTATCTATCGTCATTGTTACATTTGTAGTGGGGTCTGCAATAGTTAAATAAAAGGGTAAGACATAGTGCAATAAACACACCTATTTTGTTATATCATCCATATATATTTAGAAAAAGGGAAAAATTCCATCTGGACTTGATTATGATCTAATCAATTCCAGTTGGAATTCCATACTAGTATTAAGAAATGGCACTCCATACTAATATTAAGTAAATAAGTCAATTTGATCTCATAATGACTTAAAAAGGCCTTAAAAATAAGGAACAAAGAACAAAACTATTGTTAGCCAGCAGATGGCCTGCAGAACTGTGGAACATGAATTTTTTTTTAGAAACGCTGGAGTAGGTTAAGGGGTGGTTTGGGAATGTGAAAACTTTATGCATTTTTAGACATTCATTTATACGACAATGCCATTTTGGGGGCCTAAAATGCAAACTTTTGAAAGCGGGTTTAAAAGTGCAAGTTCATGTAAAGTACAAAAATGCAAATTTGTGAAAAAGGTGACAGAATGTTCAGCCTATGTAGTGACCGCATAAACTGGCCTGATATGCAAAACAGCATTTTTACAGCGTTTTAGTTGTTTTGTGGATCAGTGTGAACTGTGATCATTTTGACAACATTGTTATCTGTACGCGAACAACTTTTTCATTTTTAGTACCTTGTTGTCGTGTAAACACACCCTTAGGCTTAAAGTATATTGACTTACAGCTAACTGAGATGTTGATGACATCAGACTCCATCATCTTCACTGCACCAGGTACCAAGTAATTCACCTCACAATAGACCTCAGCATCCTCATCTTCCCTCACAACTTTCAGAGAAAGCTCACTTTCTACTGTGAACAGGCCGCTGGGATTCTTTATCACCTTTTCCATGATCTTAACACCTTAGGAACGTGGGTTTGTTATTGTCAGATGAAATCACATTCAAATCACACAATCACAAAAAAATTACATTGTCAGTCTGAGAATGTTGGCATGTTATGTGAGTTGTCAGGAATGTGTTTAAAAAATGTATTTACTACCATCTGATGGCTGAAGAGGGAAATTATTCTTGTACCAGGTGATGTTGGGTTTGGGGTATCCATTGTCTACATTGCAGTCGGCAGTCTGAGCAGAAATACAATAATTCATAATAGGTTAATTCATATATTCATAAAATATTCTCATAGGTTTAGAAAACTTCGGTTTTAAGGGAAAAAAGGTTTTGACCTTTACCTTTAATGCGTGCTCTGCGGTAACAGAAATTCTATTGTGAGTACCAACAATTACAGGAAAAGATGGCGAACCTGCAGAACAAAGACGTTTACTATTACACTCTCAAGGGTCACAAAAGGTCACTCTGTTTTTTCAGATGATTACACAAGAGAGGAAGTATTGCTTAGGGCAGGCCCCTTTCAAATCCACTCATTTAAACTTACTTAAGACTTGGAGCCAAGTGTGTCCTTCACCGTGGTCCTTCGAGACATTGTGCACCATGCAGATGTACTCAGCCTCATCACTCAGTTGCAGGTTACCGATGGTCAGAATGACACTTCCTCGTGACTCGCTGGGGTCATAAGAGTGACTCACACTGATTCGGTCCTTGTAATCATCATCAGTGAACTCAACGTCTCCGGTAGAGTAGTGGATTTTGCTTCGGTCTCTGCCTGGCAATTTCTGGGCAAAGTCAAACATGTTGATGTTAGAAGTTACTGTTTATTACGATTATTTCAAGACCGTCTGTTTATAGAAAACTGTCAGCAAATGTCTTGATCAATTTTAAAAAACAATAACAGTAAAAAAGAAGATATATTTTGATTATATTAGACATTACATTTAGAAAATTAAATAGGACAATTATTTAAAACATTATATTTAGAAAATAAGGCATATTTTTAGGACATTTCAGTTTTTTTGCCCCCTACAGTGGGTTGGATCCCCACCCACTGTAGCCGACTGTAAAACAGAGAAAAGAACCTCAATATTGTAAATGAAATAAAACATAAATGTTAATAAAAAAAATGTTAGATTAGAATAATTTGATTAATTATTTCAATTTAAATATTTTAATTAAGTCATTTTGGCAGGCAGGATGATTATTGTTACTGTAATACAGTTACAAGTATGGGATGGGGATCAGTATTGCATTGTGATGTAAATGTAATGAGAATTAATTTATTTGCATTACAATAAGACTTTGGGGAAATGTGCTTAATTGTTTGCCTGTTCCTTTGCCTATTTCTCTTTATTGCATAATTGAACTAATGTAACAATGCATAAATCTTTTTCCTATTTAAAATTTAAAGTAACAACCTGGCCATTTCTTTTCATTTCCATACGTTTAAATTAAGTTGTTCTTTTCAAAACGTGACACTTGGTAGTGTAAATCTTACCTTATACCATGTTATCACCATGGCCTTCTCACTCAGACTGTACATACAGGAGATCTCGGCCTGGTTGTTTAAGGAAGCCTCTACCTTGTCCTCCATGCTCACCTCTACCAAAGCCCATGCTGAAAACACATTAGCACTCCAGGGTGAGTAACTGAGTCTAAACCATCTACTCTCAACCCTGCGAAAGTTTATTCCTTGTTTTCCAGAAAAACTTTTAAATATCCTTATAACGACTTGTTTACTTGTGAAGTTTGAAGAAATTAAGACTTCAGAAAGAATATCTCCCCACACCTCTTAGCAAATTGTTTTGTATTTTTTAGCAAATTTTTCGAATTTAACTAACACCATTCGGGGCTCAGACACACTCTCCCAGTTTAAATCTAGATTAAAGGCACATCTCTTTAGCCAAGCATTCACATATTGCATCTCATATCGCCAGCTCCAGTTTAAATCCAGCCTCATATGAAGACTTCAGAACATGCAGCCCGAACAAGGACCTAAAATCTGAATCAACATACAAATCTGCCAAATTTTCCATATTTTGTATTAGTTAATATTATAGTATTATAATATTAGTTAATATTAGTGATCACAGCATGTAATAATTTACATGCTTTACGTGCTCATTACTTCTGCTTAAATGAATACATGATGTTAGTTAACTGCATCATTTATATCATTTATATCACAAAATGTATGTGGTTTATAATACACATAAATTTTACAATAATAAATAACAACAAAAAACAATGTCCCAGTGGGATTAAAAAAACATCTCAAAAGACGTTGTGTTTTTTACACAATTTTGCTTAATAAATACATTGTTATCTTAATAATGTTTAGTAATATACATTTTGTTATCAGGATGTTTAGATATTTCTGCTGGAAAACAAGGCAAAACTACTAATTAGGAAAATAACTTTTTGTAGGGTAGGAAAAAGCGTCAGAGAAACAATGAGGGCCAAAGGGCGTTTTTTCAAAACAACTTACTCCAAAAGCCCTCTCAGAAATATTCAAACAACATCCATTCTCCTGCTATTGTCCAGGTTATCTGTCCAAAGTTTCAAAAACTGCTATCAGAAATCCCAATTAGCTAATCTCCATCGGAGTATCCTTAAAACGAGTTGCCCTATTACAGGAAATAGGGCATGACCAGTTGTGATTGGACCACACCACCAAATGCCTGATCTAGTGGGAGCAAAGCAGAGAGAAGCACTAGAGAAGATATTATGAGTGGAATTCAGTAAGCCCACCCGTGTCCAGATTACTGTGTAGCATTTCCATGTGTCACGCCTCTAGAGGAAGAAAGACTCGATTTATCTAGAGAATAGTGACCTACTGTTCAGCAAGCCAGCATGAAATGAGCTGTTCTCTCCCTTAAAGCATCTTCAAGCTCCTTGAATCTTGAGAGAAGACTGTGAAAATACCAGCTAATGGTTAAAAAGTAATTAATTACAAGTAATTAAGTCTATGCTATGAGCAAGTCATTCTGTTTGTTTGTTCTGCGAGTAAAATTGTTGACTAACACTTTACAGTGGGCTGGCATTTACAATTGATTTTTGCACCATTGGTTCTCCATAGACTTCCAACTGTATTGTAAATAGCCTTCCTGCATGTGGTCCTGCTGGCACTACAAGGGGATAATTGAGTATGAAGAATGCTTTCACATTACTGAAATCTGATTAGTGTCCTCCAACAAAGGCATTTCCTGTGCATTAGCAACATCAGCTAAGACTGGCGTTCTTTGTTGTGGGCATTAAACCTCCACCTTATTCACAAAAAGGAAACAGGAATCTCCCTTATCTATAAACGGCCAAAAAGTTTGACTGGTCACCCAGCCAGTCCAAGCTGTTGTTAGACTGACTGGCCAGATGGTCTCTCAGTTTGACCAGATGACAAGTGTCCAAAATACCACTGAATGAGCAAACCAGACCAGCCTGAGGGAATCCAAAACCAACAAACCAGGATTTGTTTCAGCAGGGAAAAATCTGTATAAACATCCAGAATTGGGCATCATTATTAATTCTTAATGTGGTTTTAGCAAACTTCTACAAATAATAATACTAAAGGTCAAATACTAAAGAGATGAACTGAAAGAGAGAAATGTGTGTACTCAGATATCTTGACCAGTATGAAAGATCTACAAACAAGTGAAAGTCTGCCAAGATACCAAAGCAGCAACCATGCTGAATATCATAACAAGCTTTAATTACAGTAAAAGAAACACTCCAAAAAAACATGTCATTCTTGTTAAATTTGGAGAATACAAAACAGAATTGCCAAAAAAGGAAGAGAGCACTCTTGAGGCACTATTGACTGGTTGGTGTGGAGTTTGGTGTCTCCACAGTCTGGATTTCTGACCAGTCACTGGTCTGTTTAGTTCTAATACACATAGTCTTTTCAGAGCACCCATGCAGAATAAAAATGCAGACTTCCCAAAATGGGTAACGTCTCATTAAAGGAAGCTGATGCCTATTTTCTGGCCTGTGCTCCAGACTTTGCAGGAAGGCTCATACACTTCACAACAAAGCTGTGAGACGTGTTTATGGGTCCCGCTCGGGTCCCGCAGCTGCGGGGTCTCTTTACCCTTGTACAAAATCTGTCAAAAAAGTATATCCCGAAACAGATCAAAGAGAAAAAAGAGGCTGAGTCTCAAATTAAGGAAAGTATTTTTCATTAGACAATGGAAAGCATTTGGCACTCCAGCCTGGCCTGACCGCACAGCTGCTGACAGGTCACAGATGACTAACCCTCCGTGACTCCTGTATTCTGTACGGTACACGCATTAAAGCATTATTTACTCCCACATTTAAATGTGTCACTCACTATCTAACCTTGCAGTTTTTATGTGGCTTAACCATATATTTGGCAAATGCTTTTATTCAAAGCAGCATCATGCAGGGTGCAGTATACATTTTATCAGCATGTCTTTCCTGGGAATTAAACCCATGACCTCTGCACTTCTAACGCAATGCTCTACAAATTTGCTATATAAGCCTATTAAACATATCAATAATACGTTCTGGATGATTCTGTTCTTTAATGTTTCCTGACTGCAGTGTATGATGTCTACTGTACATGTGTTACTGTAGTGCTCAGTGGAATCTTTGAACTCAATCTGACCTTCATGCTGGTTTAGCAGCTCAGTGTGTTATGACAGACGTGGTTTTCTGAAACTCACCATAGACAGTCTAAACCACTCAACCTGAGTACTGGGCTTTGACCTTAGAAATCACTACCATATTTAAAGCCAGCCAAACACAACTGGGCCAAGAAAAGGGAAATAACATTACATTCTTAACATGCAAAATGTCCCACATGGTTATATGCATGACTCAGGGGTCTGACTCTTGAGACTTTCCTGGGTTTCAGTGCAACCATACAAAACCTACAAATGACTATTGTTAATGGACGATTCACCAGTTTTCATCTGTTTTATGTTAAACGTAATATGTCACATGATTTTGCATTCCAGAAGTGGGCAAACAGAAACTCTCCCAGCTGCATATGGTAAAACCGAAGTTTTGAATCCACCGTATCAGTCATCTCATTCTTTATTTATAGAATGTTCACGGAGTTACAGTATAAATAAACGCTGAGTTCTGCCTACAACAGCTCTGCTGTATAAGCTACCACATTCTCTGAGCAATTTGGCATCTAATGACATACTTGGCCACCTTTATCACAATCACACAGATGTTTATTTAATACCTAATGCTGAACAAATTGTTTATATTAGGGTTGTTTATTCACCCCACAGATCAACGGGATGTGTGTCTTGTAGTCGGGTAGTTTAGAGATTCCTCTGCAAGGGGAGATGACTTTATGACTACATGTGTGGCACTTTATGGGGGATAATGTCCATTGAGTTTGTTGGCATGACAAACTTCATCACATCTAAAAATAACAGCAGTGTATCAGGTGTGTTTGACATCACTATGAAAAACATCTAGAGAGGTTACGTGCAATGGCGCAAAGAGTAGCACATTCATTACTAAATACAGAATCCTACAAGTGCTCTTTTTCACTTTATAATAATGCAAATAAAACGAATTACACTACTTATGCATATTTATTGCTTTATTTTTGTTACTTTAATTAATTTACGTCTTTAATTTCCAATATATTTTTACATATTTTATATTTGTATTATATTAAATAATCATTTTAATAAACATCTGATGAGTAATAAGTTCATATGATCCTAATGAATTGCATCACACACTCTATATTGTCACTTTTTATTGTTGTAATTTACTAACGCACAAAGTTAACAATTAGTTTAAAAACAATTTTATAAAGAGGTCACATACTGTTTGTATGTACACTTTGCACACTAAAATTCCACCAAAAGTATTATAGTTAGTATAGAAATAGCTTTGAGATACAGCTATTTGTAACAGGATGCACATTGTATCACAGCCATAGCTGATGGGAATTCATGAGCTTTTCTTGAAATCAGTCCATCAGTCTTTCATCATGAGCATCACAGTCAATCTGCTGACATCTATACAGCCCCTCCATTAACACATACTGATCTGATGTCAGTTCTCTCCTCTTACAGTTCATTGGACAGTGGGTGTTCTTCCCATTAAAGTCCTAGTGCCCTGCTCTTTCTGTGCATCCCAGCTAATTACTGCCTTGACCTGAGGTTCACAGTTCTCTTTAAAAGGCTTTAATGGGTTTTGAATAGAATTAATGTACTTTAGCATCTAGGCTAGTGAATGACATGGACGAACTGTTGGAAAGACTTCAGATGAAGAGCCTGAGATACATGCCAATAACAAATGCCTTTAAAGTTTTTTTATGTTATTTCAAGAAAAAAGCAGAATCTTCAAAAGCAAGTTTAAATGAGGACATAATCACTATTTATAATCCTGAAATCTTACAATAAAGCTGTTGCTCTGTCCTTAGAAAACTGAAACTGTATTGAAACTGTTTCCTCTTACCACAAGCATCAGAGAGTTTAGGACTGACATCATGTTCCTTTATTTCTCTCAAGTGGGGAGATAATACATACAGAGGCAGCTGTTAAACTCTCTCACACACTCAGTCACACACACCAGTGACCTACAGCCAAGCTAAGCCTGTTACCCTCAAGCTTTTGACATGATGGTCTGCTCACAAATGTAAAAAACACACAATTAATAACAAATATGGACTGCATCTCTGGAGTGCACTTTAAAAGTGATCTCTGTGGACCTTCCCCACACCTCCCCCCATGAGCCTCCACTTCCCCTCCATCTCTTTTTCCCACGTCCGAGACATATCATCGCCGTGGGCTAACAGGGAAGCAAAAATAACTGCCGATTTCTGGAGTATGGGAACAAGCAGCAGGACATTATTTATAATTCCATGACTGTGATGTCAGAGTTCCATGGCTTGCCCTGAGAAGTATGGGACACGCAATGGCGACCTCCCATTGGTTGAGCAGATCTCTAAAGATAGCCAGAAACTCTGGAAGCAATTGCGGCCGCCAATGTGATGGAGCACCAGAGAGCAGCTCATTCCTTTTTTGGTGCACTAGAAAGTGGCACGATGCAGGGTTCAGCATCACAAATCTCCAAGAGCGCCAAAGGACCCACATTCACCATGACACGCGAGTATATGGGATAGCTCTCAAAGACACAGGAATGAACAGATAAGACAATGTGTGTATATTAAACATCCTTTAATCTTCAGGAATGGAATGCTGTGATGCTGTGAAAGTGGAAGTCTCATGTTCTGAAGGCCAAAATAATCTAAACAGAAGATCACAAAAGAAAAGTCACAGCAATGTTCCCCCAAAGTTCTTCATAATAGATTCCTATTATGTAAACACGAACCCACAGTTTACTACTAAAATGTCAAGTATTTTTGACCGATTGTAATGCAACACTACAAGATCAGAGGAGACACTGAACATTTCACCAAGCTATTCTTAGAGAAACCGCATAATGGCTCAATTAAAATTACAAATCAATGGTCAGCCATCCCAGATTTCATAATATTGGCAGTAGACTATTACAAACGCCTCAAAAAGAACAAAGTCAGAGGGTTTATGACATCACTCCCTAAATCAGACAATAATTACAGCCTGAGTCATTTTTATCTTTTCAATTCAGTCCTCATGCCAAAGTCCCAGCCATTCATTGATTAAAACACCAGTCATTTCTGCTCACTCCTGGCTGGATAAAGATTACGAGCCATTGTGTGGAGACAGTTGCACAGGCCTTAAAATGCTTTGTAGATGTTTGGAATCAGCAGAGATGGGTGTTTCAGGAAACACCATCAATTATTAACTGCATAAATGAAGAGAGAAGAAGCCTTTCCTCCATCAACATCAGCTTCCTGAGGGACATCTTCCCCCGTCCACCAGATAAAAGCTAAAGGGATCAAAGCTCCAGCCAGTGGCTGTTTAGTACTGTACCTAGTTCACTTCATGGACACAAATGGATCTCCTGCAAGGCTGTAAAAGGTTTCCCTTGAGGCTACAGCAAGAAGGATGTATACAATCAAACACATACTTGAATATGATGTTTGAACAATAGACCAGAGAATTTATCTTGAGAAAAATATTATGTGTAAATCATGTTGACACAGTGGGGTTCCAGTGCCATTTTATAATCAAATGATAAAAATAAAAATAAAAGCCACAGAAATAATTGAAAGCTTCTTAAATATTTTTTTGGATGTTCACATACTTTCTCTGATCCTAGCTAAATGTGTACATGTATTACTTGATTTACCTGAGAAATAAAACACTGTGACTAGTTCACTGCGTCGCTCTGTTCGTTTGAACCACCTCAACCAAACCAGCACAGAAACATTGGTTCAACCAATGATGTGAGTTTGGGACGGGGTCATGTATTTGTCGGATCAATGGGAGGTGAGGGGAGTGCCTGGTCACGCTAGTGGTGGAAATAACAACTTTGGGGGATTTGTGGTTGTATGTTACACTGGTAAAGAGTTACACTTATGGCCCGGGTCCAGTATAAAGCTCTAGGGGGTTACTGTGGGGGACACCACAGAATCTAGTTGGGGGGGCAGGAAGCAGTAAGAGAAGTCTCTGAGGAATGCCTGGCATCTCTGGCCAACATTATGGGGATAAGATGACCATTACAAGCCAGACCCTCCATAATTCAAGCTCTGTCATCAGCCACTAGCCTGACAAGTGCCCATTTCACTCACCAGTGAGAAAGAAGGCACCAGTTGACAGAGATTAGACATGCCTGCAGCCCATCAGGATAAATGCAGAAGAAGCCTGGTCTACACAAAGACAAAACTGTTTATCAAGTCATGAATCCTCAGCTGAGAAAACGGAAGGGTCTATATAACACTGGTAGGAAAGGTTAAGAGGTTAGGACTGTCATAAATTATTCCACTATGCCATAGCATAGTAAATGCCCTCCAGCCTTATATTCTACTAAGAAGTCTTAAGCTATGACTTAAAACACTGAACACTTGGACCATTTAAAGCCTCTGTCATCAATAATTTAGCCTCTGTTATAAGTAACTTACACAATAACTTACAACACTGTTGATAATATGATAAGGTTGTGGATGATCACAGCAATAAAAGGATGTGTGGGGGGGAATCAAAGACTGCTCATCAAGTCAGTATATTGAACACTTTTGGCGCTATTCTTGCTGCTAAAGAGGGCACATACCCACGCATCCCGAGACAATTATTTGTCCATATTTGCTGTCAGACTCAGAGAGACCCTATTTCTAAATTTAGTTCAGATGAGGAGGCACATGTTCATGTCCACATTATAAAGGTGTTACAGCCTTAAATCCTCCACAGCTGTGTTATTGTGAAGTGCACCCCTTGTCCATCTTAACCAGAATTCTTAATCAGAATCAAAACTATACATTTTATTTGAGGGTTTTTTTAATTTATCTTGCTAATACCATACCAAATAAAGTGAAATGCATTTAAGTGTTAAAACACATTTTTTGCTATCGCAATTTAATGTGTAGAGTGCAAAAGTATGTCAGTAGGCTGTTTTCCAGAGGAGTGTATACACAGTAACTCTGGCAGTCTCAACATTGCTCTGTTTGTTTGAGCAGTCTGACATATCAACATCAGGCTCAGCCAAAGGTGTGAGCTGGTTCAAAGATGAAGACACTGCTCTGATCACAGAATGGGACACAGAGACATTTTCTCACACCCAAAGTCATGGCATTTACTGTTTCAGTTAACCTAAATGTGGTTTTCAGAAACCCATGAAGAAAGACATGAAGAAAGTCTTATGGAGATATGAAGAAAATGACTCAAAATTGACCCTCTGTCTTTACACACTCTGGTCAAAACAAGAGTTTTTGCTTCACGTCATTATCAAACTGTTTTATCAGTGTATTTCAAGGACAACTATTACATACAAAACAGTATAACAAGATAAAAACAGTTAAACCTTAAACCTCATGTTACCTAAAATGAAATTGTAATATTTGTAATATTTGCCCTAAACGTTCCTTTCCTTTAGACTTTATTGTCTTTGCTCCAGAGTTATGAAATTTGAGCACATTCTTAATCTAAGACCCATTGCCATGTGATTATTAGCAACTCCACATACAACTGCGCATTTCACATTTTTAAAGGCTATTAAAAAAATTTACCACCTTCAGCCAGCTGATCAGTCACTCTTTGACCTCCACATAAAAAACTCATTGTTTCAAGATGATCCAGCGCTCCATATTAAGAGCACATATTTTGATTCAAAAGACCAAAAAAACTAAACAATTATGACACCAGTTTGCTTAACTGCCTTCAAATCAACTACGAAACCATAGCTGATAAAAATGTGGCAAATGTGCAATAGCTTTAAATGGCAAATTCTAAGCAGCATGCCTAACAAACATTAAAAATAGTTCCAGCTCTGGGGCTTTAAACATCACCTGCCAACAAAATATTGTAACTCAAACAAAATCAGACCTTTGTCAGTGTTTTAAGATTATGTATCAGGCCCTGGCTGTATGCATTCAGCCACCCAAGTGTCAAAACCACAGACACAAGTAGCGTGAAGCGTCTGATTTCATCCCACATCTACAAACGTTATTGATGTGAAGATCCAGTAATCCAGGATCCAGTGGACACACATCCATAAATCATGTCCTCCGGAAATTGCTGTTTAGTATGAACAATCACTATACACTGTAGCAAATGCACTGTGACCATTCATTGTGAAGGTCTAACACATAAACAACTCCAAACTGATTTTCCTTACAGCAAATAAGCATTTAGATTCTTTTAATGTACATAGACCATACAGCACAACATCGTAATTATTCATTATACTACTATATTTATAATCTACTATAATGTAATTTTGTCTTTACTGAGGTAATGCAGACTGGGGCTGCTGAATGTGTAAAGCAGTTAGCCTCTGGCACGGGGACAGAACTGAGCAGATTGTAGTTCCTCTGAGTTCTTCTGCACAGCCTCCAGACCTGAAGAACAAGGGCTGCATTGAGGCCTACTTGAGTTCCCCAGGGCAACCCTCTGGGTGCACACCACTTCTGAAAATTGCAGAATTCTGTCTATAGTCCACAAGAAGTTTCCTCTAGCCACTATACATGTTACAGTGAACACTATACATATACGGTGTTCTGTAAGATGAATTACACATCATCTTTAGACTGAATCCTAATAGGATGTGTTGTTATCCTAAAGGGACAGTTAGGGGGTAGTACTCATAAATTTAAGCTATATATTTCTATACGGCAATATTTGTTTATGTTGTTTGTAAAAGCAAGATCTTAAGTTTTTCTATTGGTATTTTTTCCCACTTTTATTACATAGAAATTTCACTGCATGTAACTCATTAAAACTGTAAAATAATTACCAATTAAATAAATAATGAAATAATGCAATAATGGCTGTTATTTAATTAACTTTTGAGACTACGTTATACACCACAACATGATATGAACATGGTTTTACACAGTATGCCATGATGAGTCCATGATAACCATTCTTACCTCATGTACATACTGCCTTAAAACAATCAATGACTCAGTAATGAATCAGGCAGGAAGGAAGAAGGGGTTGGTAAATGGACGTCTATAGCACAATGCATGTCTACGCTCAGCACAGCAGAAGAGATGTTGTGGGGCTTTTTGTGAGGGATGTGAAAGCTGATCTTGAACGCATTGTGTAATTTTTTGAATGCCAGGTGTGGGCAGCTGTTTGCTGGGCATCACTAGAAAACAGAACGGGTAAGAGAAGCAGGCTGTGGGAAATTTAGTGAAAATTTCCAGAGGTCAAATTTAGTGAAAAAGTCTTGGCCCACTGGCAAATTTTAATATTCTTTTTTAAAGACTGTTAAAGAAACACTATAACATATTATAGGTTAATAAGGATGTATTAATTAAATTATTAATTATTAATTCATTATATTAATTATTTATTTTTTTCTTTGTTCATTCGAGTTTCTTGAAAAGACGCTAAACATGAAGCATATATCTTAAATATAAATATCTTAAAATCTAAAAATAAATATCTTGCAGTGTAAAGAGCAGTTAAGGTTTCACACAGTAACTTTCCTGTAGCTGTAATCATGTGACTACTGTCATTTGGTGGCCTGGTGAGGGTGGAATAACTGCTAATAATATTTCTTCATTCTGGAAAGCCCTGCGCACACAGCTCATATGACGATATCCAGCGGCACAGACGTGACACTTTCAATGCTGGCGAAATGGTCTCCACGTTTCCCTGGTGACTGTGGTTAATGCACCCAACAATTGCTTTGTTTAAAATGGTGAAGTGAAAACTGCATCTTTACTTTGACAGAACTGCTTTCACAAACTAATTGAAGGACTTCTGTGACTTCTGTAAAGTAACTTCTTAAGTTAGACAACAAGCAAACTCCATTTCAAGGTCACAAGACAATGCTAAGAGCGATTGAATCCTTTTTTTAAAACTAACAACTAAGATTTAGAAGATTTGAAACAAAGTTAATTGACTTTGAATATCACACCAAATCCGACATTGGGGTGAGAATCTCATAACAAACAAGCATGATGGAAACATTGAGTCTAATACATCAGATGTATTTGAAATGACTAAGCTTCAATAAATCTAGCATTAACTAACCAGCTGTAAATGAATTATGGAGCCTCTGCACTTATTGCTAATTTAGATATTTAAATACCATCTGTAATTAGGCAAGAGTTTAACATTTTGAATTTTCTTTAAGTTTGTCTTAATCACAGACACTCTCTCCATCTGATCACACTGTTCTATGGTCCTATGGTATAATGAGAACGTTTTTGCCATTGAAGATGTTTGGACTTTTCTGGGAAAATCAATCCACCAACAGCTTACTTAGATGTTCCTGCATATTAACATTGGTATATGTCAAATAAACAACACAAATAACACACATCAACTTATAATCAAATTTAAGACTATGAATGATTTCAATAAATGTATCTCCTCATCAATACCGCAAATTGCAGGAAACAAGCTTTCCTCTGAACAAGTCAAATCTCCAAACTTAAGTTTATATAACAGCTGTTTAATAAGGGTGCAGGGCTTTTTCCACTAGCAGAGATCTGGATTCTGTCTTCCTAATCATAACACTACTGCATTATCCAGACACATATTTATAAAACACTGATAGACTCAGAATATCATAAGCAGAAGCCGGTTTCATCTTCTGTTATAAGGACAGATATTCAGAGTTTGGATACAGATATATCGGAACAGCAATTCATATTCAGGCACTAAGCATGCAAATTATTTCTGGAAATGGAATGGCATAAGGCCACACTGGAGAAGCTCTAGAGTTGAGAGGAGACAGAGATCAGGATAAAGGGGAAATGACAGTCGTGCACAGTGATTACATCCTAATGGAAGGTCATCTGCGATCTATCACTCAAATAAATCAGGGCTCAGACCTAGAGTGCCTCTAACCAACAATAAACACAGCAGACGCACTGTATCTTGTACACACTGCATGAGAAGAGCAGAACGCAAAGCATGCACTAATTATCACATCACATGTGCAAGGTGACCTTTGTTTTAACCTGTTGGAACTCCAGGAATTGTTTTTGATTGGTCCGCATACGAGGTTCAATGACACACTCATGCTAAAAGTGGCAAGTGACTTCATTTAAAGCCAGGCATCCAAATACAAAAAGCACAAATGAGTTCCCAGCATGCAGTGTGGCATGAATACATGACATGGTTACCCTTATGGTATTTGTGCTTTTAGTGCCAAACAAAATGTGAATCTTTGTGAATCTTTATGAAATGTGGTCATCATCTTATTAGGAGATTAAATTTGAGGTGAAATTGCTAAAAAAATGTGTTAAACAAGAAAATCTTGACAAGATTTTTTTGGCTAAAAACCTAATTCTCAAACTGTTTTAGCACTGGTAGCATGGGACCTCACCTTTTATCTGATTTATAGAATTAAGACATTATCTGTTCAACTACAGGCCTTCGTGTAAGTCCCATGAAAACACACATACACAAGCCATCATCTCAGTTTTTAAACTTTCCATTAAGTAACAAAAGCATAAAAATCAAAAAATTTCATTTTTTTAGACGTTGCATTAATGTCTTTGCTTGGTTATAAGAACGTTATTTAAAGTTTTACATTTGTAACATTTTTTAAATGTTTTACAACATTTGTTTTAAATGCAACAACTAAAGTATAAAGTTTTTGATTATGATATATAACGCTAAACAAAACCTTTTACCAGTGTTACTGCAAGAAGATTTTTTGATAGCTTTGACAGCACTTTTGGAGAACATCGGCGAACATTCGCAGAATGTTCCCTGTTAGTTGGGTATTACATTACAAAAAGGTTCGCACAAAATAACTACTTATCTACTTGTAAATGTGATCATGGGAAAACAGAATCAGAAAACAGCCTCACTAAAGCTCGAATAGAAAGGTGACGATTCACCAGAATCATTATCAGTGTTGTCTAAGTTCTAACATATATTTTATCTCCCAAATATTGTCCTTTCTGATGCGCTCAATTCAATCAACCTGGAACTGTAACTGGTTCTAACCATGGGCTACATTTCCCAGATAGAAATCAATAGCAGGTTATGATGACCTAATCGCTTATACAGTTCAAATGCAGTAAACACAATAAGTGCTGTGCATAGAATAACCAGAAATACACCAGGGACAGCTCTGGGTAATGGTATACAAAAAAAAATAGATTCACAGAAACAGACCAAATCCATTTACATATAATATCTATTTTGTTCTTCATTGTTTCTTCTGGAAAAACAAATGATGTGGAAAAGAGGTAAATGAAAGCATCTGTTCTATCTAATTCAAATTCATCATCATTTGTGTCTGTCTATAAATATGAAACAAGCAAAAAGTAAAAAAAAAGCAAAATGAATGTGAACATGATGATCTTAATCTGAGATTAGGTCGTAAGGTGTGTAGGAAAGGAAACCACCTCATCTGGAGAAGGAGGAAAGCGGCGACAGGAGATCAGTACAATAAGGAAAGTATGTATGGTGGTCAACGGAAGAGGATGTGATTACGCAAAAGAATAAGAAAAATTAAGAATGTGTGAGGATGTTTGCCACAGATGGGAGATGAAAGGGTAAATGGAAACAATGTTAGACTATGAACTCATACTTCAACAAACAGATGCTTGGAAACAAAGAAAAGCCAGTTGTGAGGATGTAGCTCCTTTTAAGTCTTTACTGACTTCCAGCTATAGGAAAAAACTGGTGCCATTGCAACATGCATTCAGAGTGATTCCACAAGTTATGATCCAGTGAGTAGTTGCATATTAGGTTATCTTGTAAGAAACATTGCTGAACATCATCTAACTACAGTCCCGAGGTCTGTGAAGTAAAGGACACAGACCTGCTCCTGTGTTTGCCACAAAACTCTTTTCAACTAAAGCTCCTCAATGCCCCCTTTAGCTTTTCCATAACACTAAGATAATGTTTTTCTAGAGCATGATTTACATGTCCCTGTCTACTAAAGTCTTAGAAAAGAGGGATATTTATAAAACTACGTTTCATTTTGCATATGGGCTGTCAAACATACGCCGGCTGCATCCATTCAACTTTTCACCCTTTGGCTGCTGCAAAATCACTCAATTCATCGTGCGATTTGAAAACGTGCTTAGACGATTTTTTTTTAACAAAAGTGAATTCATTCAATTCAATTGCAAAGCATTTTAAGACTTCAGCTGCCACAAATTCGCATTCAACATGCTTGTGCAAACGCATGACATGCGTGACTTTATTCTCATGAAAACTGCACATGACTATCTGTCCGATACTGGCGTGCCCAATGAAACCTTTGACTTACTTGTGCAAGTGAAGACGTGAAGTCCGGCCATGAGCAAAGCGATGTAACGGAGGTCCATGTTTCCCTGCGGTCTCGGGTTTGAAACCTGGAGGAGAATGAGCTCAAGGGTCTGGATTGATCATCAGAGAGGGCAGATGTTTGCATATACCGCGCGTAAAGTGCGCAGAGATGGGTAGGAGGGACCTAGTGGGCTGCGCCTTGCACTCCATACAAGGTCTAATACACATTAAACAGGGATAAGTGCAATAGGCAACTGTCTTCATTTGTAGATCAAACAAATGGTTACTGCCAGTAGATATAATAACCACTGAATGAAGCCCTTTTGATTTTGCTCATGAAAACATGTTTCCATGATTTGTTTGTGTGAGTGATATGGAGCTTTGTGCATCCCTACAGCAGGAGTGATGGCTTTACCTGGTGTTCATTTTGAGCAAAAGGTTGATTGGAGCCTGAAGCAATACAACCAGAGCTTTCTATATTTATCAACGGTCATTATAAATGCGATTGTTCTTGATAATGAGGCTTTTAGTTGGCTTTCTAAATCTGACTTTATTTGAACGGCCTGCCATTAGCGGATGATAAACAGATTCAGTTCTCTTGTAATCTGGTCATCTTTCCAGTTCCAGACTACTGCTGAGAACAAATTACAAGACAAACTAAGGAATATGTATCAATTTGACATGGTTTATTTTCTCACATGACCAACTGAATCAAATCTCTTATGAGATACTCAGTTTTGAGTTGAGAGCTCAGCATATGGGGTATATGTGGTAATACTGTAGGCAGATCGTTGGCTGTAGTCTGCGAGTATGATGACAGCTATGCTCACGAGGTCTCAGGTAATGTTTGCTCACATTTGCTCACAATGTTCGCTCACAATGTTCGCTTCTGTAATGGAAATTTTTATATTTAGAGGTGTTTTGTATTTTATATTAATGTCTTATGATACTCAATAACCTGAAGGACAGGTTAATATAGAACATGTAAGAGGTGGGGTGACTGTAGAGTTAGTGTGCAAACATCCATGTACCCCTTATAAGGTAAAGAAAGATGATTTATATAAAGTGATTGGTGAACAGAACATGTTCACCAGTGTACGTTCTAAGAAACATACACCAATAAGAAAAGTCTACACCCTAGGGACAATGTATATAAGCCCTTTTCATACTTTCCACTAATGAGATCTTTCATCTATCGGCTGATGTACTAATCTGATCTCCCTCGCGAGTAATAAAATATTCAAAGACAAAATGTGTCTTTGACTCTCTCTTTCAAGAAAGAGAAAGTTTCCAAAACCGAGCACAAGTGAGGCAATGTTCTGTGACTAAATAAAAACAGAGATGCAAATTTAGCTGATCACAGCTCATCTTTATTAGAAGATTGTTGTAAGTTGTTCTGTCTCAAGTCACTTAGTTTGGTTTAAATGATATTGCTAAAAATATTGTTTTCCTAATCTTCTGTGCCTTTCAATTCCTCCTGACCTCAAAAATTAAAATGAAATAAAGGGGCCACTGAATATTTTGGCCATTTAAAACATGTATTTGGACAGCTTTTTTACCTCCTCATAGCTTTTTTAACTTACTACACATTTAAGTTCAGCATGTTACTTTTAACAAAAAAAAGGCAAATGTTGATATGATGCTTTACAGTTAGAAATACAGTTTGAAGGATGAAGGCTAAAGATAAAACTGAAACTTAAACAATATTAACAAACATATTCTGTTTATCTTCTCTGGAAGCCGCAGTTAAAACTCCTTTGTGTGTGAAGACATTTTCAAGTGCAATTCCTGTTGTCCGTATGTTCACATTGCTCTGCAAATAACACTGCAAGGAAAAACACTCTTTCCTTCAGTTCCTGAAAATGTTTAAAGTACCATTTTAAGTATAGGGTTTATGTAACTTGTATGCAAATGTAACATTATTTGAGATCAGTTTCATTATAAAGAGAAGAAATCCCCATAAAGCTGGTACTGAGTAGGAAAAAATCAGGCCTATAAGTATGTAAAATGTTTAAAAAAAATTCCCCCTCATGGCCATGTTTGTGTTTAAACATAATCATAAAGGGCCTGGGGACCTCTGCATTTAATCCATCACTGGTGAAGAGTGAACACACACACCCAGAGCAGTGGGAAGCACATTGCTGCGCCTGGGGAGAAATTGGGTTGGGTGCCTTGCTCAAGGGCACTTATAAAACTCACTTACCAGTAGGCCACAACTGC
The DNA here is from genome assembly GCA_036877525.1 of Chromobotia macracanthus. Lineage (NCBI taxonomy): Eukaryota > Metazoa > Chordata > Actinopteri > Cypriniformes > Botiidae > Chromobotia > Chromobotia macracanthus. The sequence goes on from JAZGTH010000040.1 coordinate 4,136,474, forward strand.
CTGCGCCCTTTTGGCACACTATTAAGTCAAGACTTGCTTTTTTCACCAGCACTCTTACAAAAACAATGCATTTAAACCAACTGTGATGTTCATTGTTGTAAGTTACAATTGAAAATTGTAATACTTTGGGTTCTTGTTTCCTCTTGTTTGTTAAAATGTGTTTTAATCTGACGATCATGTTTTATAATCTGTCAGTAGGTCTAAACAGAATATTTGCCACACAATGTCTGTTTAAAGATCCACAGATATTGGCACAATACAAATACCTAAATTAAACATTAAATATTTGCTCTCTGTAACTCCTGACCACTGTACTATATATGTCAACATGCAGTTCCTTTACTGATAACCCTCCAGAATGATTTATATCTGTCAAGATCTCATGCGTGTTTCTTTAAGTGGTGGAAAGACCCGTGCATTTGCCTCCATGACAGTTAGGAGGAAGGAAATAGGAAAAAGTCATTCTTTCCATTCTGCACCCTGGAGAAAGTGTTTTGGAGTGTCTGCTTAAATGAGAGGGGCTATTGTCTGTTAGACACAAGGGTGGTGGCTGTGAAAATCAGAAGAGTAAAGGGGCTCAAGGGCAGAGACATTTAGGGTCCTATCTGCATACAGATCCTTCACAAAAACAGGGATTGTTTTAGGAAGACAGTGACATCAATGGTCTTCGTCATGGCATAAGGCTGTTTCAATGCTGATGTGAAGATATAAATAACAAACAGTTTGACCTGGTGATGTGTATTTTTGGTGTACAGAAGAATCTATGACCTGATATGCACCTTGTTGTTGTATCTTAATGTGTTTAAGTTATCTGTAGCAGAACCATGTTGGTATGATATACATATGTTGGTTTTTGTGGCTGTCACAGAATCTGGCTGAGAATCTCTGTTTTAACACTAAATGTAATTTCCTTTCTTTGGGGCATGAAGCTGATACTGAAGGATCCGATCTCTGGGAAGGCAAATTTTCACAGACTAAGAATAGAAACCCATGGGACTTACCAATTTAACATATCAATATTTTCTCTACCCCTTTAAAGTATCCTTCTTATCATGCTTTTTTAGCTAACTCATGTTGAACTTGGCTGCAGCGTGTGGGTTGCTCTGGTATGTGAGGTCATAGCCTAGGTTGTGACCAGACAGCACACCAGTGGTTTCTACTGTTTAGAGTTTGTGTTTTCCCATAGAAGCTTCTGGAATACTAAACCATCCGTCTGCCTCTAAATAAAGGACAATTAATAGTTGTTAACAGTTAAACTGCTTGGGTATATTGCCCTCAGTTCAAAAAATTCTGCCATTGTTTACTCACCCACGTCATTCTAAAACCATTTCCGCCCATCTGTAGACCACAAAAGGAGACGTTACGCAGGAGATGATTTCTTAATTACAATTTATGACATTAATAAGGCTTTTTGTCTTTTTTAGAGTTTGACAAGCCCTGGTCACCATTTATTCATTGTGGTTGCCATCACTCTTTCATTGGATGCAAAATGCAATGTCAACTTTATGCGTAAATTCTCATTTTCTGATCCGCAGAAGTACGTCAAACAGGTCAAACAGGGTCGTAACAATATGAGTAAATGATGACAGAATTTAATTTCTGAGCAAGCAAGTAAGGCAAGAAAGGCAAAAAACCCAAAGACAAAGATTAAAAGGAAATCTAAGAATGAAGAATGTGTTGTGGATTTTAACATTTAAAAAATATGCTAAAGAAACCAATTTAACTTTTTTCCCAAAATAACTCCCTCACAGGTCTAATCACATCTGAGAGGAAATATGTGTTTTCTTAAGAACTAGGTCAGCTGAACAATAGCACAATCGTTTCCATTATAATCTGTTATTGCAATTACTGTTCTGCAGAAGAAAATCATGAGTGGAGATACGCATTTCCTATAATGTTCATGGTTGCAAGGAGCAGACAAACACACTTAAGGAGATATGAACTGTCATCAGTTTTAATGGTCTGGGCGTGACAGTAGAAATGCAAAAACAGCAATTATGTTTTGCTGTATCCTCTAGAAGGAAATTTGTCATAGGAAATTAATTCTACAAGGCTTTGTTACTTCCAAATGGGCCCTCAGATCAGTGCAGTTTGTTTATTTTCCCAAGAGACTTCAGCTGAGATTGTGTACTTGGCCTCAAACTAAGGTTTAATCTCTGACAATGCTTAGCATAGAAACTGTTATGCGTTCAAGCACGTCAAATGCTTTGTGTGTGTTTGCATGCATTTGTCTTACCCCTTAAAATATGAATAAGTCAAAGTAATGATTTTACTGGTGGAATCATTTCATAAATTACACAGCACAATTTCCTTTACTTTCCGCATTGGAAAGAAAGAAAGAAAGAAAGTATGTAATGCATAAAATATAATATGCGTCATAATATTAATCGTTTTCATCACTTCATAGACGCGTGTCTGCGCAGCCCGAGCGCAGTGTTGATCCGCTTCAAACGCGTGTCGGTGAGACGGAAATAATGGACTGAAACGGCGCTCTCGTTTCTAGCACAATAATAATCGAAAGAAAACGACACAATGAATTCATCTCGGGGCTTCACCAAATAAAGTGGACGCCTGACTAACGCCATGGGCAAAGAATGGACCTTTGCAATGCTCATCCCGGACCAAAAACTCGAGCAATCGGCGAACATGAACTCTTCTGTTTTCAGACGTAAACATCCGCCGAGCCCGCACGCCGCGACGTGTGAGGAGCTAGTGTACAATGCAAACCATTTTTAAAACGCATTTCTCTATCGAAAACACAAACGCTGTCATTCCCATTTAAAGGCTCGGTTATATTACGTCTGGAACGGGACTTTTTGTTTTGTTTTTATCTCCGGTGTTTTGCCAACACGTCACGTTAACGTAATTTAACATGCTAATGGGGTAGCCAGCTAGTTAGCTAGCTGATAGCTTTCCAGCTAGTTAGCTGGCTTGGCTACCAAAGCTGTTTGTTTGTGCAGTAACTAGACGAACAATGTTATGTTTGAGAGCGTAAATAAAACCATAGATGCTAAATTCAGTCAACTAAGGTGACACCGTGGACATTGCACAAGAGGGCATACTTATTATGGGGCTATTGAACTTTGTTTTTAGCACAATTGGGAAATGCATCGATTTCATTTGCCTCCTTCTGGATTTAAATTTTGTGCTTGTCAGCTCAATAATTCAGCTGTTGGTGGCAGTGATCTCTTTTGTTAATAGTGTACCCGTGTTACTCACAAATTCAGTGCTGGAGTGCTGGAATATCACTCTGCTTTGCATCATCACAATGAGGGACGGTGTGACTGTTGTGACACATAACGTGGTGGGAGGCTGGATGCAGTTAGCTGGAGGTGCGCTGGAAAGCTTCAAGATGATTGGATACCTGTCTTCACATTTACTGTTGCGCACCAAAGAGCTCCTGCACCGTGGACTGCTGTCGGGTCATGGTTTGCTGCGGCAGGCCTGGGAGGGTTGTGGCATCGTGTTCAGCCTGTTGCTGTATTTTATCAACACAATCATTAACCTGCTGCTTATAGGGATGCAAAATCTGTATGCTGTGTTGGTCAGCATGGTGGAAGCTGTGTCCTGCCCTTTGCAGAAAACTCTCGAGTTCACCTTGACTGTGCTTACCTTTCTTTACAGTAGTCTTGTGGGCACCTCCATTCTTCTCTGGACACCATGCAGACTGGCCATGGAGTTCCTGGGTTCCATGTGCCACATCTTTGTCAGCGTGTTCCTGCTCAATTCTTATGGTCTGCTACTCACACTGGTCATTGTTGCGGGTGCCACTGTCTACATGAACCCTGTGCTCCTTCGACAAGGAGCTTTGCACGTAGTCAACAACATCAACACAGTGCCCATCTTGCAGCGACTCCGCAGGACAGTACACCACCTCAGCACGCTTGAGAGGAACGTGTGGCGGCGGCTCGCCTGGCATCGCAGTCGGATAGGCCTCTGGGTGGCTCCTGCAAGGAGAGAAGATGGTGTGGCAGTGGACAGGGAGGATGGAGATCCAGAACCCAACCCAGAGCAGAGAGCTCCTCAGGCTGACGTGAATGAAGGAGACCTGGCAGCGGAGGATGCACCCCAGGCCGCCCAACAAGTGGAGGAACCTCTAGACCTGCCTCTTCCCAGCTCCAGCACCCACAGGCCACTGCGGAAATTTCCATCTGAGGACTCTTGCAAAGGCCCTCCCACTGAAAACCTACTGACACTTTTACAAGAGCAAGAGGAGAGGAAGAAATGTGTCATTTGTCAGGACAGCACTAAGACTGTTGTGCTTCTGCCTTGTCGTCACTTATGCTTGTGTAGAGACTGCACCAACATTCTGCTAAGCCAACCTATCTACCAACACAACTGCCCTCTGTGTCGTCACATGATCCTACAGACCATGGATGTGTATCTCTGAGTTGTGTACTGGTCTGTTTGTCATCCTCAGGTTTATTGAGCAGCACTGTTCTTAATATAGAGATGGTTCTCCTTGTCAGAAATAATTGGGAAACCACATATTCCTATTTCAGTTTTATGTCCATTCCACTAATACCTTTTCATTACGGTTGCGTGTATATAGATTTGAATCACATCCTTTTATAAATTTGAATATGATTGTGATGGTGAGGCTGCAATGTGACAGTGTTTTTATATTCATTGTCATTTTCTCATCAGCTTTTGTAGCAACAACACTATTTTTGTCATATAGCAATATTACATGAATGTAAGCTTTGTATTTACAAAAAATGGGATGTTAGTTATGAAAATGGATGTTTTTCTCTATTGTGGTCTGGGATACTGTTTGTACATTTCTATGCTACAGTACTAAAGATAATCCTGATAGAATGAATTGTTGTCTACTTTAATTTTTCATGACTGTACAAAATGATCATAGGTTTAATGGGAACATTATTTGATTTGTTTTCAGCATTCAAGAAATCTATATTTTTTTTTGTTTTGCCAGTTTAATCATTCCACCAAAACTGTTTTGTACACTATTAGGTTGCATAAGTCTCACAACAATTTTTTTGCAGAAGCCATTCTACAATACGGTGATGTGTTAGCAATTTATGTTCTTTGTCATTTATTATTGAACAGCATTAAGGTTTTATAATGGCTCTCACTGCTGAAATGGTATTGATCAGTGCTGTTTGAAATCGAAATTTTGTGCAATTTTTTGTTTCAAGAGACAGTAATTCAATTCTTACACTGGCTGATTCCCACAAGAGTGCTGTTTTGTAAAGAACAGAGTGGCAGAAAAGCTTTTAGCTCTGCTTTGTTCAGTGAATGTTGTTAGACTTAGTGTTTTGGAAATGTCCTGTTTTTATCTGTACATTAGGGACACAAAGCAAGGCCTTACTGATTTATCTTATTTAGTCTTGTCTGATACTCTGTTTTATCCCAATACTTGAAATACACAAAGGTATTCCAGAAGGCACAAAATGTGTTAGACAATCAGTTGAATTTAAGAGGGAAACATTTGCAGGTCACAAGCTGCCTCACTCATTTCACAGTGTTATTTCAAAGAATTTACTTGCTTTTAAGACAAGACTGGATAAAATTCTTATTTTGTATTGTCAGTATTATAATTGGTTAAGATCTGTTAACACACGATTAATTTTTATGATTGATTGTTTTTGTTTTATTTTAGGAGGTTTTCAGACAAGCATCTGGTTTGTGTAATGGTTTTTATTCAAACTTAAGCCCCAGACCTTTAGATAGTCTTACTACAGACATGCGTTTTATATTGAGGACTTCAGTTACAATGTTTGTGGGTAGAGCTGGTGTCTGTCTCTTCAGCTGAATAGTATCAAAGGTGTATTCACTGAGCATCCAGATAAACAATAAACAGTATTTGACTATGATGGCATTTCCCTTGTTTTTCGTCACAACACTGTACAGTATTTTCTTTAGTGAACTTGAAATACAATTCGCAACAGTCTATACTGTTGATTGTGATAAATTACTCTCCCACATAAGATCCTCTAGGCTGAGATCAACAGAACTGCCAAAACGTGGGTGTGAGGACCTTTTGAACTGGGAGTGTAAGGAGGCCACTTCCTTTAGTTGTTTAGAACAGGGTTTAGTCATGACTTTCCCATCGTCCAATCACTGCAACAGAATCAATCAAGTGGAACCCGTGTCTGCCTCAAGCTATGTCATTTTTTTAAACATTCATGATAGCTACTATAGTAGTTTATCGGCACTGCCATCCATCAGCTTTAAGTAGGAAAATTTGATTTAAGGTGCGTCATGTGAAATCCAAACCCCAGAAGAATAAAAGGAGACACATTCAGCACTGGACAGTTCCACATGGCAATACTTTTGGCAAAGGATCCAAAATGGTGTGGACGCCTTATATTTGATGAACAAAATACATATTAAACTGCAAACTCTATAATTGAAGAGAACCATCATTTAGCATCATTCATGTCTGCATGTCTGTCACTGCATAGCACAGAACAATGCATTATAAATAACCAAAAACTAAGGAAGCCATGCTCTATAATAGATAAAACATAAGGTGAAACTTCCTATTGTTTAAACAGGGATGAAAGAGGATTTCCTTGTCTGGTGCCTTGAGATACAGTCACTCCATGCATTGTTATTCACATTCAACTTATACATTGTTTGGAGATTTGTGACTGGGTTGAATCATTTCCTCACAAATTATGTCTTTTGCAATGGTTATATACTGCACATTACATAGATCTCGTTTTGACTGTCATCTTTCTTTGTCTCTCTTAAACGTGTAATAGTGATAGTTCCGGATTAGGTCCGGAAACAAACGTGCGGATTACAGGAAAATATAAATGAAACGTAGTCGGCAGGATTCGAACCTGCGCGGGGAGACCCCAATGGATTTCTAGTCCATCGCCTTAACCACTCGGCCACGACTACGAGATGATGCCCATCTGCAGGCAGCTGACTGCCCTCCATCAAAACAGGTCATTGTGCCACAGTTCATTGTTTTATGCACGTACTGTATTTCTGATTTTTATCTCTTGTTTCTGTATTGCCTGTATTTATTTTACATCACCACACTTCTGAGTGTTGAAACAAATACTGTACAATTACAAATATTGTATAATTCAGAGGCAGGTCCCTATAAAAAGCTAAATGTAATTTACAAAGCTAAAACAAATGTGCAAGGAAACATACATACAAGAATTGTTTGTATTTGTCTTGCATCTTTGAGTTTTCTCCTCCATAGACCTGTTTAGCTTTTAGGTTGTCCATGGTAAAGCTGTTAAGGAACAATATTCATTGTTCCTTAAAATACATTTTAATTGAAAATGTTTCTTTCCTCAGTTGTACTCTAATAATTTGTTTGAACTTTTGGCTAATAAAGGCCATTTTTTAAATTTGGAAACATATTGTTTGCACACAGTATAAATGGGTCTGTATACATTAAAAAATAGATAGCTTTATGTTTTATAGAGTGGGGTCCCTCACAAAAGATTAATTATAATGTCAGTCGTAAAGTTCATAAACCCCTGATCTAGTGGAATAAACTACAATACAGATCTGCAAGACTTGACTTGGTTCAGAGGGTCATTAAACTCACAGTGTGTATGCCAGAATATCTGGCCGTGGACCCACTGAACCAGTGTATGTGGGCCTGGTTAAGTTCATTTTACAAACAGGAAGTCCTGCCTCTGGATCAGTGGGAACATTCCTACCTCTGTGTCAATGACAAAAAGGAAAAAACACTACATACTCACACCCACACAGAGTAAAATGTTTTCCCCTCTGCACAGAGGACTTCCATTATGGCTATAATTATTCAAGTTGTAATTCCACAAGGGTTTGTCTAATACTAAATGTAAATGCTAATTTGTAAAAAATAACCCATTTATGGCTTTTTATAACTAGATCATTATTTTAATGACTTTTTGGAAATAGTGGAAATAGTTCATTATTGTGGTTATGATGACGAAAGGGCGCCCCCTGTTGTTATTAGAGCTAAACTCACAAGTAAAGATAATAATGAGGGGAAACATAATGCATATGTAACAGAGACGTTTTCTCCTAATAGGCAAGAAATGCAGTGCCTTTCATTTATTAACATAAGCTGAGGTTATGTTACATTGAATCAAATGATAGCAAATATTACAAAATATAACATCAAACCGTGTGTAAACCACGCAAGCAATACTGCGCAGCAGCGACACCAGCGGGTGAAGTTTCAGACTGCTTTTTTAAAGGTGCAAGTTAAATAAAGTTAGCTTACTTTTAAATAAAACTAAACGCAGAAAAAACTTTTACTCTTCGTTTAAGAAGTATTACACGGTGTAATACATCAGCAAAATGTGATCACTAACCTGGCGAGTGGACGGTCATCGTACGGGCAGGATTATGATTGTGAACTGACGCCCCCTGCTGGTGTTGGACTGAAGCTCACGTCTAAAATATTAATACATTCACATTATAAAAGCATTAAAACTACACATTACGTAAACACAGAATTACACCTAGTTTATAAAAACTGTTTTACCTTAAATATGGTTAAAACGTTCAAACCACTTATTAGAAATTTTATGTTTTAGACATTGCACCATGGTAGTTGCAGCATTGTGTTATTTGCATTACCTTAGTGTACCATGTGAATACTATGATACATGAATATGGTTATTATTATATTATTATTAAGTACCTTGAAGCATATTAAAGTTATATGGTATTACCATCTGCAAATGATCACAACTACGACTGTAATATTGTCTTTGATATTTTGTCTTCTGACATTGAATAACCTCCATAACATACCAAGCCTCTGATTTTCTTTCATGAAATGTGATCAGAATATTAAAACATTTGTGACTGGGCTAAAGCTTTACCTTTAGAAATGACACCTTAAGCAGTTTTTATATACTGCACATGACATAGATCAATATCCATACCTATATCTATATGTAGATCCATACATAGATTTTGATTGTCATCTCTGTGTCTCTTAAATAGTCTCTCTAAAAGGTTTTTTGAACATGTTAATGTATTAATTATAAAGCTTCTGTTTTTAAAAGGCTTTTTGGCAAAAGCCTTTTTGTTTCCGGAGAAATAAATAAAATAAATGAAACGTAGTCGGCAGGATTCGAACCTGCGCGGGGAGACCCCAATGGATTTCTAGTCCATCGCCTTAACCACTCGGCCACGACTACGAGATGATGCCGCACGCCAGGAAGCTGAGTGCTCTTCGTTCAACCATACTTGGTTTTATTGTAATTTATCATATTTTTTCAAATTCTGCTGTTTATATTTATATCCATTTTTATTGTTTACTTTCTGTTTATTTAATTATTACCCGGTCACGACTACTTGCTGACGTCGCAAACAAAGCTGAGTGTCCTTCAAACAAATGCAGCTTTGATTAAAAACAGCTTAGTTAAAAATGCATAATTACTAAATGCATAATTCATGTGCAAGCTTTGTGTCATGATGATAAATTTAGTGAGACTTCAGACTCCCTTCTGAACTTGTTTTGACTGTCCGGTCTCTTTGAAACACACTCTTGTCCGGCTGGGTGGGGACAGGCCATGATCTCATGAAAATGATCTGCACAAAGGAAGGGATTCACAAATGCATCTATTATTTTTCTCAACTTTTCTGGGAAAACATTCCGTGCATGTCTCATGAACAAACTGGAGCTACTTCCTGAAAGAAAAATACAGAAAAGAAGGAGAAAGAGAGAAAGAGAGAGAGTCTTGTCTGTTATGTAAATAGGAAGTTACATGAGACTCTTGCTGCATAACAGGGCTTATTGACAAAATGTTCCTGTGACTCACGCAAAGTACAGAAGCTTCCAAACACACATCATGGATTTTAGTCTACTACAAATCTACGGTCTGTGTACATTTACACAGTACAGAATGCTGAAACACTACTGCTGTAGTATAACATAGTGTGTGACTTCATCTTTCTTGACCTCAAATGCACCCTGAAACTTGAGACGAGAGCTCCCAGTCTGTGACTGTGCAGTATAAATGATTTTCCCTGCAAAAAAAACACATTTAATGACAAATTAGGTAATTACGGGTGTCATTTTTATTGCCCTCATATTCCACATGACTTTTCACAAAATACAGCCTGCCATCCAGAACAAACATTTTCTGTAAAAATGAAAATGTTTTTATAGGAATGTGTTTTTTATTTTTCTATTAACCATTTGTGTAATACTGAAGATAACTGACTTGTGTAATTGATGATAAGAGAGAGAGAGAGAGCAAGCGTAGGGCAAATGCAGACCAACAAAGGCCTTTGTCCTGTTAATGAAAATGTTGCTTTTACACAGAAATCTAGGTGCAGTGTCTCTGATCTATGCAAAAACAGCAGAGTTCTTCCAGTCTGAGTACACTAGGAAGCCGGTGAATGTGCTGTCAGTCTTAGGGCTGGAGTAAAATCCTGTGTACTCAGCCAGTGCCATCTGCACCCACACCTGATCTCCTGGAATCAAGTGCACTAGTGTCCCTCCAGACAGCGAAGCCGGTTTGGACCAGTTCCCAAACATCTGAAAGTAGGAGGCCACAGTGTGCCCGTTCTTTATGAGGTCAAACTGCAAGCTGGTGCGGTAGACTGTCGCATGTACAGCTAAGTAGTAAACACCCGGCACTCTGCAGGTGAAACGTCCAGTTTCTGGATTATAATCGCCTTGTTCATTTAGGATAACCTTGTCAAAGCGTACTGCATCCCCTACTGCCATGGGTGCCGTGCGGGCCTCTGAGAGTTTGGCACTGAAAGCTGACTTGGGGGCCACTGCACACTCGCCTGGGGATCCCCTCTCTCCTTTTTCGCCTGGATCCCCTCTGTCTCCCGTGAGGCCCCTTATGCCTGACTGACCTGTGAATGATAAGCATTACGGATTTTTATGTTGTCCTCTTGGTGTTATAACAGAACAGTGTATTTTTTGCAGCAATTGCGTGACAAAAGGGAATTGCAAAAATTTGTAAACAGGTTAAACAGACTCCAATCCCGAAACACAGATATTTGGTTAAGCCAGCATCAATGTGCCTGGCTGATTAGTAACAGAGTAATGTTTTGATCGTGCCAGAGTGTTTACACTTTTCACAGAAATCACAGTCTTTGTATGTTAAAATAGGATACATGAAAGTTCTTCGACATTGAAAAAATGACACACTGTAGCTTTAAAAGCTCAAAGATTTGTGTGTTTGTACCTGGTTCTCCCCTGTCCCCCCTTTCTCCTTTCTCTCCTGGTTGAGCATCACGCCCATCTCGGCCATCCCTGCCGGGCTGCCCGGGCCTGCCGTGCAACCCAGGGGATCCTGGGATACCTGGGCTGCCTGTGCATAAACTGGGGATCTTGTTGTCTTCCAGTGAGTTAGAGCAGTGCACTACAATAACAAGCAGGAGGGAAAGAGGCCACGTCTGCAGAGATGTCATTGCTTTCAGTCTGTAGAGAAAAGAAAGGCTCTTTCTAAAAGAAAGAAGAGAAAAAAATAATCAAAACGTCTCAATCACAAACGTGTTATGTTTTGAGGTGATGTCATCATCACTAAGGTTGAAACAGACCTATGGTATGTAGACTTCAGATAATGTGAAAAGCAGCACAACACTGGTTGCATGATCTCACCTCTCAGTCAACAGACTGAGCGTGCCATAAGAAATGTAATAGTACATCATAATTACTAAAGCACAAGCTCAGTCGTGAAAGTGTAAAGGCAAAAGAAACAGAAAAAGAGCCACAAAACCTTTAGAAGCTACTGAATCTACTGAAAGAAATTTCAGGTGTTAATCAGTATTTTAAAACTGGTTTTGCTTCAGGACAGAGAATTTTTACAAAAATACATCAAATGGCCACCAAATCAGAACCAAACAGATTATCATGCAAAAGCAAACCAAATTTTCCTTTAAAACATTTACATTTTATTTTTATTATATTTATCATTGTGATCAGCACCATGTTTATCCTTGTTGCAAGTAAACCTGTGTTTGAATTTTATTTGACTTTGCACAGTTATGGTGGGATCTGCCTAATTGTGTTGAGCTCTACCAAATTACAGTCAAAATTCTGTGTGATTGGTCACAGCCTATGATACACCCTTTCATAATACACCCTTTTTACACACAAAAAAACACTTTTCCTCCTTTTAAAAGCTGATAATATTTGTTGTTATATATCTATTAATGATTATTTTGTTAGCTGTCACCAGTCTACAGTTAATTGGTGAAACATGAAATTGCAAAATGTGCTAACAATCATCCATAATAATTTTTACTGCCTACCATTTTTGCTGAGGTGCTTAAAATCCAGGCAGCACAATCGAGCAACAAACATTCAGTGACTCTAAAACAGGAAGTAGGATTCATGGACTTGTCATTTCTGGTAATACTGCCTGGAACTGAGCAATTCCAACTCTTTATGCCTAGCTGTAAATCAGCAGGTTTCTGTGCAAGTCTGTTGTTTCTAAAACAGCTGTTTCATATAAAAGTTAAGAAACTGCTGATGGCTCATGTTGAGAGGTACAACCAGACCACCAAAACATTCTTTTAAGGGCTGCATAATCAGTTAAAACACATGCCTCTTTAATTCAAGAGAAACATCTGTTCTAGGACATCTGGACAGTTTCTTGTTATCTCTCAGGACTGTGTTTATGTATTTTTGTTCGTAATGCTGTGAGCAGCTCAAATCTTAAACCATGTTAGGAAATGATTGGAAGGGCTGCCAAAAAGCACAAAACAAATACCATCATTCCATTGTCAATTTACTGGATTGAGCTGCATACAAAACTAGCGAGTTTATCCATGCTGTTATGCTGTTATCCATGCTTCACATTCATATTTCAGCCCATTATCACTATCAGCTATTAACAATGAAATCCCACAAGATTGCTATATTAACACTCTAGCACAAAAACAATCAGTATATAGGAAGTCTCTGCTTTCTCCTTCTGTGGTTATGTTAAAAACATTGAACATGTGAAAACATTGTAATCAATGGGCAATAATTAAATTGTTTGGTCTTAAGAAATGTTTTTTCAGTTTCACCAAGTTTCAGAAGTTAGTACAAATAACAGTAAACTTCATCTTGTCCACACTGAGATCATAGTCATCAGTAATAACAAAAACACTCTGTCACATGCTTTCACAACAGACACACCTTTTTTACTCAGCAGTGCTATTGCATAGTAAAGCACATTATAGGTGACAAATCTTTAATAGAAAACAGGTATAAACAGCTATAACAAACTATATTTGTGTCTAAAGTGTCTAAATTTTAGACTTAATAGAATTCTCTTGAAAAAACTGTAAAGAATTTGCCTATATAAACAAAGCTCTGTTTTTTTACACTTCTTTAGTAAAAACAATATTTTCTTTCATAATCCCACCGAATAATGACCAAATTTTGCAAAAAGTTCTAAAGAATAAAACTCACCATTTAGGTTTCTTATATTTCACTGGATTGACAGTCTTGAGCAGCCAAAAGAGAATCGAGAAGTGAAGCCCCTCTTGTCTGTGCTGTCCAAAGAGTCTGGGAAAAAATGAGCACTGCTAGTCTTCAGAGGAAAGGGCAAGTCACTGGAAGCCAGTTAGAAAGAGGGAGACTGGGAGATGGGGAGGGAGAAAGAGGGAGCGTCCAAAAGATGGAGACCGAATGTTTGTAGCTTGTCCAACTTCAGATGGGTAAATATTATCTGATACACTAGAGAGTAAGTGATGTGGTCCTGGGCACCAGTGCACAGTCTGGTGAGCCCAGTGTGTAATTAATTAGTCTGGGGTTTATAATGACAGAATGCCATTTTTATTGTGGAGAATTTTCAAGAACAAAAGCATTCAGGGATCAGAGTTCTGTGGTCTACTGGGATATTTAACTATTCCTGCTTTAAAGGCCGTGAGAATAATAACAAACCACTTTTAAAGGATGTCAGTGATAAATTGGCATAGTAACTTCATGTAAATGAGTCCACACCACATCAAGAGACAAAATACTCTTTGAATTTAAAAAGTATATGGTAGTTCTCAGTACATTTGAATGAGCAGTGAAAACGTACAAAAACCAGAATGGAAAATGGGAGGGGGTGCTATATTACGGGTGCCACTGACACATGGTTCTGGTTACATTTTCACAGAGCTTTATTATGAGGATACAGCTTCCCTGTTAGGGGTATCTGTGCCCATTTACATCAAATCTCTAGCCTTGTAATTTCCATTATTGGTCTAATAACTCCCAAAAACTGAACTACTTTAGTGAAACCCTAAGTGGCTCTTTAGTATCTGTTAGGTTTCAAGGGCTTCATTTCGAACAGCTGTATGAACCCGACACCTTTTTAATTTCTTGCCGTGAATGTTTTACTGAAAAAGACAAAGAAGGGGATCTGACAGGGATCATATACTTTAGTTTGTGTGGGTTTAAAGACAAGATAACAACTTTGAGTAAACAAGACATGTTTATTATTTAAACTATCACTTAAATAAAAAAGTGCATAGAAAATAAACATGATTAGAAACTTTCCTTTTTACAGTTATGTACAATTTTTTCCTCATTATACATTCATCCTTTAGTTTGTGGTTGACTATGTTTAGGATTAAAAATTTCCTTCATTTTTTGTAAAATGGTAAAACACTGATGGGGCAAAAACTCAAGAGAAAACATAAAATCTTAAACTGTCAGCACTAACATCAACATGAAATTCTTGAAGCTACAGGGAAAGTGTTCTTAAGACAAAGGAAAACTTAAGTCCTCCAAGAGGAACATATGAAAACCGTCCCGTCTCAAGGCTCCGACCTCTCTCACTCCCTGAAGTACCTAAGATGGTCCGCAACACATTTCTGTACAAAAGTGAACCACAAGCCATTTCCATAAACTTGGAGCTGTGTTGCCTGCTCTCAGAGGGAGCAAATATGACACCTTTACCTCAGTGTACATCTAGAGGTCTCAAAGTTTGCAGAAATAAATAAATAGAATGGTTACCATTACTTACTACAGATCATCACATAAGGAAAAAGTACAACTTAAAAGTCCCAATAGGATAGAGAGGTATAGGTGACACAACTGGTTCAGGAAAGAAGAAACTTTCTCCTGATGTCCACAAACTGTTAAAAATGTACAGAGTAAAACAAAGCAGACTACACCATCAAAAGCAAACAAAATATCAATGCTCAAAGTTTACAACCACATTTAACATGAACTTGTTTCATAATATAAATACCGCTCCTTTCCAAAAAGTTAAAAAATAAAAGAAAAACCGCAATGCTCCGCTTGAAGGAACTTACACAGGCACAGAAAAACTGGTACTTGATCTTGATATTAAAATGATGCACATTAGTTACTCTAAAGTTTATCTGTAACACAAAACCATTATAGATTATACACTGAACATTGCAATTAACCATTATGAAGTTGCTGTTTGCTACTGTAACTAAGTTTGTCTGACCATTCCGTATATTGTGTAGATACTGAAGTACAAGTTACTATTCATACAAGTTTAGTTTATATATATAGCCATGTATATTTTGTGTATATGTATATTTTGTAGGTTATAATTACAGAAGGTGTGGTACCACATGCGTGGTGTGGAAGAGTAAAGTCCAGGACAACAGAGCATATCTGCTTCTGCAACACTGACTGACTGACTGACTGTCTGACTGACTGACTGACTGACTGACTGAGCACTATCACACCGGTTTATGGAGTGTCTGAAGTTGTACTGATGTCTGTGCAGGAGTCTATTACAAAGCCCTTAGGATTAGTATCTGCATTACAAAAGAAAATATATTACTAAAATAAAAATCTTTTGTTAGACTGAGCGATAGCTTCTGTTTAACCCTGCAAAAATTGCCACTGCTGTGTAATCCTCCTGTTTTATGAAATACAAATTTGTCCCGTATCTTCCCAGCCTTTCTTTTTGGAGAAAAAAAATGAATGAAATAAATTCATAAAATCTAGAATACATTCAACAACGGCCAAGCTGCAGAATTCAGCACATCCCTGTTCCACAGGGCTGCCGGGGCGAGAGGAAAGTCGGGCGGGACCCGAGTATCCCTGAAAAAGATGGCTAAACCACAATTCCATAAACTTATCAAAACAAACACACATAAAACAACGAGGCTTTGATACAGCAGCCAACAAATGATAAATGTAAGGTGACATACAGAATTTTACTGATCTTCAGTGCCATAGTCAAAACTGAAATGCTGGGAAATGTCAAATGTTTTCAGCCTTGGTACAGTGGGGGGTGGTCTGCAGTGGCCGAGAAAAAAAAATAAGACATGTATTAGAGCGAAACATACGAGGCAATGAGACAGAGAAACTGGCCTTAACAGTGGCTGACTAAGGAAGCCACATTTGCACTAAGCAGCTTTGTCTAGAGGTATTCACAGATCCCAAGCCATTCTGCAATACCATCCACACACTCGTGCTACACATCCCTTTAAAAAAAAAAAAGCATCAAAACTTTTCATGAAAAACAAAATGATACAGTCAAATTTCAAGTGGATTGTTTACTCATAAAATGAACCTGTGCCCTAGTTAAACAGCTTTGTTTCCATATACAATAACTTATTTCCCATAGTACAGATTTTCTTTCTGGTAAACCAACAAAGGTCTAGACTTTCCAGACAAGTTGTAACACATAACAAAATTTTTCCATAAAATAAATTTACTTAGAAGGCACCAAACTTCTGATCTAAAAGAACCAAGGAAGAACAATCCACAGAACCTCAAAAAAATGGCCGTAATTGTTGCCTTATCTAAACAGGGGTCAAACAAAGCTTCAGCCCTTTAAAGGGCACAAATGGAAATAAGAGGGGCGGGGCCTCCATTTTAAAGAGAAAGGAACGATGATACAAGCACATAATGTGCATTTAATGGCTAGCTGGAGCCGCAGTGCCAAGGCAACATGTGTTAAAGAAGACTGGGAAGACGACTAATCTTCAGTGCACAAGACCGCGAGGAACACCAGAGAGCCCTCTGATTCCTCCATATAGTGCTTTAAAAGTAGTTTTACATGGAAAAGCCTCTGTGGCAAATTCCTTGCATTAAACCAATCTCTAAGAAAATATTTTGATATAACAAAATATATGGAATAAACTTTGGAACTTGTCAGTTGCTAGATGGCGGTGAACGACTTGACACATCGTTTAGACGTTTTACACTTTCGAAAAAGTGTAAAAAATTTACAAATCGTAAAGAGGGCCTTTACAGAGAAGGTGGGCTGTTCCTAAATGTGATTTTAAGGCTGGCACACAGATATCCACACTTGACTCCCTCAAGTTCTTCACAGCTCACTAGACCTGCACTATGAAATATCCATGCTTGACTTGGGTTGGCAATGTGAGCCACTGGTGGACCGCATTTTGTGGGAACTGCTTCTTTGGAATAGATAAAGAAAAAACATTCAGCCTACAAAAATATTAACTAAAAAATCTTTCAAAGAGACAGCACTATAAAAATGTCTGGACAAAGCATTAGTGTTGTACAACTCTACAATTTCCTACAAAAATGTTGATAAAATAAATACAATGCTTTATTAAAAATATAAATACAATTGTTAAGTGCTATTCACCAATGAGTGCTTCTTTTGTCCTTTGTATAGAAAAATATACAATATTTTATATACATACTAAATGAATGATACTTCTCCATCAGTGACAAGAAAGAAAGCAATGATGAAATTTTAAACTGCCTCAAAATAAACACTACCCTATAAATTTCGTACACAACTAAGGGCTTAGGGAGAAATAATCCCCCTATTGCTAAGACACAATAAATGAACTGGGTATAGCCAGGATCAATTAAATCCAACAAGCCGTACATGCGCATGATAATTTCTGCAATAAAATGCGATTTAGCTACTCTCCCTCTGAATTACTATTAAAATTGATAGCAAATTAAAAAACACCCTAAACAGATGAAATCCCCCCCCCAGACCTCAGAAATTGCTGTGGTCCATTGGCTGTCAGTCCACCAGGATCTCAGCCCAGCCAGCCCCTGAAACTCACAAAAACTCACTTGCTTTGCTTTGCCTACTCTTCAGATCACAAACACAGTATATTTACTGGTTTCTTTCTAACATTGACAAAACGAACATTTACCATTTTTCTGTACATGATCCATTTCTGGGACCACTGCTCCCCCTAGTGTTTCCCCTTAATCATCTCTGAATACCTGATATTTACAGTGTCTTCCAAGAGAATCAGGCCCAGTGTGGCAAGGATGACCATGGATGCTCTGAAGGCTTCAATGTACATTCAAAAAGGGAGAGATGTTTAAACAGGTCAGGCTAAAAACAAGAGGATTATGTATTGACTGCAGTTCCTCAGTCTAAAAAGACAAAATCTTTCCCTTCCAAAATTGCACTTTGGTGAAAATGAAACAATGTGGCAATGTTTGAGTAATTTGTCACTTATAAGTAAGGGCAGGCCAGACTCTTATTACAAATTTAAAATGGTTCACAATAACCTTCTTAAAAAACATAACAAAAACAAATAAAAGATCATATACAAAAGTTAAAAATGAGGGGGGCACTAATCTCTTAAATTGGGCATTAATAGAAAGGACATAAAGACAATCCTCTCTGGTGTGACTCTGCTTTTCTTTAAAGTCAAACAACTTAAGAGGCACAATACCATTAACCCTCTGATAACCTGAGCCTGCTTCAATAACTGAACATTAAAAGTCTCTTCCCTTGAAAGTATACACTCCTAAAAGCATTTCACAGTTGGTCTTAGGTTGTGAGTTGCCTTTAATTGAGGAACTTGCGACACTTCTTTGCCCTGCAGTTGCAAGGCAGCTTATTGCCTGGTTCTTCAATGGGGAACTTGTAATCGTAAGTGAGCTCCTCGCCTTTATAGATCTTACGCATGGCGAAAATGACAATGTGCTTCTGACTATCAACGTTGACCACTCGGGAGTAGCAGTTGGGCTCGCAGGAGTGGTTAATGAAACGCGCTGCATTGCCATGCATGGTGGCGTCCACAACCTCGTAGTCATCAATACGAAACATGTAGCAGCCAATGCCCTGAATATAACAAAATAAAAACAACAATCCTTAAGGAACACTGGTAACACTGCAGTTAATAGACCATGAGGCATTGCTGTGTGAGGTTTCTACCTTGCCGTCATAGTATTTCTCACGTTTGTCAGTGAGGACAGAGCGAATGACATTCCCAGAATACTCGATCACCATCTCTCCAGCATCAATATTCCTGTTGCAGAACAAACCTCTGCCATGTATGGCTGATCTGTGAACAATACACAGTTATCTTCAATAATATGCAAAAAATTGGCACATAGGTTTATTTTTGTTTTTATTCTTCAGACCAACCAATTTTTACTCAATATAAGAAAAGATTAAAATTATAACATAATTATATGTATGTTGTAGTTGTACAGAACTTTTTGAAGTATCAAAATCTTTTAGTTATTGCAAACCATTGCAAAATGCATATTGCAATATGCACATTTACTATTTTTTATTTCTTGCAGCCCTAATGTAAAGTGTTCATACCTGTAGACACCTATAGCCTCCCTGGACGTTTTCTTTAAGTGCCGGAACCTCATTGGCAGTGGAAAGTCAATACTGATGGCCCGTCTGTGACGGGGAACAAAAATAACAATAACAGGTGTTGTTATTCTTCGGTCCAAACAGGAAAGGAAAGAACAATGTCAGTAAGGTGACTCACCGAGCAGATTTCAGCTGCATTTCTTCATCAGCTTCCTCCTGAGGGTTGTATTCAGGAGGCTGACGGTGTTTGGATGCGAGGAAATTAAACATGTCCAGAACCGATCTCCTACAAATAGAAACTTCTGTATTACGAATGACTATCAGGCATAACATGGAATGGATGGGTCTGTATACTCATCCTCACCAACAACCTAATTGTGGGTTAAATTAATTAATATACAAACCTGTGGTACACCTCAGCACGGGCAGATCCATGAGGGTTGATGGGAGGGTCATCTGGCTTCTCAGGATGGTGGAAACGGAACCTGTAGTTTCGGCAATGCCTGGCTCCATATAGCTGCTCCAGTAGAAATACGACAGCATCATGAACCACACCCAGCATCTTCAACGCATTCACTCCTGAAAGAACACAAGACATGAAATAATCTAGATACAATCTTTCATGTTCTTCAATCTTTCAAAACATGCTCTTACCATCAAATGAAAGGGCCTTAAGTCTAGCATTGGACCGAGCTTCTTGTACCTTATCTGTCAGATGCTTCCATGCCTCTGAAAATACACAGGAATTTGAAACATGAAATTAAATGAATGCAAAAACTTCAAGAATTAAATTTAAATTGACACACCCACAAGCCTACTGTTACAAGAACAACGTGAACTACTGCCGTGTTCACACGCTTTTTATGATTATTAAAACAATGAACATGACACTTCATACTGGATCTATAACTGATCTACAGCTCACCCTCAATGCTTTCACAGCAAATCTGAAATCCGTCATCACTGCAGATTTCAAACATGAGCCCTTTCTTGGGTTTGTAGTCCACAGATTCTCTCCCACTGTTCCTCTGATCCGGTGTTTCCACTAAGAAAGGTTCAGATGCATTCTCATCACTCTTACTGGGCAGATCTGTATAGAGGGAGGGGGTGTGAGTGCGGGGGTAGAGGGGAGAATTTGTTAAACACTATTTAGACGTAAATTCCAGAAAAGTATATATTCATTACAGTAGCTTTCTGAACTGAAAGTGTAAAATGCTTTACCCACCAGTCTTTGGTTGCTTATCATGAGTGGCTATGCTCTTATGTTTAAGAGAAGAGGAATCAGCTGACACAGTGACAGAATCACTATGAAGAAAACAAATTCGTAAATTAACTAAGATACAATCAAGTACAATGAAAATGTTCAGATCGTTTTAGTTTTTGTACTCATTTACCTCTTGTTTGAACCACTTTCATTAGACTGCCCTATATCCATTGGTTCAGGTGATGAAAGTTCCCAGTCCCTAGAACAGATGCACATTTTAAACACTTTTCTGTAATCAACCAAAACCTAAATGCATTATTAAATATTAGGTCCTTACCTTGTGAAAGATGAGGTTTGGATCGCAGAGGTGTCAACAGTTGTTGTTTCTGACTTAAGCCCCTTATGCTTCTTTCCAGTGCTTTTATCGGAGCTCATTCGAGGTCTTTTAGCCTTTTGCTTTCCTTTCCCAACAGCTGTGGAGGCACCTTGAGCAGGTAATTTTAAAGACTCTTGCTGATGCAGTGGTCGTGAGATGGGAGGGGTTCGTGAGCTCTGCTTCAGGACTCCAAGTAGATGACCTTTGTTCAGGTCTTGTGAAACTGGATTAGGGGCAAGAGCCACCTGACCTGCCAAACTTGAACTTGGGTCAACAGGTTTATCTGCCAGGACTCGACTGATTGGGTGTTGAAGATGAACATTGCCCTCTTGTTTGACAGGCATGCTAATGCTTTGGTTTGGGGGGAAAACACAAATGCTGCTGGCTATGGAGGTCTGTGCCGGATTAGTAAGTTGAGACATCATCTGAGTTCCTGAATGAAGAACCATCTGTTGCTCTGTAAGGCCCAGGTTGTGAGGGTTTGCTTTGATAAGCAGGTTGCTTATAGATCCTGTAAGGTCAGTAGAGCTGATGAGACCCGGAGCACTCAGCGATACTGAGCTGGCTCCCATAAAGTTTCCAGGTGCACTTGGAGGCACTGACACCACGTTCAAAACTGACTGATTTGGGTTGATCCCTGACATAGTACATGGCAGAAGATGAGTTGAAGAATCGTGTCCTAACATGCCAGGCTGGGCTGTGGTAGAAATGGGCATGGGTTGTGGTAGGAGATTAGGTTCTAAGTACATTACCCCTGGTTTTGGTCTTTTTATAATGTTGGGAATTTTGCGATGAGGCATGGTAGTTGTGGTCAGAGTTCCCAGTTCCATCAGGCCTGGCCGAGCAGAAATTCCTGCAGCAATTTGTGAAGGTGAGAGGTTTATGACAGTCATGTTGGGCCCAACATCTGAAGGAGCAAGAGTGGGTTGGGTCTTTGGACGTGCCTGTTTCTTGCTTTTATGGGTATGAAGACGGGAAATGGGGCGTTTCTTGCCATGAACAGAGGGGACCATGGTAGGAGTTGTAGTGGTGGATGAGGCACTGGATACCATGGCAACACTAGAAGCATGATCATGTCTATGTCCTGCCTCAGTCACACCAATCTGGGGATCATGAGAGGGGACTCCTATTAGGAGGCCTGATGTGGTGCTTGGAATGACTGGTTGGAAACCTGCCTGAGTGGTGCTAGTGAATGCATGAATTTGTGGGTGATGAGATACAGGCACTAACCCTTTGCCACCAGCAGAAAAAATGGACTGAGAGGTGGAGATGCCAGCACTGAGGCCTGTCAAGACAGGAGCACTAGTATTCATGACACCTGTTCCACTAACAGATGGTGCAATCTGGATCTTTTGAGTTAAACCATTGGGAAGGGTTTGCAATACATAGAGTGGCTGCAGATGCTGGTTGAGCACTATCAGTTTCTCTGGGGCAGGTTTTAATTGAGAGGAAGTAGCTTGAACAGCAGAGCCTGCAACTGGAGCAGGACCTGAGCTAACTGTGGCTGCAGGGATGAATTTCTGACTCTGGAGAGGCACAGTGGGTGAGCTAGGTAAAACTGGTGTGCTAGTAGTTCTTGTCAGATCTTGGCTCCCTGTCTCTCCCACAGGTGTTACTCCAGGACTTGAAATATGGTCACCATCAATGCATGCAGGAATGAAATGTTCTGGAGTCATGTGACCTTCTTGAACCTGGGAATCTCCACAACTGTCCTGTGGGCTTTTACTTGGTATAGTAGGTCCTGCTCTCTGTTTCTTTCCACTTTTTTTATCTCCTGATTCCTCTGTGGCAAGAGCCAGTATAGTGCGCTCTGAGGTCTCAGAGATAAGTGAGCCATGATTTTGGTTATTTACTGTGGGACTTCGCGTTGTTAACACAGACAGGTCAGAGGGCAGCTCAAGAGGAAGACCATAGGGCTCTTCCACAGCGATTGAGGTGTTCACCCCACTCTCTACAGGTTCAGCATTAGGTAATGGCTGAGGGAAATCTTCAAATAGCATATCCTTTCTTTGGTTAACATCCACCCCATAACTCCCATCCAAAGAGAATGGTTCAGTCGATGGAGTTTCTGACTGTTGTCCTAAAGCCTGCATTGAGGGGGTGTTCAGCACAAACTCCATAATATCAGAGGGCAAGATGTTACCACAGTCATCACTGTTGTTATTATCAGAGTCAGATTTAAGAAGATCTGTTGTGAGTGACAACTGAGAATCGAGAGGGTCCTGCCCCTGTGTTTTCACACTCCCTAACGGTAGACAGTTATCCTTCTGATTTTTACGACTATCACGACTGTTACAACCTCCACTTGTGGAATTCTCTGCCTCTTTCCCTGAGTCAATACTCAGTTTGTCTGCTCTGCTTTCCCTAGCCTTCCTCTTCGTAGAACTTTTGTGTGTGGATGAAGTGGCAGCACTGGTTGTGCTGCTGGTGCTTATACTAACATCACTCTCAGACCCATCATCCACACCATCCAGCTGACCAATCTGTTGCAATTCCAAATTTTTTGTTGCAGTTGACACCTCATCACTCTCATCTTCATGCTCATTTGCCTGATCCTTCAAGAACCTGTGGATCTGTGATCCTCTTCCTAAACACTGATCAATACCAGCAATCGGTGGAAGACCAGAGTTAGGGTTTATGATGGTGCGTGTGAAGTTATAATAGCAGGTGTCCTTGTTTAAACCAATTCCTCCCTCTTCATCCTCTCCACTGTCTGCTGAGGAAGATGTGCTCATATCATCTGCTCCATCTACTTGTCCTTCAGCTGAGCGTTTGCTGCTTCCAGTCCGCTTTTTCACAGAGAATTCCCCACTGCCGTAAAAGGGTATGTCTTCCTCACCATATGATCGTACGCCATAGAAAGGGGTTAGTCCAAAGAACATGTTAGAGCGAGCACGTGCACTCCGCCTTGGATACCTGCGCTTTGCTGAACCTGCTGAACCATCACTGTCCTCCTCATGGTGTTTATCCACACTGCCTTCTTCTAAATGATGGTCCTCCCCTTCATCAGCACACCGGTGGTCCATATGATGCTCCTCTGAATCATCTGCATGGATGTGGCTGTCTGACTCTGAGCTCTCTGAGCTTGCAGATGGGGAGAAAACCATTGCTCGAGAGGACCTTCTTTGGTGGCCCTGGCTGCCAGAGGTAACAGAAGTGAATGGGTTTGTGTTAGAGGATATACTGACAGCTTTGGTTCCATTAGGATCCATTTTCTGAGACATTAGAGGCAGCCTCTCTGTGTGTTTCTTTTCAACTGAAACAACTTCCTTACTTGATTTAGAGTGTACCTGTGATGGTCTAATACTTCTCTCTACTCCTGCTGTCGGCTGAATGGCCTCTATTGCTGAACTATGCTTTTTCTCAAGACTAAATCTCTCTTTGGACTTTAATGGCTTTTCCCCTTCCTTTTGATCAAATTTATTGACTTCCACTGTGCCAGAAACTGTGTTACTGCTCAGTGCTGTGACTTTATTGCTACTGTTGTGTGAAGGTGGACCTTCAGCTTGAGTTTTGACATTACTGCTTTTAGAGTTGCTGTTAAGAACTGGGTTTCTGTTTTGAGGAGTCTCTTTTCTTTTTTTTGAAACATCTCTGCTCACATTCATTTTAGCTTTGGAGGGTTTTTCTTTGGTGCTAGAAGTTCCATGAGCAGCAGTCATGGCAGGACCTGCCTGGAAGCCACGCTTTATGTCCTCCTCCCCAACCTTGGCACCAGATGTCCACAGAGGCTTCATTGCAGCTGCTGGAGCTGGGCCAGACACACAATCATGGGACTTCCTACCTCCACTTTTATTGTAAACCGACTGAGGCAACCCAGTATTTCCTGTGTCGTTTGATGCAGCCACAGGTGTCACATTTCCTTCTTTAACAGGATTAGCTTTGTCTTTTGGAAGAGTGGCAAGTGGATGACTGGATGAAAAAGTGACTCCAGCTGGAAGGTCAGTATCTTTTGTGGTTTGTTTCCCTTTCTCAGTTCTCAGACTGCCACTTCCTCTCTGATGTCCTGTCAAAACTGCAGTTCCAAGAGGTGGTGACACCTGACTTACACTAGCTGGTTGCAATGATTTCAAATTTTCACCCTCGGATTGCTTTTTGGTTACGTCTTTGCTACCATCTATTAATTCTGTACAACCAAAACTAAGGCGACGTTGTGCGCCACTGTTTATTGCATTAGTTTCTTGACTGCGAGATCTTTCTCCAGATGGTGCTCTTATTTTTTCCATGTCCCTGGCTAGAGGTCCTTTAGGGGTTGTAGACAGGGAGGTGGCAGATGAATTACTTGTCTGACCAAATACTTGTCTGACCAAATTCCTCCCCTCCACTGCCTGTGGAGGGGAGGAAACCTTTTGCTTTGTTGGTTGAGGGAAAATAGAGGAGGTGCTGTGTCGACGAGATCCGATGCTTTGCAGATTTGAGCTTAGCAAAGGGTCCCCCACAGTCACAATCTCATGAGTTGACTTGGTAAAACCATCTAATGAGAAAAAACAAAATTTGGAAAAAAAAAAAAAAAAATCACTATAGCTTTTAAAGTCGTTTTATTTCAGGAAAATTTAAAATATATGTATTTATGTAACTAATACCTGGGGAGGGAAGTGGTCTGGTAGCAGAAGAACGATGACATGGTGGGTAGCTGGGGTGTCTATTTCTAAAACAAACCCTTGGTTTTGGCATGGAAGGCACATTCTGCAGATTTGTGGAATCTGTGGGTCCAGGCAAAGCAACATCCACTTCAGCTGAAATGTTAAAAAAGGATAAATCTTTAAAGATCCTAGCAAATGTTAGAATCAGGACCATAAAATGCCTATTGAATCTTTTTACCTGATACAGGTGGAAGACTATGAGCCACTGTGTGGTTCTCCTCTTGAACTGACGTGATGTTATTAATATTTTCTGTCACAGATTGTCGGCTCACCAGAATTCTACATTTATAGACACAACGCTTCGGGCATCTAAAGTACTCCAGTACACCCTTGAGCATCTGGGTAAACAGAACAAGATATTAGATGAATTGGCCATTTTTAACTGAACAATTACTGAACACTTAATTTCACAAACTTACTGGTATCCCACAGGAAACAGCTTCTTCTCACAATCTGATATTTCAGCTAGCATACCAAGACAGTCAACGGTCATAGACCCTGTACCAAAAAAGGGACATTTAATTTTTATGATGTGGTTTGTTCAAATACTTATCAATGGGACATCCTAAGACATACAGACCTATCATCATGTGGATGTTGTTTGGTTCAAGCCCATTAATAAACTTCTTTCTCAGACTGATTCCCTCAAAGTCTACAAGGACCCTCCGAGTCACTTCAAAGCCTGACTCTGGCACCACCTGTAAGATAGGTTGTTACTTGCAGTAAATCTGACACCACGCAACACAGACACAAAATCATTAGTTAAAAACAAGGTCCCTCACAATGCCACAGAAGAATCATTTTTGGCTTGTATCTTATGAGATTCAGTTTTGAATCTCATAAAAAACTACTCATAAATTATGAATATATGCATAAGTGACAACGCACTATATAATGGTGATCACAGAGTATGATTTAAGTCTTATGAAAGGTGTTGGTGTCTCAACTTACTTAAAGGGCAGGAAACTTTAAAACTATCAGCTTTACATAGTGATCTACGTTCAGAGATAAGCAAGAACGCACTTCTTTACACAGATCCCTGCACACGTGCACAGTGAGAGAGAGTGCTGATTCACTCATGCTGACTATGAAATTACAGAATTACTGTTCAGTTGTGAATATTGTTACACTCCTAGTGAAGAACCTTTATTGTTAACAGTGTGACTTACTGATAAAAGAGCATCATCCCTTACCCCGCCCTTTATCAGAGCTCTGTGACGGTGACAGTAAACTTTGTTGTCCTCTAAAAAGGCACACTGCTGCTGCCGCGCACACATGAAGTGGTAGCTACTACTGCAGGAGCTCTGGCAACAACTCACAGTGGCTCCGAGTTTGTGACAGCTCTCACAACGCTGTAAAAACAAAGCATGATTGCAGTCTATTGCAGTCTATTTGTTTGAAAAAAAAAAAAAACAAAACTAGTGGCCAAAAACATTTTTAGTAACATTTGGTAACCAAAGAATACTGGTATAATGGTATATTATAGCACTTCAACTCAATGCACAAACATGACACATGGCATATTGTGTACCAGCTGTTTGCCTCGGCTGACAGCCATATGGACGTTTTTGAGAGAACCATCAACATCCTCAAACACCTCTGATGACCACAGTGCACAATTTACATGGGTCCACTCATTCTGGCCAATATAAAGCAATCTCCCACAGTCCTGGAAAAAATACAATAAAGTACAAAAAAAAGTACAATAATCAGCCCACATCTTTACTTTCTAAAGTATTTTTCTGGTGTTTGATGACTCACGTTTGTGTTCTCATCTCCGTAATTCAGACAAAGCGCACACCGTCTGTCGTCACCAACACCAGGGGGAGGGAGGCGCTCAGGGCTGTCTTCATGACTCAGGTCTGAACACAATACTATCATTTTTTAAACATCTCTCTTTAGACTGAAAATGTCCAAAACATAAATTGTATTCCACTGAAACAATACTTAAAGGACTTAAAATGAGCTTTTTACCATGGGTAAGCTTGGGGAGTGGAGGTGGGGCGGGGTGCCGCTGGCGAGTCTGGCTCTCCAGGGGCCTTAGGTCGGGAGCAGGAATGATCTTTTTCATGAGCAGAGGTTGCTCAGCCCGGGCTATCTCCTCCCTCTCTTGCCACTGGGCATAATTGTGATCCAAAGAAGGGGGCAGCACAGCATTGGGAAGCAGTCCACTACTGCAAAATGACAGAAACCTGACACTGTGTAGTTATCCATGGCTTTGATATGTAACATTAGTGTCTGATAACTTCATTC
Organism: Chromobotia macracanthus; assembly: GCA_036877525.1. Taxonomy (NCBI): domain Eukaryota; kingdom Metazoa; phylum Chordata; class Actinopteri; order Cypriniformes; family Botiidae; genus Chromobotia; species Chromobotia macracanthus. The sequence goes on from JAZGTH010000040.1 coordinate 4,164,383, forward strand.
ACATATCAGGTTATCTGTATAGAGCAATATTTCAAAGAACAATTGATTTAGATAAATAGACTTCTTGTGCTATACAGTATAAACAAAAGCTTACAATCTCACTTGTAAAAGAAAGTAATGATAATCGTTGCCTTCTATTTAAAGAGCATTTAATCAGGCACCTATGGAAATATAAAACACTTTGTACTGTTCTTAATAATTCATGATAACAAATGAAGTCTACAAACAAATAAACCAAAGACTGACCGCAAGACTTGTCAAAGCACCCATGTGAAATGTGACACTGCCTGCCAACCTCAAACAATAGAATTAGACCATACAAGCTGTATTCCCTGTGGAAAGTGATATTTCTGCTCTAGAGTACAGAGCAAAAATAGACAGACACCTGACTGTGAGCTTTGCCATGTTCAGACCTTATTCGCTAGCTTAACTAGCCTTACTATTCAGGTCAACAACGTTTTTTAAATCTCCATTTGTTTTAGAAATTTTAAAATGCAACATTTTAAATTGTGTACCAAAATGTTGAAAGTCAAAATGAAAACAGCACACAAATTGAAAGGCAGTTGGAGATACACAGGGAAAACTCACTTGGGAGAGATTTTGTGCGTCTCCCAGAACTTGGACTCCTTTACTCTGAACCACGGAAAAATCCGCTCCATTTGCTGTAACGAATAACAGTGACAGTGCCATCAGCAACAATAGTGTAGAATTGTGAGATGTTCCATTTTGGATTTGTGTGTCCACTAGTTCTATCTCACCCGAATAAAGAAGGACTTGATCATGCTGTTGGCCTTCCTGCTCTCAATCTGACCTCCATCTAAATTGAAAGCTGACTGGATAATTCTCACAATGTCATCACTGAACTCCAACTGAAACAGAGGAGCAGATAGTGGAGCAGAAAATTACACCTCTCATGCATGTGACCAGTATCAGATTTCCACTGGTGTTACTGTAGCTCAACTGATTGTGTTAGCGGTGAAAAGGTTGTGGGTTCCATTCCCAGTGAACACACTGATTAAAATGTACAGATTAAATGCACTGATTAAAGCGTAGCTCACTTTATATAAAAGCATCTGCCAAATTCATAAATGCAAACTGCACTGCAGGATCAAAAAGCAATAGACAATCTTTCAATCTTTTCAACACAGATACAACCTTGTTGCTATATGCATTCAAAAGAAAGTATTTAAAAATTCTTACAACAGATTTATAGCATCCTGAATCCATTTTCTTCTCCACAGACTCCAAATCGAGAGGCCAATCATTTGGTGGCGACACCTCTGTCAGCACAGGAGGGTCAGGACCCCTCGGGGAACGGCGTGAGGGAAGGCTCTCTTCTGTCTCTGGGTTCAGTTCAGGTGGCTTCATAACCGCCTGGGACAAACAAGATAATGTCATCAGTTAGCAATACAGTCAAAAAGGCTGTCGAGAACATCTTCATTTGGTTCTCTTTAGTGGATGGAAGCTCACCTGTCTATAGCGAAGCAGATGAGTAGATGTGCGGGAGTTGAGCAGGGCGGTGAGAACCTGACGCATGGATTTCTGAATTTCTTTCTCCAGGACATCGCGCCACTCTGCGGGCTGGTGCTCAGAGCAGTTTATGCAGGTGTAGGCTGTGTTCTCAGGCAGGTTAGACAAGACCTCATACATGTCATCTAAATATAAGGCAGGTGTTAAGACTAGGGGCATTTGGTTCTGTCTCCAAAGCTATGAGTAGTTATAATCAACCACATGCAAGGATAAGCCTGAGTAAACAATATTTACCATTTACCATAAAGGTCATGGTATCCTGTACTGTCATGTGACAAAGATTAGAGTAATCTGGAAAAACGGCAACTAACCGGTTAAACGCTCGCATTTGGCATGAACCCAGCGATCACACTTCCTGCACGTCATCATTTTGCTTTCATAGTCATCGTCTTCATAGCACTTATTACAAAGTGGGCAGAAGTTACCTGGGAGGCAGAAATGATTGATTGCACACAGTTTACCCAATACATACAATAAATTACAAGGAGGATCATTACTGACCTTTAGCAATGAGTTTGGCACAGTCATGACACAAAGAGAAGTCATGTGACCACTGGGCATCCCAAGTCTTCCCTGGTTTAGTGGTCCCACAGCTTTTACAACGCACACATTTGGTGCATATCTGCGGCAGAGGGGAAAATAATTATGGGCAAATACTGCAAAAAAAAAAAAAAAAAACACAGATGTTACAGACATCTAAGGTTGAAGTGTGTGTGTGTATACCCAGACTCGTTTCTTCTTGGTGGGTCTGGTAGGGTGGTTGGGTCCCAGGCACTCAGGGTGATAGCTGTTTCCGCACTTGTCACACTCCAGTAGTTGCTAGATGATGTTAAGGGATAAAATTTTTAATTGGGGTGCATGTCAGATGGTTCTTTTACATCTATTTTTAAAGGTTTTGAGACAGTCTCGTTAGGATAAAATAAGCTGAACCTTGCAAATTGTTTTCATTGCAACCCAGTAATAAAGTGTACAAAAAGAAAATGATAATTCCAGAGAACAGACATGTCTTTGATTTTCATAAGGAGGTATTTTTTTAGCAGCACATACCAAATGAGGACATTTATCAGGATGTTGTTAAAAATGTAGCCACAAAATTTGAGACGGGAAAATATCCGAGATCCAAGCTGACTCATGCTTTAAATATTACATTTTTCCATTATTCGTTAACCATTCCATCAGAATGCATCACACCCTTATATAACTAGTATAACAAAGAGTTGTATTGTGTGCCCATCATAACAAAAACAGAACTATTTAACAATCATGACATAAATCTGTGGCATAATATACTTGTCAAAACTTTTCTTTATATCTGAAGGTTCTGCTTAAATCGGTTATGCTAATGTTGGAAGAATTTTACAATTCCAATGCTAAGAGCACCTCAGACAGTCTCAGACACAGGCTTTGATTTATTATATTAAAGATTCTTTACATCAGAGCTTTGAAGTCTACTTGAATGGCATTTTCTTCAGTAGTCTCACTCGAAAAATGTAAAGTCTATTTATTAAAGTCTATTATAGCTATTTATAATACAAATATTCATCCGTTTCTCCGATCAACATGGAATCACAACAGAACTATTACTTTGGTTTTCTGATACTTCCGCCACAGACATGGCAAAGCGCAACGGCGACAACACCAGTTTTCCCACTGTTCCTCATGGGGGCGCTCTGTCTCTCCCAAGCAGAAAAGGTGGAATGGTTCACAACAAACCTGACAGAAAACAAACTAAAGACAACAAGCCATAAGTACACATCCCCACTCACGGTGTGTGCTTTCTTCTACACAAATCAAAATGTGACGGCCTACCTCTACGTTACCGCTGCTGGCACGAGAAAGCACACCACCTGTGGGGTGATTGGCACAGAGGTGAGAATGCTGAGCCCACCCATCTCCCACACATTCTCAATGTCATAGTCCTCCTTGGGAAATCCACTCTGATTCGATGCACTCCATCGCAGGGCGCTCTGCTCGCCGTGCCCCCAGTCGAGGAGGCTGGGAGTTTAAAGTACTGCTGTCAGGTTTGGTGTGTATCTGTTGAGAAAAGAGACAAACCTTCTAAAAATGTTTTGTGCATAAAAATCCAAAAATGAAAGACCTAAAAGCTCTGCTTGCCTCTCTTTTGGTTTAGGCTTGGGTGGTTGAATACATCGAGTGGTCTGTTCTTTTGCTTTGTTTCTGGTGGTTTAAGTGAAACATGATTTTAAAACAGAGGGTCAGAGGAGGTAAGAGGTTTCTAAAGACAAAATGTTTAATGCTCTTCCTTTTTTCTGGATAAAAGCGCCGTCTACTTATAAACTAAATGTAAAACAAAAACTATACTTAAGTTAATTTAAGTATAATACATCACTACATACAGTGCACCTCTTGGCTTTTCCTTACTTGTGTCTGTGGCAGAGCTGGATTGATTCTGCTGCTGAGATTTCTTCTTGAGCTCATTGGACTGGACTTTGCAAGGCCTTCCTTTTTGCTGCCACTTGACTACTTTGTTGCAAGGGCGGCTGGAATTGTGCTGGTGGAGAAGATGGGGCAGCATGCAGAGAAGTGGCTGAAGGGCTGGCCTGATGCTTCCGTTCTTTTCTCAAAGCTGAGCTTAAAGGGGCCTGAGAATGCTTGGATCGTCAGAAGGACTAGAGAGCAGAGGGTGCTTTGGGGAGGAGGGTGGTGAGGATGGTGATGTAGGCTCTGTCTGCTTTTGTTTGTCCTCTTCCTGGACAGGTGGTGGAGTTTCGCTTTTCTTACGAGGCGAGTCATCCTTTGTAGGAAGGGTCTGGTTTTGGGGCTTGCTTCAGAACACTGCGATTTGTGATGTGCATCCTTTTTTTCAGACAATTTATTTCTCTTCTTTTCTTTTTTACCTGTAGTTGATGCAAAAGGATAATTAACTGATAAATACCAAAGTTAATAGCATCTCCAGCTTTTAAAATTGCAATTACAGAAAAAATTACCTTTTGCTTGCTTCTGAAGGAACTTTGACGGCATCCACTGCAAGTTCTGACATTTCCTTATTCTGTGACAAAACAAGCACATACATGTTACAGCCTTCTGAAACTACACTTTGAGAGTAAAGCTTTTGAAACTGTAGTTACCAGTGCATATAACTTTCACACTTACTTGCAACATTGCTTTTTTAATATTGCGTCCCCAAATTTGGGCTTATCCAGGCAGTTAGTGCAGACCCCACAGTCATTTTGGGACCTGGCAGCCTGGACACTGCCCGCAGCGTCCCGAGCGCCGGCCCTTTCTGGGTGGAGCCTCCTGGACCGTTTTCTGCCTTGTTACTGGCTTAATGGGAGGTGTGGGTGGCTCCGCCTCCTCTGACCCCGCCACTGAAGATTTGTCTATTAAAGTGCATCATTAACACATCATTAACTTTGAGTAAAGGCAATAACACTTTTCTTACCAATCAAATTGTTTTCTCACCATCATTTCCCAAGGAAGACAAGATCTTTCTCTCTCCTCCCATGGCAAGGCACTAATGGTAGGCATATCATCTGGGAACACAGCACGGTTAAGACCAGAGCTAGGCTCACGACGACACACATGCTTTATGAGTGGACCACAAACTGAGTTCTGAGAGTCACTCTCCTGACCCTGAATAAGACAAGAAATGAAACTGCTTTGTGTCTAATTCTTTTTACAGACCAAGAAACAAGAAATAACAGTTATGAGGAAAATACCTGCAATTTGGGCTGATTGCCAGATTGTAACTCTCTCTTCTCTATCTTATTGAGCTGAGCTTTTGCCTCTCAGCAGTCCTACAACACGTCTGTTTGTGACTGGCTGTTTCTCAGCACGATCCAACATGAAGCCCAGCGATGAGGTTGCAGGGGGCTTTCCCAACTGCCCTGTCTGGGTAGGAGCACTTAACCTTTCCTTGTCCTTCTCCTCTCTAGTCCCTCTGTTTCAACACTTTTCTCAGAAGGTCTGCCTTTTTTGGAAGACGACCCTTGGAAGGCAAAGCCCCAGCTGGCTGAACTGCTGCAGAGTCACTTGGAGAGGCCTCTGCACCAGAGTCACCTGTGACTGACTTCTTTCGACCATGTGTTTTTTCTGGGCAAAAGACTCTTCAATATCCCTTGCCTCCTCTTAAAGAGGCTAGATGTAGAATTGGGGGAAACCTCTGATGAAAGGTTCTTTCCTCTTTTATCCCAATCCTTCCTTCCATCTCTTTTGTTTTCTTTTCACGCTCTCTACTCTTCTCAGACTCCCTGTCCTTCTCCTTTGGACCCATGTCTTTTTAGTAGAAACACTACGTTCCCTTCCTGCTTTTCCAGTAACTCCAGAAGCTTGAGGACTGGGTGTAAAAAATGGAAAGAGCTGTGAACTACCAGAACTACTACTCAACACCGGGACCCTTGGCTGCTCAGTCGCCCTTCTGAAACCCCATGGCTTGGTAAACCAATGGAGCCTGATGGAAACTGCTGAAAGCTTGAGTTAAGGCACTAGCAGAGGGTGGACTGCTGCGACTCCAGGCAATGGGCTGGAATTTCCAGTCACACTTTTGGGAACAGAACTGTTCAACATGGATTGTTCAGAGGTGATTTTCCTGTTTGACCTCCTGACTGACTGCTCCTGGTAGTCATTGAATGTGAGGGTGACCTTGGGTTGTCCACGGGAGAACTTAGACCCCTTCCTCTTTTTGTTTGATGTCGGTGAGGCCTGAAGAGGGGACAGGGAGCCAGGACTGCTACCAGAGGAGGATGGGATGGTGACTGACTCAAAGATGCGGGAGTGGGCTGCACTTGGAGTGAAAAGAGGGGGCGCAGTAGAGGCCACGCTTTTGGAGTGGTGTATCAAACCGTGATGAAGGATGCTGGTGGTGATTTGGCGATGATGATGATGCAGGGGGAGAAAAGCCTGGTACCAGTACCAGCCCCAGCTGCAGCAACTGGTGCAGGGAATCCTCCTGGTGCAACGCCACCTCCGCTAGACCCTGCAGGCATGAGCCCCACGTCTTCAGCAGTGAGTGGTGGAGGGCTAAAGTTGTCAAATGTGGGCTTGCGGTCAAGGCCCTCCTTTGCATACTTGGCGGAGGAGAAGTATTTACTTTCTGCAGATGACAATGACGTCCAGCGGAAAGTGGGCTCCTCGTAATATGGAGCGACGTTTGTCATGAGAGCTGAGAGAATTGGAGGGTGGGCAGAAAGGGGGCAACTGAATGTGGCATCATCCATGAAGAATGAGTGATGCTCAGCTGTATTGGCTGAAGCTGCCTGGGGAGGTTGGGAGCGCTGAGAAGAGGAGGTGGTGGAGAGGAGGAGGAGGATGCTGTAGAAGAGGCTTCTTGAGATACAGGCTGTGAAACGGAGGACATCAAAACCCCTGTGGCTGGGCTGATGATGGTCTGTTTCCTTCCACTTATCAGGCTGCCCCTACCTGTGCCACTATGGCCTTTCTCCTGTGACTCTGACCCTGCGACCCCGCCTGCTGTGTGGAATCAGCACTATATGCTCTGGCTCGATGGTGGTGGTGAACAGGTGCATGCTGGCTCCTCAGTCCTCCCTGAAAAGGCAGGGGAATGATCACGTTCTTCTGAGAGGGCCTGGGTGCCCCCTGAGACCTGTGAGTCATGGCAAGAGCGTCAAGACTTGGGCTGCTGAGCGAGACTACCCACCTGAGGAGTGCTGAGATGAATGCTGCAAAACAGCTTGGAGTTGCTGAGGCTGCGCCGCTACTGAAACGTCCATTGCTAGCACTGTTGTTGCAGCTGCTGTAAGGAGATTAGCGTAACAGCGGTGGCGCAGTCGACAGGAGTGTGGTAATCAACGCCAGCCCCCCCCCCTGGGGCAGCGCACTGACCGGAGCCTGGAACAAGTGCGGGCAGGATATGTTTTGGGGTGCCGCTGCGGATGTTGAGAGTCTTGCCTGCTTTTGTCAGCGCCCGTGGCGCTGAAGCTGGTCTCAGTCCCCGGTTGAACCGCTTCCGAGCCTTATGGCATTTATCACATAAACATGCTTGATCCGTCGTCGATATCGGCGAATAGTTCGCTTCCTAGCTTCGCACCTCAAGACCTCCAGCCATACTTTCCCCACAGCTTTTCATCTTTTTTTTGCCGCCGCTTAAGCTGCTTTGTAACAGTAATCTGTGCGCTTTGAGTTCGCACGTCACCAAGAAGTTTGATGGCACCAGGCTCTTGTGTGATCCTTTTTGCCATCGCCAGTGTTAAGAAGTTTGGCTTTGCGACGTTGCAGAGGAGCCATGGGATCTAACAAAGTCATATCAGTGCGGAGCAGCCCTGTTTCTGAGATCTTGTGGAGCAATCAAACTTGCACCTTACCAACTTTCGTGAAGCAACTTTATATTTGCCTTTCAACCTGCGCGCCGTGGACTACAACTCCGGACCAGAGTGGCTTATAAAACAGATGGCAGCAGCATTTTTTACAGCTTTGAAGGCGCCAGCATGTATCATCGCTTCCAGCAAATACTAAGAACCCGTACTCTTCAACAGCTTGCCTTGATCCGCAGTCCCAGTCGCACATCCACTTTAGCCCTTTCAGTTTGGTCACCTTGGACTTCCGCCGATCATAAGTTTTTCAGATTCCTGATGCTGCCCATAATCTAGCAGTTCTGTTTTCCTGTCCTTCCCGCTGTTCACAATGTCCTAGATGTGGTCATTAAGTTGATTCGGATGCGCCTAACACTTTTGTGGCATGGGTTGTCAGCCCTGTATTGGAAGAATGATAGAGATATGATTCAGCCTTTTTCTTTCCAGAGCTGGGGGTCTCCTTGGTAGCTGCTTTTATCCTTCTGCGGACAGGTGAGGTTATCTCTGCCACCTGATCTTTCTGCGTAAAAGGAGCTTCCAGATATCGCCCTCTGTTTTGTTTTCGATAACAGGATCTGATCCGTAAAAACAAAGCATTCCTTAAACGAGAAACAGAAGAACTTGCATATTCTAGCAAAGTTTTTAGTTTTTACTTTTTCAACAGCACCAAATGCTTAAACCAATAAAAAAATAAGAAAGATAAGTCACAATACATTAAGAATAATATAGAATCAAGTTGTAAGACATGTAAATGTGAGTTGCAGCTGGCAATAAACTATTACTGCCTTTCAGCTTGCATTCTTCACACAATGATCAACAAAGCCTCCAACTCTTCCTGGCCATGTTCTTTAAACTGATTCACTGTGCTTGTAAATAGCCAAATACAAAAGCAAAACAAACTTTAAACATGCCCAACATAAATCTTGGCTTTAAAGGCAATGACCCAACTCATTCTTTAAGCACATCCTTTCTAAATTATAAAATGCCTCTAGTCAAGACAGTCATATAGATTCATCTGAAACCCATCAAACAAAAACACGCTTGCAGCTTAAGAGCCAAACGCAAGAAGACAGAGAAAACTTTTGTAATGTTAAACATAGTAACGTTGAGACAAGCTCTTTTGTCAACCGAGTCGCCAGAGGAGCAGTGTTGCCACCCTGTGGCTTGAATTCATGGCAAACATTAGTTTTCTGAAATTTCATTCTAATGAATGTTTGGTTCAGCTATTAAAAAATGTTTTTTTTCCGTCATCCAGCCCAAAATAACATCTGTGATAAGTCTTTAACAACATAATCCTGTGAATGTGCTGTCCCACCATCCACTGCATCTGTAGTAAAGACACCAGGCTCAGCTCGCAAACATAATACCACCTAATGAATACAGTGACCAGAAATCTTCACGCACGTCTACTGCTGGCATTTTAGATTTTTTTTGGCTGCAATCTAAATAAACCTTTACAACACCAAACATTGCCAACATTAACTTTTGAAACATAACATTACACTTACACTTTTCAGTAGTACAGCCTTGGGAGCTACTTGGGAGCGACAACAGACTTCTAATGTTCCAAAGCTGGCGAACCATCTCTTTTTTTCCACCATGTATTTAAAAACGTATCAGAAACATCTGTGCTTTGTCTATTGAGGGCACCTGCTGAAGAGCTGACCAGTTCCCTCATTTCCACTTAGGTATCCTTAGCAGCTGTTGCTGCTAGGCTGCATGATATCAGCACTGATCTCACTGTCAGGACATCTGCTGTAATGGCCATATCGCCTGACATAAATGCTCTACCTTGCTCAATCAAATAGGCTATGCTTTGTAGACGTCCTGTGATAGGATTTTATAAAGCTCCAGGCTTTTATGATAGCCCTGTGCTTATCTTACACCTGACATAAGGTACAAGGGAGGAATGCTGATTACATGGGTCATTTCGGCTCTTTGTCTTCAGATCTAATTCTGTCACAACATTTTTAGGTAGGCCATAAATCCAAATCCATTTTTGAGTCAACTTAAACACTTCATATCCCTTCAAGTCAGCCATATTTCCCACATTCATCAGACTTTTCAACAGGCTTACAGTGCAGATGATTACTGTAATTACCGTCTGTTCTGCAGCTGGGTCCACCACGCTTATGTTGTGATAAAAACGTCTCTGACTGAAATGTCCTTGGTGTGAATTAAGTTGTTCTCACAAGGATACAGACTAAGAGAAGGCATATTTTTGGTGTGTGGCTTTGTTAAACAGAGCATTTAACAGGGTTTATATCAAAGTGATTTTTCTTAACTTAAGTGTATAAAACAAAATTCCTGTGACTTCTCAACTTTATGCCCACAATGGAAACCTAGACATATTCAAAACTGACTACTGAGTTGATTGGCGACAATTAGATTTATTAGTCAAATGGAAGCCCTGTATATTTAGGCTGGTTTCAGGTTCACCTGACCCTAACAGGATGTACTTGTTGGTAGGGAGGGCATTTACGTGACATCACCTGACCCCACAGGATGTTTTTGTGTTTAAAAACATCTGGATGGAGTGCAGCAGAACAGAATGAGAAAAGTGTTTTGTAACATTCAATAAAGAAAGCAAAGTTGATGACAATGGTTTAATGCATCCATCTGCATTGCAAAAAAATTATAATACAATAAAAAAAAATAAGATAAGGTAAACTTTTATTGGCTAGACAAGTGTTGGATGTGACTCCTTGACCCTTTTCTTCTAACAAATCATCAGAAAATAGCAAGTAACTGAGCATTATTTACAAAGATGTGCCCCTACTGTGTTTATCCTTGTACATGTTAAACTATGCTTACTACTAATAGCTACAAAAAGTAAGTGTATTTTCGTTACAGTAAGAGCATGACATAATTTCACTATGCATAGACCCAACCTCTCAAAAGATGATTAATGGTCCGTAGTTTCTTAAACAGCCTATTGTGTTGATTGCAAGCCTTTGGGGGTTTCATTTCATTTTTATTTATAGCAGCATGTGGGGTGCTGGTAAATTCCCTTCAGTCCAGTTTGTAGAACAGATGCCAGAGACTGCACACAAACAATTAAAAATATATTTATATTACTAACTCCCCATTCAGCTTTAATTTCAACAATGGAAATAAAGTTCTGTTGGGGCACTAAGCAAAATTAAAAAATGAAAATCAGTTTTCACCATGTTTGTGTCTTTAAACATCAACAAAACAAGTCCTGATTCAGTTAAGTTTGAAATAACAGGAATAATAATCCAACATTTACAGTTTATTGTAAATTTATTAAATAGAGCTTTTGTCAGTATTTTTTTCCTCCCAGCTCTAAGACTCTAAAGCTACCAGAAAAACAATGACTTGATTTCAGCTCTGCTGTTGAGTTAGAAGTGACAGAGTATTAGAAAGCTGCGATAATGGAGCTCAAAGTCAGTGCGACACCATGAGTAGTTCTCAATGACAGCACAACTCTGCCTCAGGACTCAAGCACACAAACACGCACCCTCCTCTACTTGTGCAAGCTGACACTCACTCCACCTTGAAGATATAAACAACATCCCAACACAAGAGGAAAGGGGAGGGTTAGTACAGAGCATCCTTTTGACTATAAAAACATGATGAGAAGATGCAGAGTGATGAAAGACTCGGTGGCTGACAACCACATGAAAGCTAATCTAAACAACACACCCACGCACTACAAGTCTTCCTTGATGATCGCTCTGGCAGCTGTTCAATCAACACCTACGACGACACGGAGGGGAGCGCGATACGGCTCGTGAAAGTGACACACGGATCGGCCAAGACGGCTGAGCACCTGCTGCCACTGGAAGCGATAGGAGGAGGGACAGTGGCAGAAGAGGTGACAAACACTATGTTATTTCCATTTCCTTTATTTTTGCCCTGTTTGTTTTTTCTTCCAAACCACCGCAAAGAGTGTCATATGTCTGAAGAGGAAAATAAAAGCACTGACTTACAAAATCACTCTTACAATTAATAAGCTGGCTCCAGACAGAATCTGCAGACTTATTTATTTTTTATTTTATATATGCACTTTCTACGCTTTTTTTGTTGGGGATAACACGGGGGCATGGTAGAACAGGTTAAATGGAGCAGAGAGTATGAAATTGATATCTGAAGCTGGAACTATAATCAAATGAACCAAAATATTGAATAAACAAACATGTAAACATGTTTGTGTATGCAGCTTGAGGAAATTTCCTTGTGTGTCTTGCAAGAGTTCATGCAGCTTCCTGAAGGGCCTGGCTATGAGACACAAATAGGTTATAGTGGAAAGACTGATACCAAAAACATTCACACATATTACCTGAACCACTGTGGAGGACAGAATCAAAACAACATGGTTAATGCAAAAGCAGCAGATAAATAAATACCTGTGCCAACTCTTAGTTTCTGTAAAAAAAAAAAAGGTAAGCAAACAGACTATTTGTTTACATAAACTGGACTACATCCTGGTCTGAGCAGATGGTCACAAATACAAGAAAGTCACTCAACATGGCATCAGCTACAGTTAGCTTAAGAACAGGGCATAACTCGCAAGCAGACCACAACCTGGCAACTCTCCCCCCAGAAAGGGACATAATTGCAGTACTGTGTGTGTGGCCACTAAAACACAAGAAACACACACACAGCCCTATAATCACAGTAAGCCAACCTATCCACATCAAGAATTGTAACTGATTATCATCTCCAAGCCCCAGGATATGTGATAAGGCACTTTCACGAATTCACTGAATGTACATTTCACAACCAATATGAAATTTTCAACATGAAAAACAGCTAAAGCATCACATCTCTACAAACTCACAATGCAGAAACAACATTTAAATGAAAAGGTGTTAAATACAATAACCACTAATTCAATTCATATTTGAACATAAAAAACATTTGAATATTCAGATTCTTCACTTGCCGCCAAAATTGGACTTTACAGTTCAAAACAAAAGCAGCAGCTCTGTCTGTCTGACCAGAAGAAAACGCACTTACATGGTCACATATGAGAAAGCACTCAGGTTGTCTCAAAACCCCCAGCAAATAAAAATAAAAAAAAAAACATAAAATGTTGGGGAACCCCTATAATTCTGAGCTTCTCCTTTGATTATTCAGTTTTTCAAACACAAAAGGCATTTGGAGAAATTTCCTCTCATGTTATGCAGATCTAATTCTCTGATGTTGCTCGTGCACCCACATTCAAAGCAATCTAAAACTGAGAGTTCTGAAAACATGTTCCAACACCTCACACCCACACTAACCAGGAGCCACGGCTTGGAAGATACAGGCCTGATATAAAACAAAGATGCGCCTCCCGTAAGGTGTAAGAGAGACATAAATTCTGGAGTGAATTGCCCTTACGCGCCAATGGCTGCCGCTGCTGCTCCCCCAGACCAAAAACGCAGGCGGCAAAACCCCCCGCCTGCCTACAAAAGCAGAATAAAGCCATGGATGGGACTGCCTGTGTCTAATCCCTCCCAGTGCTGTCCCAGGGGAGGAGGGCTCGCTTCTCACCTTTTGATTTCCACGGCCCAAAGCTCTTTCAGCCGCCTGCACTTCTTAAAGGCTGAAATAAAAGCAGACACAAAGCTTCCTCACATGATCCTCACGCTGTTCAGTGACAGGGCTCCCTCTTTCAGATAAATAGGCCAAACACCTGCTTGACTTCTTCCCTCCGTATAGGCTACGCCATTCATTGGAAACCAGTGAGCAGCATTCATTTGCTGTATCCATTCAACTGCACTTTTGTATGAGGCCTTGATATTGATCCTCATCCTGCTCCCTAAAAGCTGGGCTTTACTCTGGACATTAAAAGGCAAGCCAAATGGTGGCCCTCACAAAGAAACAGATGAATGGGGACACCTCCTGAAAGTAACAGCTGTCTAGCAAACAGCCACACACTTTTATTTGCACTTCAGATTTCGAGGGCAAGGGGAAAATAACAAATCAAACATGGTTTAGAAGTATTCACCAAAGCCACATACTATTTGGCGAGCTGCAAGAAATCACACACAAGCAATAATTTCATGTAAACATTTTGGGCCATCCAAATGGGTTAATGAAGTAGTCTAAGAGGCAGCCATCAGAAATGAAATTCTATTGGGGCCCTGTGGGCCCGTGCTGTTGTATTTGGGTCTGATGTGGAAGGAGGGGCAGCGCATTTCTCTGTTTACCAGAGCATGCTGCTGGCCTTAGGCTGCTCTGGTGAGCTCAGCAGGCTGTGATGAACCAGAACAATCCTACTCCGGCACAACATCCCCTCTGAATGAAACTACAATGCTGTGTGTCCGCATCTCGCATGAGCTGCAAGCTCCACAGGGATTTTAGCCGTCTGTCTGCCTCACGCTTTGCATAATATTTCACAAACGTTTTCAATCTTATTACCTTGAGCACTCTTCAAAAGGCTGCATGTATCCTAATACAAACACATTCAATTAAAACAAATCTGAACATTTCAAGTGGTCCTTTACAAACTACTCCTTAACACGTAATAGCGACACTTCTAAAAATACAGTAAGATAAAGCAGCTCAATAAAAAGCAACAAGACGGTGATTTATTCGGACCCAAAAAGCACATCGTGTCCGCGACAACATCAGCTGGAGCAATTAACTATACGTACTTTATCTATCCTATAAGGCAGTGGAGTAAACATGGCGAATATACTGTACAGCCAGTGAAAACAGCAAGTCTCAAACAAATCATAGGACACGTTTTCAAACGCGCCGTTCCCGGCAGATCGCAGTACGTTAACCGTAGAATCAAGCGCTATTTGCATGCCTGGGATTCGCGCCGCTCTGGTTTTGATCTCCCGCGTTTCCGATGCGCAGGGTTTCTTCCTCCCACCGTCCCGCTACTGCACCGAGAAAGGAAGATGGTAGTTTGTCACAGTACACACCCCCACACATAACAACCTTCGTCAAACGTCACGTCTTTTATTGCAGGCGCCTTTTGCACCGCTTAGCGCTGCATTTGGCGCGCCTCCGATCCGACACATGGTCTCCGGGGCAACTGCGATGCTCTGCGCACGGATCAGTTGATTGTAGTTAGAAGATGACATTTGGTCTGGAATGCATTCTGTTACTACGCAATATGTGAGAGGAAAAACATGTCCACCTCCCCATTTTCCCGTGCATCATCGGGTGCGAATCGGGCTAAACAATTATTAGCCAACCACTTTCCGAAGGTGAAGGAGATTCAATAAAAAAGGTCTACAATGACACATCTCAAACTTCTGTAACATATCGGACGATGTATGAATAAATGCACCGCCTGTGGCAATGCAAACACGTCAAGTGCCATATTTTAAAAGCTGTTGATGCTACCAGCATCATCCGTTTCTCAACCCAAGCTAGAGGGCAACGTGTAAGTGAGAGAAATTACAATAAAAGCGCACACGTGTACGATCAAAAACAGTGTAGGAAAGAGCATTACGTCTTTAAATACTTTAAAATCGGCTTTAAAATGTGGTTTAAAATCCAAACAGACTCGCAGTCCTTACGTATCCTCACTGCGTGCTACAGCTTTACGCTCAGACAACAACAACCAGCAGGCACCAGGTGTTCAAGTCCACCCTAAAACTGCTTGTGCATGCTCTCAAGTATGTTTATCGGCACACCCTAATCTGTTTGGTTTTAATCTACGAGCTAAAAGTTTCACGACGTGCCACCAACACGCAAAGACTTTTTGAACTGTGTTGTTTTGAAAGAGTTGTAAGGGGACGCCGTGAGTTAACTCGGAGCCAAATACTGATAGTCAGTCTGGTACCACTATTTCATTTCTAAAGAGCTGAAAAACGCAGCTGAAATTGAGCTGAACAACTGGGGGATTCCTAAACTCCTTTTATCGTGTAAAAGTTTGAGCTTCTTTAAATCTACTGTGAAAGCTTGTGACAGCCAGCTCACAAAACGACATACAGTTATACGCTTTTGCGCCTGAATGCGATTTTAAAAGTACAGCACAACAATCAAATAAAAACGACGGACAAACGAGCCTTGTTGAAAAAGTGAAAGGAGTTGAACCTATGCAGCCGGGAGCTCGCCAGCAGTTATCAAGCGAAACATCTCATCCTGTCAAAAATGGTTTAAAACTCCAGAGGCTCCAAAATAAGATGCTACATCATCTCGCCCCCAAACATCTATTACTCCACAGTAACCCCGGGGCACCGTGATCGGTGTGGGGTATGTGTTTTGAC
Organism: Chromobotia macracanthus; assembly: GCA_036877525.1. Classification (NCBI taxonomy): domain Eukaryota; kingdom Metazoa; phylum Chordata; class Actinopteri; order Cypriniformes; family Botiidae; genus Chromobotia; species Chromobotia macracanthus. The sequence goes on from JAZGTH010000040.1 coordinate 4,180,362, forward strand.
GTTAGCCGTTTAGCCTGTCAGGGTGGTCCCCGGGTGATCGGTCAGAGAGAGAGAGAGGAAAAACAGCACATGGATGGAGGCATGTGTTCATGTTGCGCAGCAAAATAACCACTACACCTTACCGAGCAACTTACTGCTACTACACGCCCGCGGAGTTATTTTCCGTGTGATTTTCTAGTCCCCATAAATCAAAATAAAGAGGGGCATGAGCCTGACGCGGTAACCGGTCCCGCTTACCTCCTCGCTGCTGGAGCCGCTCGATCTCCAACATCCCGAAATTTCTGCAGGTTGCTGCCGATGGCAGCGGACACTTGCAACGCAGCGTCGAAATGCCCGAGCCCGGGATCGCGTTCGGATAAGTCCCTTGCGCTATTTGGGAGAGAAGCAGGGACCCAAATACGGCCTGCTTTCCTCCCGGTGCCCGAGCTGCTGCTCCTCCGGGCCGAGCAGGGAACCACCGACAGCTGTGCGCCATTTCCACTCTGCCTGCCTGCCCTAGGATCAGGGAGTCAGTGGGGGCGGCCCTGAACGATGATTTCAATACACTGCCGCTGTAGTCTAGCGGTCAGTATGGGAATATCCATGCTTGGGGGTTGAGGTGCTGAGGACCCCGACTTTGCGTTTGTACAAGATCCCATCACACAGTATACGAGCTCAGTGATGTTTATACGCAGGTTCGTCGCTCATACCCAAGAGAGAGAGAGAGAGAGAAAGAGAGAAAGAAATAAAGAGAGAGAGAATGAAAATAACTGCACATCAGCACTGGCTATGTGCCATGCGTTGCATGGTAAAATTTTAACTACGCACTCAATGAGAGTTTATATAGGCCTGCCTATAACGCAGCCAACCTTCAAAGTATTTAAAGCGTATTTAAAATAGAGTTTATTTATAAATCCTCACTATATATACGTTTGAGCCCCCTTTACATCTTGATGTTTTTTATTTAACATATCCTCCATTTAACTTAATGCTTCAATAATTTAAATACAGAAATAGCACTTAATTGCGTTAACCCAAGCAACTAGGACTTTTCTGGATGTTTCATGCACAGTTGTTCACCAGTTTTTCAATGCTTTTAATGAGGCCAGAATAATAATAAATTACACATCACTGTTCATATAGAACTCAGTTTTAATTACAATACATATATTTTCATCTTTATCCAATTTAGTGCTACAAACAAGCCAGAGAGCACAATTAATAAGGTTTTATAAAATCACTCCAAATAAATGATCAAATTCAGAGAAAGCATACAAACATTTGAGGCAGGTTTATTTCAAGAGGGGCGTGTTATTTTGTTAATCGTACTACCATCCATAATAGTAACTAAAATGATTTAATTTTACACATACGTTTCAAAAACAAGGGTTTACAATTTAATTGAATCAAGGTTTAAAAGAGCCATTACAGCTAAAGGGTGTGTGTATGCACAACCCAGCAGACAGAAATAGTACAACAAACCCTGAAGCATTGTTTACTTTGGGAATTTCTGGGGTCAGATCCATTGATTGGGTGAGGTCTTCAGGGAATAAAGAAAACAAAGGATTTAGAAAGACTTAAAATTAAGTAATACTCACAGAAACGAAAAACTCAATGCAAATAAAAATGCAGACATACTTCACACAAGCTTCTTGTTGGCTTGATGTTATGAAACTTTCACAATAAAGAGGAACAGTGTCTTATCAGTGTAATCTCTTAAGACATCTACTTAATAGCAAGGTCCAACCTCCGAGTTTAACAGAGACATGGTGTCATTCTGCATGAGAGGGGATCACTAAGACTGTGGGCTCTGACTCAGCATTCAAATCAGTCATTATATGGGACACACTGCACTGTTAACAAGATACCATGGCTTCTTGTAAATTGTAAAGGGGTTATTCCCAACATTTCATGAGTCTTATAAAAGTGCATATCAGGTTCCAAGTACGTTTCAAGTTCCAAGCATAAAACATTTCTAATGAACCAAAGCATTCTGACAAATGTTAGTTACTAACCAGCCCAAAAACAAATAAAGATGACAAAATTAAATGACTGCTGCATTACAGAACACCAGTAACATAAAAACAAAACACAACTATGAAACTAAAATATACTGAAATAGAAAGCTGATGCTTTTAGACAGTTTTTATCATAGTTTAATATTGTTTTGCAATGAACAATGAGTAGCTTTGATTTTCTTTTTATCAATACTGCCACAACCTCGTCTTAATATCAAATTAGGAAATCTAAACGAATTAACCTTAAACTTTCTGAATAAGTGATGCATATAAAACATTTCACACATATTACTGTAGTCAAGTTAGAGGTAGGACAGACGCATTGAACGGGAAAGCAAACTAAATATTCTTTCTCTGTCTATAAACCCACATATTCTTTTCATAAAGTTTCTTTTCCAAAAGTGAACAGCTTAGCAAGGCAAATTGTAACAGAGAAATGGACTCCAGTTTGTTAGTGCAGTGATCTGAGTTTTGTCTGTGTGGATCTCAAACGTTAGAAGATGCTCCAAAGTTTGACAGTGAATGGAGCAGATAGCCTAATATGCTACAGTGATATGGCGTTCAGAGGTTTGCATTTGACCTTTGAGGAAAGCAGCAACACCATGAATGTAGATGTGTTCCTCCACGTGTGGTTAAGATGTTCTCTTTCCAAAGCAGTATGAGGGAGGTCAAAAACATCTGAATGGCTTAGTCATACAGAGCATGCCTGGGCTGGGGAAGGGAATAATGTGGTTTAGCCACTGGGTCCCATTTGCTCGTTTCCTTGCTTATGCTCAGCAAGCCACTTCATGATCTGTTGCTTGAGCTCTTCATTAGGCCTGATCTGGTCCATAGTGAGTGGACTGCGGTTGAACGGGTCTGTCTGGTCACTTTAGCAAGAAAGATAAGAACAGCACTCTTATTACAC